>RXPK01000010.1:331874-748942 GCA_004143645.1 Protaetia brevitarsis
TCAATGATTATTGAAGATGTTTCATGTAATAAAAAATTGTTAAAATGTTATAGTGGAATGAGAAACATATATTAAAGTTTGAGTAATTAAAATATAATGAAGAACATGATAAAATCAATACATACCTTTGTTATTCTAACTCTCTTGAGTCAATTCTCAACTGCTGCGCGAACTAAACAATTACCTACTAAGTTATTTTGTAATAAACTAATAAGAACGAGTTAAAAGATCGTCTTTTTCTTTTATCAGCTTAAAGTGAGTAGATAACAATTAGGACAAAGTGCGTGCGTTTCGCACGGAACGTGTACGGCTTACAAATAACCGCGATGAACTAAAAAATTAATTGTGAATGAATATTACTACTTCTCCTGGACCTAAAGTCGCATGAGCGCCCAGACAACTGCGCATATCACGTTGATTACATTTTTATCAGCTGTTAATAGAAGCGGAAAACCAAAAAACGCAAAGGCTTCTAAATATCTAATTTATAGCACATATTCCGCGGTCAAGTTTACATATTACACGAAGAAAAGTGCCTAAAAACGACCTTGAAACATCAAATCGAACTGGCAGCGAACCTGTTTATATCAGGAACCCTTTTCTTTACTCATCAGGTCGTCAGTGTAAAGGTAGAATTTCGTTCTACCGGCCGCGTTCTCTCGCGGCATCAGAGTATACGCCAGACCGTTGCGGCTACATACTTTAATTGAAGCGTCCTACGGTCGCGTCTGCACAGTTTGCTTCATAAAGCGGAAGACACACATACGCGATCGCGGCCACGATTACAATAGCGATTGCGTTTTGGCGATCTGATGCGTTATACTTAAAGAAATAATACTGCACATATCATGTGATTCAAAATGATTGTCGTAAGAAAAAAACTGTTTTCCGGAAAAAAATTATCTATACTTATTCACCAATTTAATGAGCGAAGTTAGCTACATAACAAATTTCATACATTAAATGAATTTTCTTGACATTTAGCGACATTGGCGTGCGTGTTTGTAGTATCTTTCGATTATTTATCTTATATTTTTTTTCAAATCGTTTATATTACATCTAATATCACCAACAATAGTATTTCTGAATACTGTAAGAAAAGAAGGGAATTTATCTGTGGTAATAGCTCAACAAACAGGTGAAAAATTCAATATTAACATTAAGTGAAATAGTTTATTACATTTATATATTTTATAGGCTTACCATCACTTCAGCGCAATGAGCTGTCAAAAGAAAGTTACATTTTCATTCCCTGTAAAGTTTCTACGGTACAGAATTATTACCATTAGATCACGAATCCACACAAATTTCGAGAAACGCAATTGCATCCCGTAAAAGTTGGAGTTTGGTTAGCTATGTCCAGGCAACGAATAATAGGGCCAATTTTCTTCGAGGAACTGTAACAGCCAAACGTTACCAACAGATGTTGGAATTGTTTATTGCAGAGTTACAAGAAAATGAGCTTGAAGCAGGTTATTTTGAGCACGATAATGCTCCAGCACATATTGCTCGACAAACTTGCCAATATCTTCAACAGTTTTTGCTGACAGGGTCGTTAGAGCACAAAGATGGCCACCAAGATCGCCTGATCTAACCCATTAGATTACTTCATGTTTGGCTATCTAAAAAAATAGGATCTATAGAAAACGCATGCATACCATAGAAGAACTGAAGAGATGCAGTTTTGTCACTTATAATTATGCTAATTGTAGTTATAATTTAAAGTAATAAATAAATTTAGGTAAACACCAGTTAGTACTGAATTGTGAAATCATAATTTAGTAAAGTTAAATTGATTACATTTCATTTTTACAAGCAGAAATACCAATCCATAGTCGTTTATATAATGCGAGTTCAAATATAGGTTACGTTTTCCTTATTTATGACAGATCCGTTTACTTTCTTATGTTCCAACACTGACTTAGTTCAAACCTTCATTACAAACACGCGGCATATGCCTACACCATGTTACTATCTATAGGAGCGGATTTGACAATCATTTTTAATCTCTGTGTACTTGTCGCGACCTGCTCGCGATATAATCGACTTATGCAGCGTTTCGTTCGCGTTTCAAACGCAACACATTGCATTTATCGCAAATCGCGTGCACAATATTTTTATTTGAAATGTCTGATTTTACAGAAATATTAATTGAAAATGTCAAGAAGCACAAAATATTATATGATTTCTCACATTCTGAGTACAAGAATGTACGTTATAAAAAATAGTATGGGTGAAATTGCGAAGACATGGGATTAAAACAAACTGGTAAGTATAAGAAATTGTTTATTTTATGGAATAAATACTAGGTGGGCCAAAAGAAATCACCCTATTGGAAGATGCTCTTATTTTTGCAAATGGCGGCAAATGTCAAATCTGTTTTGACATTTGTGAACTAGACAGATGTAGAATCCCAAGAAACCAAGTTATGTATCAGGTACATCGCTGCGATGTAGATATGTACACTTCTCCAGGCAAATCGGGACACCAGCAACGTGAATTTTAAAATTTCTTGGGTGTAAATGCAACTTTCAGAGGACATATGCTCTTATCAAAGCCATAAATCATTTTTTGTGTGTATTATTGCGATCAAAGGTAAAGACTAAAAATTTAAACAGAAATATATATAAAGAAAAAAGGGTTTATCCATTAAATAAACACATTGGAATTTCGGTGGCGGTGTTTCCTTAGAAATTACCGAATACGGAAATATTAATGCAAAAATACATAACAAATAAAGGCCTCTTGAGTAGACGGACCATTTAGAAATACACATATTGTATTTAACTTGTTTGATGTTATAGTAGAGACAATTCTTTTTTAAAAAAAAAAACATGCCGATGGGATTTTAAATTATATTACCTATTACTACGATATTAGTTACTTAGTTTGATGGCATGCTCGCGAGTATTGCTTTAGCAATAGACAATATGTCAATCAGCCTCCTGAGTTTTTGAACAATGTGATTTTCGCATTGATTAATTACACTAGTATGTATTTATTTTTATTATTGTTGTTGTTTTAGTATTCTTAAAATTTGTGTATTAGTACAAATATTTTTCTATGTTTTAAAAAATTACCAAAACTGTTTAAGATTATTTTATAACATTTTTACAGCAATTAATTTCAACCAAAGAAATTATTTTATTTTATTAACCCTCCGTTTATTGTATTTTCAAGAAATATATCTTAACTGTCGCTTGTGTATCAATGCCGTTCTATTTTATTGAAATATAGGCAAACACTTTTAGTCTGTACACAGCTGCAGGCAGTAGTAACGAAAACGTATTAATACATTTAATACTTTTGAATTTGATACATCAAATTCAAAAATAAATATTTTAGCACTAACTGAGATTTACGAACAATATGCTTTCTTACAATGTTTGTTATGTATTATAAATCCAATAATATTTTAAATAATTGTTAATAAACCTGTCCTTTTGTAAAGAGATCCAGTGTTGGTCATATTTTAAGAATAGATCAACGACGTCAGATTACCAGGCGATAGCTAAAATATATTTCCTGAAAATACAACAAACGGAGGGTTCATAAAATAAATAATTTCTTTGGGAACTTAATTGCTTTATTTAAGAATTTTATAAATAATTTTAACCTGTTTTTGGTATTTTTTTTTATAGATAGAGGAAACTTTATAGTAAATACAATATTTAAGAATATTAAACCAACATAGTAATTAATACACCAATAACAGTGTAGTCTATATCTGTGAAAATTACATTATCCCAAACTGAGGAAGTCAGACTGACATATTGTCTATTGCTAAACTAATACTCGCGAGCATAATCAAAGTATATATATAACATAATATTAAATAAGAAAATCCATCACATGTTTTTCTTAAAAAAAGAATTATATCTACATAACATCAAACAAGTTAAATACATCTATATTTCTAAATGAAGCCGTCTATTCAAGAGTTCTTTTTGTTGTTCGTATCTTTTTTCATTGGCATTTTTAAAGGAAACGCCGCCACCGAAACTCCATTTGTTTATTCTATCATAAACCTTTTTTTCTCTATATATTTTTCTGTTTTAAATTCTAGTCGTTACCTTTGATGCGCAGTAATATACATAATTAAGTGATTTATGGCTGTGATAAGTGAATACGTCCTCCGAAAGTTGCATTTACAATCAGAAATTTTAAAATTCTGAATGCTGGTGTCCGATTTTTCCTGTGACAAGGGTACATATCACAAGCCTGGTTATGTACTCAGTAACATGCATGCGCCTTACATGTTGAGACTTATGTCCGCAACAAGTACACATTCTGAGAATATACTAGCGATATATGCCAGCGATATTGAATAGATATATGCTGGCGATATCAACGTTACATCGACACGATGACTCGGTTTCCGGGTTGAAACCGTGTCCTGCAAATACCTGTGACCGACATTTCGTCCTCACTTGAAGGAGACATCTTTAGGTATTGCTACTAATGTTGCTGTACAGCTGAAACTGTAGTTCAACCACAACATAAGTAGCAGCTTCAAAGATATCTCATACGAGCGAGAACGATACGTCGGCCAGAAGCAGTAATAAAAGCAAACAAAAAAAAATGTATAGAAAATAACACAAGTTATATGAAACTACTTTTTAATGATATAAGTTAAAAATACATACATACATTAATTTTTTGTACACCGTTTACACTCGTTATCGTTGTTCAGAAAGCTGAGTATTCTGCAACTACACATTCAAATTCCATTTTGGTTATTAATTATATGATATTCGAATACCATAATTTAAAAATATATTTGGATAAAATGGGGACATGTTCGAAGGTATAAAAAAATTTTGTCCACACTGACGGCATTAGCATTGATGGCCGAGCAGCGAAGGATTACATTATGAGATGTCTTGCGAAGATGTACTCAGATACCATATCTATTAGTTGTTGATGGCTAGGACTGAGGAATAATTGTAGGATTTGTGATTTACTGTCAATCGGTGTTCCAAATAGTATGTAGCATTTTTCTTCTTAATATTTCAAATTCTTACTTCTTCACAATACCCATCCTATTTTATAAGAGAGTTCGTTTTAAACTTCTAATTTGACTTCAGTAACCGTTTGTATTATGTGTTACAAAACCTTAACAGTCTGTGAAATTAAAAGACCATTGTATTAACCAATAAAGTACTGGAATTTCTATATCTAAAAAGTAAGAATATGTAGTATATTTACATATACCTAGCAAATACGAATAAAATTTGACCGCAAAAGTGACTAACTAACCTAGCAACTGATATAATAGTTAAAACTTTTACAAGAACAAAAACCGCTTAACCTACAAAATTAACTGTGTTAGTCACTTACCTTCCATGAACAGCACAAAATTGAAATTTTGGCAATACCCTTGGAAGTTATCACTAGATATATTCGATGCACACAAGCTGATACACGTTGTTGCACATATTCTAGACCTAGACGACATAGACAAGAATTTGAAGAAGGTGTAGCGCGGGCTTTGGGGTGTATGAAATCTCTAGTGACGCCACATTTCGATAAAAAAATATGTACCATACGCAGAATTGTTACATAGTTTATGTTCTCTGATGTGTTATATCAGCTACATAACAGGCATATAAATAATAGGTATCGTATTCATGTATCTGTCTTACATCCTCACCATGTTAATATGTTATATACCAGATACATAGAATTGTTATATAGTTTGTGTTCTGTATCAGATACATCACAGGCATGTAAATAATAGATATCGTATTCATATATCTGTCTTACATCCTCACCATGTTAATATGTTATATACCAGATACATAGAATTGTTATATAGTTTGTGTTCTGTATCAGATACATCACAGGCATATAAATAATAGATATCGTATTCATGTATCTGTCTTACATCCTCACCATGTTAATATATAATATGTTATATACCAGATACATAGAATTGTTATACAGTTTGTGTTCTGTATCAGGTACATCGCAGGCATATAAGTAATAGATTATCGCATTTACCTCGTACAAAACGTCTAATAAATATGTTTATTTGATGTTTACAAATTACTGAAATAGGTGACAAATTTTTCTCGTATATTAAGGGCCAAGTTTACCGTTCTCCTTTCATCAACCGCCAGGTTATTAAATGCTCAATTGGTTTATCATTATTTTCTTGTAAATTAACATAATGTTGATCAATTTTTACCCGTAAAAGATTATGTAGTACGCAAGCTGCTTATACAAGTTTCTTAGCGATTTCAACCTTCACATCTAATGGTCTGAAAAATAATCTCCCATTTGTGTGCCAGTATTCCGAATGCGTTTTTCACGACGCGACGTGCTCTACATAAGTGATAATTAAAATTTTCTTTGCTATGGTCATGTTTTGACTGCCTATAGGGAAATGGTCGCGTTAAATAAATATTTAGCGTTTAGCGTTAGGTTTCATCGCCTATCAAAATACGTGGGACTTCAGTATCTTCGCTTGAGCGAAGCAGACCCTTATGCTTGGAGAAAGATTAAAGATGCCATTTGCAAATTTTCTACACATAGTTGAGGCATCAGAAGGTACCACCCAAGCAATAATAAAAGATAAGGTAAATGGGACCTCCTTGAAACGTTGTTTAGTTATTGAAATTATTGAAACGTAAACAAAGAACAAAGAGAAATATGGCTTTGAAGTTATAACTAATAACAAACAAAGAAATGATATACCTAAGTGGTTAACTTGCGGTTTCTGTTGGTTCTTTGCACTGGGCGTTGTCTCGGCGGGTTGATCCTCTGTCAGCGTACGTGGCGGTTATGTCTGGTGGTCGCCTCGAAAACGGCTACTTCGTCGCGGTATCCCTAACTGCAGCTGGCGCTTGGACTGTCACTCATCTAGCGACGGCATCCACACTTTAACTTCACCAGCGGGCGCAGATATCATCACAATAATGGGGAATTCAAATATCCCACCACGTGGTTTAAAACTGCAATCTTGAAACATCCAATTGCTTATAGGCTCGGTGCTTCTTCTTTTGCTGAGATTCTTTATACGGATGGGGCTTTGAGTTAACCCACCCGATATTTTTAATATATTTGCGTTCTAACTGACCTACAATGGCCGTACTCCTTGGCCACCCTTTTTCGACGACCTTTTCCCATGTCCGTAACTCTTACTTGACGCTAGCACGCGTAGCTATCTCGGGGACTATTTTATTACTCCGCCGCATTAGCCAATCAGAAATAGTAAAACAATCACGGGGTGGCAACAAAACTCAAATAATCACAGTTATGGCAAGTTGTTACCTATTTAAGAAAATACATGAGTTTAATAGCGATCAACGTTGTTGTTACATCTACTAACCATGTGCTGTAGTTAGATACAGTACCAGTAGTCATAAGTAATACGTTACTTATTTGTGAGGTACGCTGTGTAATAGCTGTTAATAAAAGCATTATTTACAGTAACAACTTGCATTCAGGAAACTGGCTTTAATTGCAGTTATTAATTAATGAGAATAGTTCCAAGTAAAACTTTATCTATTGTAAATATTTTTTATCTTTACTTAGCCAATTTTTCTCATTGTAATATGTGACATTGCAGCACATATCATATTTTTGTTTATTACTAAAATTCTCCATGACTTAAGTAACAAGCGAATGTGTAACTTGCTGGCTTGCTTGAAAGTAAAATTAACAGATACAACTGTTGATTATTTTATTAGCTCACAGCTACCTGGAATGCATAGCAACCACAGTCGTGGACTTTCGAAATGACCACCTAGCTGGGCGCCTACGATGCCAGATCGTATCAAGCTAAAATCGTTAGCCTTGTCGGGAAAAATCGTGAGATATCGTGAGAAATTGGAACTGTATTATTTTTGAAATAATACGCTAGTATATTTAAAAAAAACATTTAATTTGTATTTCCATAGGTTATGAAATGTGCAATACATATTTTCAAGTTTAGTGAGACTTTATAGAGTGAGCACAGGTACAGAAACTTAACATAAGATACATAATTAAAAAATAAATATAAGTGAACTGAATATTTTTTAATATTTACTTATTCAATACCATAATCAAAATTAAAAAGTGTTCCAAGTGTACTGTCACTAGTGGTCGTTATTTAAATTTCGAATTTCCCGCCAGGAATCGGAATCATATTTTAACTTCCTTACGCCAACCACAGATTGCAGGAGTACTTGACAATAAAATAGGAAATAATAAACGACTACGATTTCTTGGATTTAATAGAATAACTTTGATAGAATTGATAGAAAAATCATGAGATAAATCGCTTTTATCATGAGATCGTGGTATTTGGCATAAAATCGTGCCCAGATAACAATTTAAGGTTAATACAAGCCTTTTTAAACGTTGTTCCGACAAGGGAAAAAGGTTGTCAGCAAGCTTGTTATGGCAAGGGTGTAAGCTTACTGCAAGGTTATGATAAGCTTGCTAGTTGACACAGACAAGTTTTCCAAGTAAGGTTACAGGTTAAGCTTGTCTGTAAAAGCATGTGATAAGGTACCATGGCAAGGTTCATAAGCTTGTCTGTAAAACGATATGAACAAGGTTGGAATGACAATGTTGAGCCAAGCTTTAGAGAAAGCCTGTACTGTACAACCTTTTAAAAGTTTGTAACAATCAAAACAAATAGGATTGGATATTAATTTTCTTCTTTTTCTTGGTTTCTAGGTCATAAAAATATAGAAATGTACATTAAGGACGTTTCGTTTTAATTTCAAGAGCTTTTTCAAGATATATGTAAAAATATAAATTATAAATGGTATACATTTTTTTTATTTAATAAACAAAACATTGTTTACTATGAATTTTGAATTATGATTTTATCATTTATTAAACAATTTACTTATAAGTTACACCATTTACAATTTATATTTTTATATGTATACTTGAAAAAGCTTTTGAAATCAAAGTGAAACGTCCTTATTAATGTACATTTCCATATTTTTGACCTAAAAACCAAGAAAATGAAGAAATTAATACCCAATTCCTTTTGTTTTGATTGTTGTAAGCTTTTATCAAGGTTTGTAAAGCTTTCTCTAAAGCTTGGCTATAGTCAAGGAAAGGAGTGGGTATATTCTTCTTCATGTGACTTTGAAAATTACTAAAATATTTTAAGGAAAGAATATAACCAGCAAGCTGAAACCAAAATAAATTTCGTACAAATAAACTTTATGTAATTCCAAGTGTTTCCAAAAATGTTTTTACAAAATTATTGCTAAACAAAACTCAGAGAGAATTTTAGTAAATTAGATATAATTGCGTTCTTTTTATTATTTTCGGATGCCGTCCATCGTCTCCTAAAATATTTTATTGTTTTCAAAATCACATCTGTTTGCATCAAGTAAAATTCATTCAAATAAAATTAGAATTTCAGTATTTAATAATAATAAAAAAAAACTTCTCCATATTTTATATACATATTTAGATTGCGTTTTATATTTATATAGAAACAACACTATAATCTATTTTCCGTTGCCATCGTGTTGCCGCGATTCCTGTAATAAAAAAACGACAACTATTAAAATTAAAACATACCAGAGATGGAAGACAAGGGAAACGGCTATCAGTTTTCCAAGAGTCGACAAGTCGTCGTGGATATTATGAAAAGTAACTGTTTCCCTCGTTACTACAAAATACAAACTATCTTATTTTTACTATACTTAGTGGTTATTAATAACAATACTCACCAAAAATAATTTTAAGCATTTCAGTCTTCTGGAAAGGGTTTTTTAAGCTTTTCCCTGTTAGAGAATGATTTGCCGCAATATTGTCTCTAGTGGCTTTTTAGGATGTTTGATGTCAAACTCTTAACGTTCCTTCCATGGTTGATATCAAATATCGAATCTGTAAATTTTTGTTGAATTAATTCAATAAATGAACATGGTTTCGGACTTAAAAAACAGGTAATAATTTAAATAATATCAATTACTCACCAACTTTTTTTCTCCAAGAAGAGTTTCAACTATTTGATGGTTTACTAATGTCATAGAAGCTTCTATATTCGCTGAAAAAGAATTTCATAAGTTATGAAATTGATTCTCCTCTAATCCTTATTAGTTACCATATAATGCTGTTGTATTGTGGCAGTCTGTTGGGCCAAACCTTAAACCGTATCCATTTTATGTTCTAAACACTCTGCTATGAAAGAAAAATCTTCTAAGACCTTCCACATTACGCCTGGGTTTAATTTAATTTGGTGACGCTCATTACTGTAATCGTTCCTAAAAAATATTTGATAACATTAGAATGATTCTTGAAATAAGAGATACAAATACATATATATAATATTCTTATTAATTATAACTAATTTATATGTGTTTTTTGAATTTATTTAAAAATTCTATTACACTGTCATTAAAACTGAAAAAACCTCAACCATTTAATTATTCATAATTTCTGAATTATATAAAATCAAATTATACTACAAGCTATCTAATTAGCAAATATAAACTATAACTTTTTAAACTAAGTGCATTGGCTTATGCGCTTATGGTGTAGAAAATTAGGTTAGAATTATATGCAATAGTTGGGCAATTGGGGCAGACACAGTTCAATTCATCGGTTAGAATTATAAACTATTGATATCTTGAAGCAACAACGCATATCTAGTAAAAGAATAAAATTAGGTAATACTTACTTTGCATGAATGATGTTTTAAACTATTTACACTGAAACAGCTCAAACGCGTACAACACAACTGGACACAACAAATAATGGCGTCGATGACAGAATAGCGGAATGGCGGTTAAACCAAAAAAAAATCAATACTCGATAAACGATTGACGCCGAATCACTCCGGAAATACACGAAGTCACCGTACCTTGATATAATAACTTTGTCGCAACCTTGCATTAAGGCTGGGCTATTTGTGGTGGGGGAAAGGTGATTTCGTTGGGAATAGCTTTTTGTCGTTCAGAAAAGTTAATTAATAAAGAATAAAAGATCAAACGATTAGAAATTAATAGGTGCACCATTTGCTGGTATTCATATTAAATAATTTGTTGCGTAAGTGAAAAAACTGTAAAAAATTAAACCTACCCAGCACATGGACAGCCTAAATTCGTACATCATAGCAATTTCAAGCAAATTGTAAACAATTTATTAGTTTTCCTAAAAGCTATATTTAACCATATTCACCGGTGTGAAGTTGCAACATGGTTTGGAGAAAGGTAGAACGCCTGGAAACGCTCTCGAACCTTTGGCACTTATCAAGAGATGGCATGCGGGCGATAATTTTTTTGTTTTTAATTTAATAGGAAGAATTGTATTATTTTGTGAAATATATAATGAAAATAATTATTTAACTATCAAGGGCGTAAGTAATAAATTATTATTCAGGAATATCAAGTATCATTATCATGTTACGTAGTTTCGTAGTTTTCATATGCACCCAACTAGATACGCAACCAAGTAAGCACCAAGCAAACGAAGAACGACTGCTTGCACGGTTTTTGTTACCGTAAAAATTGGCATATATAATACAATATATTAATTTCCACATTTCGGAATTATTGAAGGAGGTATATCTAATATTAGACGTTTTGATTGTACGATCGACTCACAAAAAGATGAATAGGGGAAATAAGCATTAGGAAACATAAGGAAAGATTCAACGGCTTTAACCTACCAGCGATTGCGTGTGCGCAGATTCTAAGAATTTTAATATTGAATTATTCCGCGAAACTATAAAGTAAAATTCTACGAATATAAATCACTAGCCGAAAAATTGCGCCACTTTGTCGCATAATATTAGGGGATTAACTTTCGGAATGATTGCGTATATACTTCTTCTTTGTTGCTTATATTAGCCATCGATTATTGACGGTGTTTATATCATATAATTTACAAATACTTAAAATGTGTTCTTGTATAATTATTTGAAATAAATTTGCTGAAGCCATTACTTCGATTACAAAGACTGTTTAACGTTTAGTTTTATAAGAATTATTTCAATGTAGACGTATAAAATAATTTATCTACACATTATACCCACTTCTACTGCTTTTTCTGATGGCACAATCATTATCACATGTTAATTATTTATATTTGATTTGATAATAATACTCTGTAACTCACTAATCTAATACTGCTTTATTCGAACATACGATTCGTTGTTGCGCCAAACGCCCTCCGCCTCTATTATCATAGGTCTACCCTCTTGTTTATACTAAAGTATTTACGTAACTTATAATTTACGTCTGAAATAGATGCGAGATAGACCAGATGACATCATAGCATACCCCTTGGCAAAATTTAAATTTCCCACAATATTTTTGGTAACTTCAACAGAAAGATCAAAATAACTAGTAATTAATACAAAACCATTGTATTTTGTGTTTCAATGTTGAAGTTACTAGGATATATTGTGGGAATTTAAATTTTGCCAGGGGTACATACATACAGGTGGGTTTAAGACAACTCGTATGAACGCGATATACTATACCGGTATGGAATGGTATCACTGACTGCGATTTCCTATATTACTGCTAGCACGTTGCCAAAGCGTACCGATAGTTTGTACTCCCCAATCCCCTTCGCGCGCGTTGGTTCACAATGCTCGGCAACTACGGTGGGTTTTTATGCATACGTTTATTCCCCGTTTATAAATGTACACTGGCCGAATGTGTATGCTAGTATCATATTATTAAATACTGTATTTACTTATTTACTGCTGCCTACTAATAGTAATACTGAAAATATGAACAAAAAAAGATCATGATATGATCGCTAATATAAGCGGCCGAGTTTACAATCGCCGATACCTACATACGTAGTTGAAGTTAAAATTTTATGCTTATTGAATATATTTTTCCATTATTAAGATTTTATCCTTGTTAAGTTTTAGAATATCTGATGACTAATTATTTTAGTTTTTTATGTTATTTATGAAGCTGTCATGAAATACGTCACTTATACAATACATATTTAAATTTTACATATATTGACAAATATAAGCTACTCTGCAAACATGTCTTGAATTCCAATTCATTGCAGAGTTATCGTTAATTTCGGTTGAAACAGGCCTAGGCGTATGTGTGCATGTGTATAGGCAACTTACTAATCATTACCTTCGACTCTATAGTAAAAATGACGTTACTTTTTCGTACGTATTTTTGCTATCAAACTCTAGGGACCAGCACTTGCTGGTGTCACGTTTAACAACCTCTCCCCACCACAAATAGCCCAGCCTTAACCCCAGCATTAACCTTTTACTGTTAAGTTTGTCTGGACAAGGTAAAGTTAAGCAAGTGGCAAGCTTATCGTAAGCTTACGTGTTATCTGGGTGAGATCTGGCTGGTGGCAATGGTTTGCTGGACGCATGTAAGATACAAATATTTCAAATTCGTATTTGAAATACATAAATTAGTTTATTTACAATCATATGAGCGTCATGACGTCATCATAGAACATAGTTACCATAACTTGAAAATAACAAAAATACTATTTCAAAAAAGACTTCATTTGCAAGGTTTATACATACTCTTTCAAGAAGTTGTTGATCAGATGCACCTTTTGAAGTGCTTGTTTATTTAAAACAAAATGAAAAATTGAGTAAAGAGCTACTACTTTTTTTTTTTTTTAGATAGCATTAAACATATTTTACTTACATATGAAGGAAAACGTAAGGCTTTTCTCCTATGACAGCCGATAATAGGTTACTAATACTTATTTTCTTTAAATACCTTGTTTATGGTACTCTATTTTAAATACTTGCAATGAATGTATTTTGTATTTTATATTTCAAATACATTTGGAATATATTTTACCAGATACACTTTCAAGCTTTATAGTATTTGCAATGTGTTAATGGAATAAGAAGTCGGTAGATATTTTACAATCCAGCTTCCGTAAATCCCTATTGCCAAACAACGTTTATCAAAACAAAAGCGGATTATAAAGCATTAAAACATACTTGCCAAAGGTTTACCGGTTTATGTCTTTTATTCACTTTTAGACAAACAAGCTTGTAAATCTTGTAATGTTTGTAACCACAATTACACAGACAGAAAATCAAACCATATAATCATAACCTCTTCTGCTTCTGACAAATGCGAAGTCGCATGCGCGTTTACAAAGAAAAGTTTCTTCAAATTGCATGTTTTATACACTTCAATGAGACATTCAATTGCGATGTTACATTACTTACAAGTTACGAGGAGAAAGACACATTTCATGTTTATTGGGTTGCAGCAGTATTCGTATATACCTTGATCGGCAATTCCCGGCGCCGACACGAAAAATTCCCGTTTTGACAATGCAATTCCCATATATATAATACTACTATATTGCGTGTCTCGTATAAAACCAATGATAAAAATTTTCGCCGATGAAGGGAGATGGAAAATGAGTTTCTTTGTCTGACATGGTTCTACGATTGTTTTGCGCATGTGCGAACGAAGCAATTTCGTAGTGATGGGCATAATCGAATGATTTCAATAATCAAATGATTGTAATGGAATGATCATTCGTTGGAAGAAGAGTACAATTTTTTCCTCATTTGTTAAGAGAGTGACCTTTTTTTTATAGTGATATATGCAACGAAAATTAGACCTTTATGCCTCTATAAATAACGTTAAGAGATGTACTAATTCTGAAATATACAAAACTGGATAGATGAATTCGTAATAAATACTGGTAAATAATAATACATTGATGTTCATATGAGAATATTTATTTCAAACTATACCATAACAAATTCAATCAATTTACATTGTTTACAAAACACAATAGGTATTACACTGAAAAAAGGATTCTTTTTAAAAGCTAGCAAAGTAGTTGGGAAAGCTGAATAAAAAACCACTTTTACATTTATTGATTTTGGAAAAGAACCAATTTGTTATATTTCTGATGTATGTTCTCATCCTTTGATGATATTTTTTCCCTCATAATACAATCGAATAGATATGTAGCATTCAATAATTAATTTACATAATTGCATGCAATGATTATTAAAAATCCCTTGACTCAAAATATGTAAATTCAGTTCAGGGGTATTAAAACTGAGAAAATTCTATTCCATATAAATGCTTTTATAGAACATCTTCCCAAGGTGTGAATATCCGTGTAACCATCACTATCTTTTGCTATCACGGGATGATGAGAGAAAGGCGGCGGCATATTCATGCAGGTTCATATGAAGTAGTGTACGACTTGTGGTAGTCGGTTGTATGTTTCAAGTTTCAAGAAATCTAGTATTACCTGCATAATTCATATCCATTGTTTCTACAGTGGGAAACTGGGTACTTCTATCATCTATTACTAAAATCTCGTCATGATTGATAGCCACTACAAAGAAAAATATACATTCAATATATCGAAATAGAATGGATATATTAAAAAGAATATTTTACCTGTTTCTTTAACTATATGTACATCAGTTCTCGATGTAGATGTACTTTTATCTGTTACTGTAGGAATTGATGGTATAGCTGTGGATTTTAGATAGAGACTTTTTCGCCCAAGTATTTTTGCATTTGGTTCTATAAAATCCTCCAGGAAGAAAATGAGCCGAACAAATCAATAAAGTTGTTACATCATCTTCATTTGACAATCCACAAACATTTTTCCAGGCAGATCGTCTGTTGTCGTCTTTAGGAAATCTGAAGAAAATGTAAGTTTATTGTTACTACAATATATTCATTTTATAAATATTTGCTTTACCTATGCATAGAAGCCTTTACGTTTTCCTTTGTTTGTTGATGGCCACACAAATAGCAATATCTTACCATCTTTATATTCCAAAAAACTAAATATTTATACAGACTTCAATTCTAATTCATGACAGTTAAAATAATATGAAAAAATCAACAGCAATGGATATAACCACAATATCACCAATAAACAATCATCAAGCGTTAACATACGCACAGTTGTCAACGAGAAACATGTGAAATGTAAACAACTGTCCAACATGTGCGAGAAGGATGCATGGTTATTTAAGGTTCGCGCATGCGCATAATGCAGCCAGAACGTTGTGGCATATCCGATACAGCTGTCTCCCTTTGATTTCGAAATTTTTGAGCACATACCCGCAATATGGCAATTCCCTTTTTTTGGGGGCAAATACAAACTTATTAACTTTTGTTAATAAATTACTTACTAAATTAAAATAAATGTATCGATACAATAACAGATTCATTTTAACTAAAGCAAATGAAAAACAAAACACCAAAATTATAAAAATTTAAATTTATTTTTATTGATGCAATAATAATATTTTATCCAATAATTCCCTCTAAAACAAAACTTTTTCCCTCTAACGTTCAAAATTCCCTCTAAAAAGGGAATTTCCCTCCCATATACGAACACTGGGTTGCAGTATCAATTGATGCCGATACATTCTATTTTCTCATTTGAATCCCAAATATTTGCGTTTGGGTTTCATCCCAATCTCTCTATTTTATGTAATAAAGAATTATCTGTACTTATAGCAGTACATATAGCAGCTCAAATTTCACTTTCATTCGTTTGGGTTTATAACGACGTGCTGTGGCGGACTCTTACTCTTATAACAAGTCTTATGATTAACTATAACAAGGCTGTTCTATGTCTATAACACCATTATAACACGACCTACTTGATGACTGCTTTATACGGCTGGTCGAATCATGAGTTGCACGTGTTCACCGCTTACCTAACTTTTTTGGGAAAACTGCTTATCCTTCGTGCTTCGGTTGCACGTTGTGACAGCAAAATGTCAATCTAAATGAATGTCACATGGACAAGTACCAACGTTAAAACACTCAAGATTACTCTAAAGAACTTATTTACTTTGTTAAAAACCAACCTATTAAGGTTTTTAAAGTTGTATTTCACATCTTATTAGTTATTTCAGTTGTATAATTATTTGGTTAATGGTTTTGTACTATTTTGTTTTGATATAAACCAGGTTGTAATCAGCTTGGTAATCAGCTGTGTCCTCCATTACTATCATTTTGACGTGTCAAGAAAGTAGTTCTCATGTTCTCAAACGTCATGCAGATGTCGCTACTTACCGGAATCCGGTGTAATATTCAATTCAATGTAAATTTGAATGATTCGACATGCCATATAAAGCAAACTTTCCAAGTTATCAAGCAGGTCGTGGTTCATTGTAATGTCAAAAAGTCTGTTCGCGTCGCATGAACTATTTGCACTATTGTGCACTTTTTAGAACTTTTGTGTGCAAAAGTGCATAATAGTGCAAATAGTTCATGCGACGCGAACAAACTTATAGTCATAGCTTACCAGGTAAGAGATATTTGGTCATTTGAAAGTGTTTATAAATAACACGAATAATTTAAAAGAATTAATAGCCGGGTTTCCACAGAAACAACATTAAGAAACTTAAACTTGTGTTAGCTTTATTTCGGAATGTTTCTAAAAGCTGGTTTTCCACCAAACGGACAAAACAAAATACGTGTCGAAAAAACAAACCGCAAACTTTTTAACAAACTTTTCGAAATTCTAGTTTTAAGCGACTGTTGCTGTTTTATTTTTGGTGTCCCAAATGAAAGCGGTAACGTCAAAAGGTGTTGACAAGTTTATGAACTCATGCCGACTTATAATGGAAACAGTTGGTGTTGTGTTTTATAGTTTCAATCTGTTTTCGTTTTACTTGGCAACTTGGCTCATAGTATTTTGTATTAAATGACTTCCTTTTCTGGATAAAAGTGATATAACCCAATATTTGCACTGGTGTTACTTTCTTTTGTTTCAAAGTGATGATAATCAAAAGCAGTAATACTGTTCCCTAATATCCAAATTTAAATTTCCCGCAATTATTCTCAGTAACTTCAATGTTGAAGCATAAAATTACCCATCATTTTGTACTAGATCAATACTTATTTTAATGCCTTTACGTTGAATTCACTGAAAATTGTGGCGGGAAATCTAAATTTGGATATTGGGGTTATTGTTGTTATTAAATGATTAGTACAGACCTGTTTATATACGTTATCTCTAATAAACCTAATATAAAGCAATAATCAAACAAAAATAAAAAAAAGTTATTTACTCTAAAAACATAAATTTGTTACTCAATAAAACAAAAACTCACCATCAACTAATTGAAATTTAATGGACTGAGAACTGAAACAAAACTAGAAAAAAATGTAGTTCGCTTGGTGGAAATAAAAAAATTGAATTTGTCTCACTTTTGCATTTATGTTTTCCAAGTTTTAAAAAACAGGAACTAAACAGAAATTCGACTAGTTCGTCTGGTGAAAAATCGACTTAAATGTTCCTCATTGTTTCCGCAACAATATTCTTCTATAGTAACGATGTTTCTATCAACTTATTAGTTTCTAAATGTTCCCAAAAGTTTCATATTTTTGGCAACAGAAGTAATCCAACGAAACAAAAGTTTCTTAATGTTGCTTCAGTTCAACACAACAAACCAGTGGTGGGAGGGATTAGTGAGGGCATCTTTCCCCGGGCCCAACATTCACGGGGCGCCGAATTGCTGTTAGAAATTTTATAATGAAATGTTTTGCACTCTTAATTGCATTTTGGCAAACAGGAGTAGGCGCCAACTCTTTTAACGCCCCCGGGCGCTGAAAACTTTAGCTACGCCACTGATAAAGTTAATAGTGACTCTCTGGGTTAACCGGAAGTGTAAAGAACTTGAAAATACTTTAGAATAAAGTAAGTACCAAATTTCCTAATAAACCTAATAAATTTACCGCCACTATTTTTAATAAATTCAACATAGAGGCATTAAAATAACTATTGATGTAGTACAAAATAGTTTGCTCAAAAACTGATTTTATAATCCGTTTTTAAAACCAATTTAACTAAAAATGGTTTTGCAAATTGATTTAAAAATGTATTAATTTATTTCTGATGTTTGGTGAATATCTGTAGCTATATTTCTTATGTTTTTATTGATATTAACTCTTTCAAAAAACACAAAGCTGGAAAAATATATTATTTACCTTTATATTCTATCATTTCCCAATATTTTATTTAGTTCTGCTCCATATCAAATTTCCCACCTTTTATTAAATCCTTTTTAACCTCACTGTTGGTAGTGTTTACTAATATAGCCAACATAAAATGACTAAATCTTTCGCAAAACTATAAAACATAAATATTCAGTTTGTTGTATGCGTATGGTATGGCTGCTTTTGTCTATTATTAAATTATAAACGCTAGTTGCCAAAAGATTTTTGGGGCTCGACACTGTTAATGCAGTAATTTTGAATTTAAAAACAAAACCATAAATTGTTCGAAATCGTTGTATCCACAGCGTTTATTGAACTTGCACATTACATATTACACCTCTCATCAACCAATTCAATCATCCCTCACCGTTTACCGTGACGTTAGCTTGATGCGGCTTGATGTTTGAAAGTACGGTTTGAATATGGTTTGAAAGAAATTGTTACATGTACAGAATATTTTACAATGGTTTCCGTAGTCTCCTCTAAAGAATACCGTAATTTCAACTTTAAGCGGAATTACTGGAAGAAATTAATATATCCTGATTTGTGCTTATTGGTTATGTTAACCAGTAAACAATCCTAATAAAGATGCCTTCGCTTGTGTGTAGGATATGTTTTAAGAAAGGCGTTGGTTTACTGGAGCTGAAGAGCCCGTCCTACTATTTACGAAAATTAACATCATGTATCCCAGAAATTGTAAGTAGAATATCCAGCCATAATCGCATTACTATAATAATTGAAATCATTACAGGACGTCTTTGTTATTGGCAATGCTGGTTTATGTATGGCTTGTGCCTTAATGCTAGATACAGCGTATGAGCTGAGAGAAATTTGTTTGAAAAATGATAAGAAACATTTTGGGGGTAGAATCAAAGTGGGGACATCGGGTAACCAGATGCCAGATAATATCCAATCCATGCAGCAGCAAGAAAAATCCAGTTCATTGCAGCAGGCAGAAAACGTGAATATGAAAGATTTGTATAAGTGCAATATTTGCCAGGAAGAATTTCCAACGTGTTACGAGAAGATGGTGCACAACACTAAGATCCATAATGATTCGAAGTATACGAAACTGAGGAAGGATCTTCCTTCGTTAAAGGGGAAAGATTTCAGTTCGACAACGGAAAGTCGTTTATTTGCATCAGAAAATGAGCAAACGGATTGCGGTGTCGGGGAAGCAAGCGATAGCAATTCTCAAAGTGATAAAGGTGAAGAATTAATTGCAACACCACATGTATGTGATATTTGTAAAACATCGTTTAAATTAGAAGACGAACTAAAGAATCATAAAATGATTCATTCTGCTATCTGTTGCAGTATGTCGTTTCCGTCATTTAGTTTGCTGCAAATGCACACCTACAAAGAGCACGGTAAAACTTGCGGGATTTGCGACGAACTACATTTTACTTTTAGCGCGCTTTTCGCTCATCTTCGGGATCACCTCAAGTACGATTGGTTTAAATGTAACGTATGCTATAAACAATTTAAATATCAAGTAGATTTAACGAATCATAGCTGTAAGTGCTATAAATGCGGACATTGTAAAACTGGCTTTTACTCGTGGAAAAGGTTTGAAGCTCACATGGAAACTCATAAAACCATCAAACCAGTAGAATCTGAACTCCCGAAAGAACCAAAGCAGCATATCTGTAAAATTTGCGACAAGGTATGTAAATCGCGGGCTGGGGTAATTAGACATATGGCTCTTCTGCATAAAATCGACAAACCGCGAAATTGTGATTCGGTGACTAATAACGGACAAAGTAAGCTTTACCAGTGTCAGTTGTGTTCGGCAAAATATCAATTGCCCGTACATTTGAAAGTGCACATGTTGAGAATACATCTCAGGAAGAAATTCGGACTTCCTGCCGTGGATTGCAGAATAGATCCGTTTTATCGAGAACAGGAAGGGTTACAGATCAATTTTGCAATACCCGAAGGAGTGTAATTGAAGTGCGAGTCATTTAAAATGAAACATGCGGAAAGCCACCAGATAAGTTTATTACTTTAAAAATTTCCTATTTTTTATCTTCTTTTGTTTGGTTTAGAACATTCAATTGTTTATATTAAGTACTTTGTCAAAATTAGGGGATTTTTTTCGAAGAAAATTTCTTAGAAACAGCTAATTTAAAGAATAATGCTATATTAGGGTGGTGTTTATTTTACAAGTTTAGAAGTTTTAATGCAGGATCCCTCAGCTTTGTTCATTCATATGATAATGAAAAAATGTAAGAGTTTTAGACCGATCGGTCAATGGTAAACCGTTCCACATCGACTCCGAAGTTTGTATTTTGAATATTATTTTTTTATTCTAGTGCAAAACCAAACTGAATGAAAGTTGCTGCTTCTTAAATTATACCTACTATTTTTTTTATTACTTTTTTAATTTTCTAGAGAGCTTTTGGATATATTCTATTACAATCGTATAACAAGTTAGTAAATACTTAATATTTACAGTATTTCTATCTAACTTTTTTTTGAATGTAGATTGTTTTAGAATCTAGGAAAGGTTAAACTATTTATGTAATTTTAAAGCCAAAATATGTCATTTATGATCATTGCCTATTTCACCCCCGTTAAAAAACATTGGTATTCTGTAAAGTACGGTTTAAGTAAATAAATATGATAATAATAATAGATAAATGTGGTATAAATTAACCATTTACATTTAATGATTTTAAAATTGAAAAAAAATTGGCATTTTTAGTGAAGGATTCTCCAGATTTGTTCATTCGTATGATATATTAAAAAATGTGAGGTTTTTAGATTGATCGATCAATGAAAATACGTTCTATACTAACTTGCAAAGAATACAAGTCTTTTCAATATGTTTTTTTTTTGTTATTCTACAAAAATAAACTGAACAAAAGCTGCTCTCTTCTAAATTGTGGAGTAACTCTTTAAAATAGTTTGCACCAACAACATACTTATTATTTTTATTTATTTTAATTTTCTGGAGAGCTTTTGGATATATTCTATTACAATCGTGTAACAAGTTAGTAAATATGTAATATTTAAAGTCTTTCTATGTTATTTTTTGAATGTAGATTGTTTTAAAATGAAAAGTTAAATTAGTGAAAAACTTTTAATAAATTCATGATGATTTTAAAACTTTCTATACTTACATAATTTTAAAATCAAAATAACTCATTTGCTCTCATCCAGTATTTATTTAATCCTATTAAAAAACACTGATATTGTCAAGTACCTGCATATTAAGTAAAAAAAATGTTATATAATAATAAATAAATTTGGTATAAATTTCCTATTTAAATTTAAACACATTTTAAAATTGAAAAAATATAGAATTTCCAATGTAGGATGAACGAACAGCTCTGGGGGTTTGTTCACTCATATGATATGTTAAAAAGTGTAAGACTTTAAACCGATCTGTCAATGGGAACACATTCTTCAAGAACTCTGCAATTTACAAAAATGACAAGTTTTTTTAATATCATTTATTTATTATAGTTCAAAGAAAAAATGAATGAAAGCTACTACATCCTAAATCATAGAGAAATTTTTTAATATAGTTTGTACGAACAACATACCATCATTTTTTTTTAATTTTCACAGCGGGCTATTGAACATATTCTAATTACAATCACATAACGAGTAAGTAAATATGTAATATTTAAAGTCCTCCTAATTTTAAAATCAAAATAAGTCATTTGCTCCCATCCCGTATTCATTTAATCCTCTTAAAAAAACACTGATATTCTGTCAAGTACTGCATATTAAGTAAAAAAAAAATGTATATAATAATAAATAAATTTGGTATAAATTTCTTATTTAAATTTAAACACATTTTAAAATTGAAAAATTGCAGAATTTCCAATGTAGGATTAATGAACAGCTCTGGGAGTTTGCTCACTCATACGATATGTTAAAAAGTGTAAGACTTTAAGCCGATCAGTCAATGGAAACACATTCCTCAAGGGCTCTGCACTTTATAAAAATGACAAGTTTTTTTTTTAATATCATTTCTTTATTGTAGTGCAAAGACAAAGTAAATGGAAGCTACTACATCCTAAATCATAGAGAAATCTTTTAATAAAGTTTATACGAACAACATACCATCATTTTTTTTTTTAAATTTTACACCAGGGCTAATTGGAATTTTTAAATTACCAATAACATAACAAGTAAGTAAATATGTAATATTTAAGTCTTTCTATGTTATTTTTTGAACGTAGATTGTTTTAAAATGAAAAGCTAAATCAGTGAAAAACTTTTAATAAATTCATTGATGATTTTAAAACTTTCTATACTTACATAATTTTAAAATCAAAATAAGTCATTTGCTCCCATCCCGTATTCATTTAATCCTCTTAAAAAACACTGATATTCTGTCAAGTAACTGCATATTAAGTAAAAAAATGTTATATAATAAATAAATTTGGCATAAATTTGCTATTTAAATATAAACACTTTTAAAATTGAAAAAAACTGTAAAATTTCCAATGTAGCATGAATGAACAAATCTGGGGGTTTGTTCATTTATACGATATGTTAAAAAGTGTAAGACTTTAAGCCGATCAGTTAATGGGAACACATTCCTCAAGAACTCTGCAATTTACAAAAATGACAATTTTTTTTAATATCATTTATTTATTGTAGTGCAAAGACAAAATGAATGAAAGCTACTACATCCCAAATCATAGAGAAATCTTTTAATCTTCTCTTTGTACGAACAACATACAATCATTTTTTAAAATTTTACAGAGGGCTATTCGACATATTCTATTTACAATCACATAACGAGTAAGTAAATATGTAATATTTAAAGTCTTCCTACGTTATGTTAAAATGAAAAGTTAAACCAGTGGAGAGCTTCAATGGAGAGCTGAAATTCATCAATAAATCCATCGTTTATTATTATATCTCTGTTTAGTACATCAATTAGACAGTGAGAAAGTATAAGCCATGAATCCATCGATGAGTTTAAAAACTCTCCATATTTATGTAACTTTAAATTTTGAATAGGTCATGTAGGTTACTAGGGATGTAGATTGTTTTAGAATGAAACGTTAAACCAGTGAAGAGCTTTTAAGTTCATCGATCAATTTCAAAACTCTCCATAATAATAATATATAATAATAATACTCATATAATTTTAAAATCAAAATAAGTCAGTTACTTTCATTCCCTATTCATATAATTCTTTTGAAAAACATTGATAATCTATAAAGTACATTTAGTAAATAGATATTAGATACTAATAATGAATAAATTTGGTATAAATTTCCTACTTAAAGTTAAACACATTTTAACATTGAAAAAAATTTAGAATTTTCAATATAGGAATCCCCGACATTTGGTCATTCGTATGGTCTATTAAAAAGTGTAAGACTTCAGACTGGTCAGTCAATGGGAACACGTTCTTCAACAACTAATAAATAATAATAATAAATTTTCAATGTAGGATCCCTCAGATTTGTTAATTTGTGAAATATACTAAAATATGTAAAACTTTAGACCGATCCGTCAATAGGAACACATTCCATAGTGAGTTAAAATAAATTAACTTGAATTTACAAAAAATACAAGTCTTTTTAGTATTATTTTTTATTATGGTAAAAAAAAACATATAATAAATATGTAATATAAAATAAATAATATTATACTAATGTTATTCGATTGTGGAATGGTGAAAGTGTGGAAAAAGTATTGAACAAAGTACCTAGCATAAACAACTGAATGATATTAACTAATACTTGTCTGATGACATTTTATTTGAGCAAATAAGGTATAGTAAGTATTTTTTTTCGGGCGTTGCAGAATGAGTAGTAGATAATTTCAAGGTATTCAAATAAAATTTCTAATTAATGCTACATTCTGTAAAACAAAAGTGTACTGCGAAATCCTCAAATAGGAATCTTTCAATAATTAAGGGTGTTGTAAATTCTTTTTTTCTATTTGACATTTCTTGACATTCTTGGTCGATATATTTACTTAAAGTAAATAAACGAATCTAATTTCATAGAATACCATGAGTAGTGCCCGTGATTTTCTGTACGTTGATCCAAATTATTCACTATTTTAAGGGATCATCACAGCTCGATTTATTCTGATAAATTATTTTTCAATGTGTGAAAGAGAGAGTTAAAGAAATTAAAATTAAACGCCATTAGTTCTAACTCTAGCTAAAAATTTAGAAAAAAAGCAATATCTGGTCACTAACCATGTTCATTGAGAGACATCTATTCAAAAATTAGGTAGAGAAAAAAAATCTCAATAATTTTCTTGTACATATAAGGAATCCGTTTTAGTAAGGGCTTATTACATTTTATCTGTATATATTTATTTTTTTCATTATATTCCGCAACTTCTTATTAATTTAGAAATTACAAATAAAACAATAATAATAAATAAATAATAAATTTTCAAAGATCACAGCGTGTTTTTTTCACATTTTTTAAACTTGAACCAGTTATTGTTATCGCCTGGCTAACAGAAAGAAAGATGTAACTACGAACGGACACCTACATTTTAACTGTGCGATCCCGCCATTATTTCCGAATTTGTTTTAACCAATAGGGAGCTAATGGTTGCGTTCAGAATACGAATATGGTGCATTAGCCGCGTTCAGAATACGTAACTGCTCTCAAGCGGTTTGGGAACTGTTGACAATTTGCCTCAAAAACGCAACGCTGCATCAATAAAGTCGCCATTTTGTGTTGGCAGGACGTAAAAATAAGTCACATAATCTTTGTATCAAACGTATGATGTCCTATAAAACTCGTTATGTATTAGATTATTAAATAAAGATACATACGAAACATGTATCATATTCGTATTCTGAACGCGGCCATTGATGTATATCAGTATCTGTTTCCGCTACATAAAGTGGTGAGCCCTCCATTATTTGTTATTGATGTAGCGCTGTGTCGAATTGTCAACAGTTCCCAAACCGCTTGGAAGCAGCTACGTATTCTGAGCGGGGTCAATATGTCGGCCAAGCTCGGCTCTTGTTAAAACAGTTCTCGACAGTTTTCGACATTTTTATAATCTATGATGTGAACGGCTGTGGCAAGGAAGATATCAACTAGACAGTTAGCAAATTTTGGATACGCTCGCACAATCCCCATCTTTTCTGACTTCGTTCTAATCAATGACAACTCAATCAGCGAAGAGATAAAACAAGAAGCGACAACCTTCACTTTTGACGGGTCCATGGGCACAACTTTGCAGTGTTGCCAACTGCCAGGGAATGCTTTCCCCTAGATGGTGTCCCAAATTCCCCTTAATCAAGCACTTCATCCAAAAAAAAAAAAAAACTATTTTGAAATTTACATTACATTATATTGCAAATCTCGAGGGTCATTAATTGTCTAGTAACCAAATTCAAATTTCCTGCCATTATTTTTAGTGAAGTCTATGTAAAATTGCTAAAATTTGTTGAGTATATTTGTCAGTACAAAATGGTAGGTCATTTTATGTTTCAGCGTTGAAATTACTTAAAACAATTGCGGGAAATTTAAAATTGCTATTTAGAGGTTTTATTAGTTGTGAGTTTCGCGGTATGTTGCGTATCACTTGATAATGCTGAAGGTTGGAAAATTATAAAAATCAAAGAGAATAAGTTTTATTTGCAAATTTCTTGCTGTATTGTTATTTAGCGCAAGCGATCTATTACAGCTCGAAAGCCTTGATTATGTGCCCCCGATATTACGCCCGACTGAAGATTAATAATAACACTAATAATGTCTGTATTAGGTACCAATCATCATCAAATTCCATAAAAGATGTACTTATACACGTTTAAGCCAACAAATGACAGCAGATGTCAAATAGCGGCCATTTTGAGGTGAGATTCTACTTCCCTCTCTGACACACGCTCTTTACCTACCAAACCAAATTTAAATTTCCCGCGATTGTTTTTAGTAACTTCAACATAAACGTATAAAATAACTATACATGTAATATGAAATTGTAGGTAATTTCATGATTCAACGTTGAAGTTACTAGGGGATAAAAACCATTTTTTCCTATTAGAAGAAAAAGAAGAAGACTTAAACGAGCATAATATACCTCGAATTTATCACAATTTATCGTTAAAAATCAAGACAAGATCTGAGTTAGTTTGGTAACACCCCAAGTTACCAATTTCAGGAAACTGCGTTTAATATACACAGATACATACATTTTTAAGGAATGGTCGATATATAGTGGTTTCAACAGCTTTTATGATCGTTATTTTCATTTAACCGTAAGTGTTATACATATTAAACACATATAAACTAATGATTATATTTTAGGTTATGGATAGTCACTTAAGAGAAAGAATCCCTAAGGGAAGTATGTTGCTAGAGAGAAGCAGATAATTTCTAACGCTTTTTAGTGGTAGGCATTATCGAAGGATAAGGTCCTGCAGCATTAAAATGTTGCAATGATGTCCCATCGTTTAAAAATATCAATTATTAATAGTGGTTTCATAATCAATTATGATGGAATAATCAGTTATGATTTGGTAATTAGTTATGAATGATTTGATAATTGATTATGAATGGTGTAATAATCAATTATAAATGATTCATTCGATTATACCTATCGCTCAATTTAATTGAGTGATTATTCATAATCGAGTTCTTAACTGATCGTCAGTAATTGTATGATTCTTTCTCTGTCATTTGATTATGGCCATCTCTAAACCTTTTCATACATCTGTAGGACCATGAGTGTTTTTGCTGTTGTAGGAAGAAAACAAACTTAGGGCTGTGGTTCTGTGTATGGATTCTTGTATTAACAATTTATGTATACATTTCAAGCAAATAGCTCATGTTTTTTCTCCAGAAAACATTAGTGGTAATGTTCACAAATCGTGCTTATTGTGCAGCCATTTGATACAATAGGTGTATTCCTTTTATATGTTTGGTCAGTTAGGTTTGTTCGGTTTCTAATAAATGCTGCTGGGTTGCCTTTTTTTAATGAAGTGACAAAACTGAACTAACCAAAATTGCCTTTCTTTAATCCTCTTGTAACCACTCGAAAATCTAGATCAATTGATCGGTTCAAATAAACTAAGTAAGAAATGAACCCATTTTTTCGTTTGTTTTGGTTTATTCATATATATTAAGTAAAGTGAACTGTGTAAAACAATATCTAATGTTCTTGAATAGTGACAGTTTTTGGGACTTTATTCTTTATAATTCAATATCTTCAGCTTAGATTTCCTGCCCACATAGCCAAATTTAAATTTCTCGCAAATATTCTTAGTAACTTCAACGTTGAAACATAAAATTACCTACCATTTTGTACTACATTGATAGTTATTTTAATGCCCTTACGTTGAAGTTACTAAAAATAGTGGCGGGAAATTTAAATTTGGCTATTAGGGTGGTAGTGTTCCAAGGATAATAAAACGAAAGAAACAAGTTTGCAATATCTTTTAATTTGAAAACTAATTTTTCTTCTTTATTGTGTTATTTGTCAATTGTTAATAAGAAAAAAGATAATTAAATACCTACAGACATTGTTTTATTCAATCTTATTAAATTAATTTGATTTTAAACAGCAAAACCCAGTATATAGTCGTACTCTATAGTGATCAGTGTTCACAATTATATTTCCTTGTAGTAACTTTACTTCTACAATATACATACTAATTTATTAATGTCTCCCTTGAAATAATTGTTTTCATTTTTTCTTCTTTTTAGGTTTGTATAGGCATCGGTTGCAAAACTATAGAAATTGAATTAGAATTATTAAATCAATATGGATTATCTTTTCTGTTCGTTCATTCAAGGAATACCTCAAATCTGTTCATCATACTAGAGAATCTTCTTCTCTTTTTGTTATCTTTGTTCAATAACAAGGAAAAGATCCCCACAATCGAGTCCACATAAAATATTTCAAAGTAAGTACCTAAGGTACCAAAAACTAAATCACAATGCCAGAACAGTTGATCGAAAGGTTGCACAATAGTAATTTACATTTATGGAGATTGCTGCGGAAAAAAAGCAACTAAATAAAGTTTGTACTCATGTAGTACTCCATGTATTATCTACATAACCTAGAAATACAACTCTGCATTGATTTTTCTTCCTATTCATTGCGAAAATAAAAAGAATAGGTATTTTGGATTCATGAAACAAGCATTCTCCATTGATGTCTACATAATACACCAAATCAATGTTTCATATATGGAACTCTTACCGAGCTTAGCATTAAATTTGTGAATATATTGTGTATATCGTAGGTAAGGAATAAGGACAACCTAAAAACCAATTATTTGGAAAAGCAGGTTAAAAAGACATATATACTGTCATCTAAAATGAAGTCGTACAAGCTACTATTTAATATAAAGTGTATGGCTTCTTTCGTAACAAAATTCCACTCACACTAAATAGTAGACTGTTCTTACTGATTCTTACGATGTAATAAAATAGACACATTATTATAGCAAGGAGAGAATCTGTACAGGGAGTAGTAATGGGTATAATGGAGCGATGAAACACAGATTATTTAATTATTGATAATCATTTGAGAAGTCGACTATGAAGTTTCAAGCATGAATGATTGTTCGATTGTATTGAGTGATGGATATAATCGAATGAATCTTTGGTAAACGATTATGAAATCTTTCATAATTTCCAGGAGACCTCTCACACTCTACGTTATAGTTATAGCCTCTCAACGGGTCGTCCTTTTGTAATACGAGCAAATTTAAGAGTTGTAATGTCATGAAGTATTTTATATTATGTCACCTCAGCATCAGTGATGGCTTAGTGTGTCCGAATGGAGAGTTTTCAGTCTTGTTCTATAATCGAGGTGCTTAATTGCTGGAGACATTCTGGAGATTTTTCTTTGCATTTGTTTTAAAGTATGAATGAAAAAAAAGCAACAATACGCTACTCCTACATACTCTATTATTGATCTCATGTAGATCTTGTAGATTTTTTTTTTTTGCAGGAGTTTTGGTGAAGGGTTTCTAAATGTGCGCGATAGCATATAGGATATACCATTAACACTAAATTTTTTTTATGACTTCCTATGTGCGATACCCACCTCAACTATCACTATAGGTTCTTTTGGCATACTGTTTTTACGTGTACAAAACATGAACGCATGTTGGCTACAGGAAGTATTAGAACCAATATGTAGAACAGAACATTTATTTTGGTTCAAATCTAATAGCCAGCCATGACACCACTTTTCAATTACCTGTAGATCGCTTGTTTATTCTTTGAAGCCTGGTGCTGGGTTCTTAGAGAATTCCAGGACTAGACTTTTATCGTGCTGTGTGTAAGAAGTTGAAGAGCAGCGGGCCCAAAACATCCGCTTGTGGTACCCCACTTATTGCGTAATTCGGAATGGAAGGACAGGATACGATGAAACAAATTTTAATTTTATTTATAATTAATATTTTTTTAGTTTAATAGCTTGGAAGCATGTAATCTGTGAAGATGCCCAAAAATATGAAAGGAGAAATAAACAATCTTGAGGAAACTGTTAAAATAACAACCTGAGCGAATGCTGCAATTTTTCTTTGGATTTTATTTTTTCTGTGATTATAGGTCTGTAGTATTTGTACCATGAAAGGAATGAAATAAATTTAAATTTCCCCCAAATATTTTTAGATACGTCGACTGAATTAAGACATTAGCCTTGCTCAAGATGCGTTTTATTGCTCCGCTTTTGATAGAGTAGATTTGGCATTTCCATTTTTTCTTCTTCAAGTAACTCGTCTTTTATGTGACAGATTGAGTATTTTCAGCAGATGAAAAGTGAATGACGTGTGAATAGCTGAACTAGAGCGAAGACATACAACAATAAGCCAGAAATTATCTAAAATTCTACTAAGCTAATAGAAAAAGAAGCAATGCGCCTGCATAAAAAAATGACGGTTTTATTGCTACAATTTTTAATGATTTGCAATTGTTGGAAATAGTTTCCAACTATTGTCAACCCTTGCTAGAACCAGTGGGGGCTCGGGACTCTCTCCCTCGTTTTTTTTTTTTGTATTAATATTACAAAGTTTTGAATCAGTTTAGTTCAGCTGGCAGTAATTTATTACCTCGTTTATTGCTAACTAAAATAATACCCACACAAAAAGTTTAATGTAGATAAGTTTAGAAGACGTTTTAAAATGAAAAATACATTAAGTTCTTATCGGTAATACCTATCTACTTAAATATAAATACCAACATATTTCTTTCAAAATTACATATATTTAGTCTTTAAACTGCACGTACATACGTGAGTCACTTGTTCACATTTCCCTACCTAACTAGCGCAAAATTATTCAGGTGTTTTTGTGATTTTATATCGATGAAAACAGTTGAGCTATTTAAACAAAGATCGTCAAGTAAAATATGGATATTTCCCAGTAAACCAAATTCAAATTTCCTTCAATTATTTTTAGTAACTTCAACATTCAAGCATGTAATTTCCTACGATTTTGTATTAGATTAATAGGTATTTGAATACCTTTAAGTTGAAGTTACTAAAAATAATTGCGGGAAATTTGAATTTGGTTTACTGGGTTAATGCACAACTCCATGTATTTTTTACAAAGAAAGGAAAACACAATTTTCATTTTCTTTGTTTACCTAAGCAAATGGCCTGTTTTTACTTAAACACTATTATGATATATTTTTTCAGGAATAACTCCCTTATTATATTTATTATTCCATTTTCATAATTTTTACCCCAAGAAAGATATGATTTTTTTAAATACTATAGTTGTTAATTTGCGATATCATCCTAAACTTAATAACTACACTACACTTTATTACTATAATTAATAAAAACTAAATATTCTTGAACCCAATTTTTATTGCGGGAAAGTGCCAAACCGAAGTCCGTATGCGATGCGACGGTTCTCTACGTATGTTTCTACTTTCAATAGTCGATCTTCGACGGCCGTCTGCGTCTGATTAATACGCTTACCTACCGTGATAGTGGGAGACCCTTCCCGCACAGTGTCTAGGACTGACGAGATGACTTGATCAATCAGCAAGCCACGAAACGGCTCGCCTCACTCCCATGTAATTTTTGCATATACTGCGACAACTTCCTCGTCCGCTAACTCCGCGCGGATACCAACAACGTCTGAAATCAGGGGCCAATCTAAACGTGGCTCCAGTTCTGCGCTTGTCTGCATAAATACCTACAAAGCACGTTTGGTCTGTTTGGTTCTGTACTTAAATGGTACTTCTATTGGTATTTTTACAGAAAATAAAAGCTCCTTAATGATTAATTTGTAATTTGCAATGGTGGGGTCATGGCCCCATGGCTCTTTAAAAGGGGCCACCCCTGGGTAGAACGATCATCAATAGACGTAAAATTATCTCATTATATATCGTCGACGTAATCACGTATAGAACATCTTGTAATTTTATAAATCATACTTAATGATTTGCTATTGTTGGAAACAGTTTCCAACTATTGCCAGCCTTTGCAGTGTCTCGTAGTCTTGTGTCGTGTCTTCAGTAAGAATTAATTCTTTATACCCGGCACTTTAATCATAAAACAATGTTACATGTTGCTGGAATCAGAAAGAACAACCATCCAGTATTTCTAATAGTTAGTATAACCAATTTACATCAGCTGTATTATTCTGGACAGTGCAAAACTAGTAGGTACTCCCGGAGAATAAAATTCACTAATTCTCCATTGTTAAAAATGCGGTATTCTCGAACTAACGGAATAGTGCGGGCTTTCATTTCTTACGTTTACTCCAAGAGAATTATGGCATGTTGTTGTCAAGTCTTAAATTGGGAAGGAACCAATAAAAACGCCCATAGAAAGAGACATATGTTTATAAGTGCTGAGCTGTTTTAAATTGAAAATATATAGTGATTGTTTTCTTTACGTGATTGATATTGTTTTAAGGCATTTTTAAAAATTAAAAAACGGTAGAGAAAAAAATGCATTTATGTTACAGCTACACAAAAGCAACGACTAATAGAGTACGTAACCAAACATCTTGAAATGAATAGTTTACCACGTAAGCTTTATAATTACAAGAGCTATATTTCTGACTGAAGTTTTATTTATACGAAAATATCATTTAAACAAATTATCGCTTAACTGTTCAAATACATTTACTCTGGGCAGAAATTGTCTTGATTCTGCTTCAAGTTCATTGGAAATATTCCATCAGAATGAAAAATTTTAAGATTATTATTGTTATTATTATATTGTGGTTTGCGGTTATAGTTCCTCTTTGGTTTAATTTTGTCCATTATTTTATTTTCCTAATGATTATTATAGAACTTCAGTGACATTTGTTTTTGTTGTATTAATGTGATTAACGATTTATTGTGAACAAAGGCCAATTATGTAAAATTGCGAATTCCTGACAGTTTACAAAAATAATATTTGCATACACGATGTCAGACCCATAATTCTGCTGTATTCGCTACCATAAGATTGTGAAAGACTCGTCGCTGTACATAACTTTGTTCAGATACTATAGCTTTTATAAATAAAGTGCCTATATATTATTTCATTGTTATATTTATATCCAAATTTTATTATATGTATGTGTATATTATACTAAATATTATTGGTGTATACCCAAATAAAAATCTCGAATATTAAAAGTACATCAATTAAACGACCCATTTGAATGTTCCGCTAGATTAGTTGTAGTTCGGTGTGCTGAAGTTAGTGGCGCGCAACCTTGTGGACAAAATACAGCATTAAGTTTCTACTCCCAGGTCAGGAGCGTCAAAACTGGCAAAGAATAGGTTGTAAAGAATGTAAAGTTAAATATGTTCTTTGCTTTCTTATCTGCATATGTTTTGGCCAGCTTATATTTCTAATTTAATTCATTGTTATTAAAATATTCTTTTTATTGTTATTATTAATTAATAATTTTAATAATATAAATATATTATTCTTTTTATTATAATTTAATATAAAGCAGTGAGAAATTAAAACAAATCTAGGGGATTTTTAGATTAGTTTCTCCTTGTGATTTTCCATTCTACACGACTGACAGCACTGGTTTTTGATTTCTGTTTTTTTGTTGGTGGTTAGTGGTGAATGCGGCTGGATTTATCCCCATTGTGAATTAGAAAACATGTTTAATTTACAAAGGTATTCCTTATTTTACAAATTCAAATACAATAAGAACGAATATTATCCTTCACGTTACGATACGTTATCCTTTTCTCAAAATTTTTAATTGAATTTATGGCTTATAGGTAAATTTTTTTTAATATAAATCTTTTAGCTGGGTGTATTTCACGCAAATATCTCAATATATTTTTTTTAATAGGAGAGTTCACATTGCAAGAGATGGTCGGTTTACCTGGGATTCCAAACAAGCAAGTCAATGTAAGGATGTCTACGGGACTACAGTTTGCTGTTTAAGAAAAGGTAATTTATTTGCAAAAACAGAATTATCAATTCTGTAATGATTAAACTAGCATTGGGTACTATCAGTATTTTCTACAACCAGGACTCGGAACAAATATCCTTCGGACTATAATCAATTTTATCTATAGTTATCGATACTCAACAGTTTCAGTTTATTGGTAGGTGACTTGGAACTGAAGATCATGTGATAAGGCTAAACAGATATTTAGCTGATATGCATAGAGATATCGGGCAAGCTTTTCTTAACGATTGAAATTATATGAAAAACAATTAAAGAAGGTTCATTACCAACTACTTTTTTGCCAAGAAGGAAATCAAATTGTTATAGTCTGCCCATATTTATAACAATTTGACTTATTCCCTAGCACTCGAACTTCAAAAAAGAAATGTTTAGCCAATCCTTCGAGCCCAGGTGGTTCAGAGCGACATATTTACAAAGCTGATTATATTAAACATCTATTATAAAAACATTTATGGTCGATTTTAGAATATGTATATTGATATGCATACATGTTTTCTTACCTTTTTAAGGTAAACATTTTACATTAAACTTAAATACTATGATTAGTGCATTCCTAATTATAATTGTAGGTACTTTATCAGGTAGAAGTACTCGTCTTGTATATGTTATAGTAATATTAAACGGTTGATTTCTTGGAAATATTGCCTCGATAAAAACAACTAATTATATGTGGCAAGATGTTTACAACAAATTTATTTGTCTTTTTGTTATATTACAGTGATAGTATTTTATTTGCCAATAGGTGAGATCCAAGTACAGGAAAACATACATACATATTACGTAAAAATAAAAATTAATGAAAGATTACTTTAAAAATTAAAGTCAACTAATTATAAATGAACTAAACAAAATGAGAATTGTGTAAGCAAAGAAAACTAGGTCCAAAATCGTTTCTTCTTTTGTGGTCTGTTTTGAATGACCTTCAAGCCTAGCTGCCATTTGCCGGGAATTTTCAAACGCGTGGAATAGTTTATATTTTAAAGGAAATAGGAAAATAGATTAGAAAAATACACAAATTTATACGTTTTTTATTCTAATTTTATCGCAAATATTTCTGAACAGCTAATAGTAATAAAAAACACGATTCTAGTAAAATAATGTTTGATTAAGGCTGCGCTCTCGGTGGTGGGGAGAGGTTGTCAAATATGACTTTTAAGCAGCACCAGGATGTGCTGGCGTCTATAAGCTGGTAGGGACAATATTGCTTCAAGTATTATTATCGCACTAAAGATGGTACCAGAAGCGTTCCTGATTAGTGTGTTGCCTATTCCACCCCAAAAGGCGAGAATCTGACTTTGTAAACATCTTGTAAGCATAAACATATTATGTAGATAAATAAATAAGACAAATCTCCCATGTTTTGGAACTCGATTCGTATTTGCTAGTCTGCGGACTCTGTAAGGAAATTGATGGTAGACCCGGTAAACGTCGGTCAAGTTCGAAAAATATCAACTTATAAATTGTTTGGTGCTAAAAAAATATATAAAATGACTATTTGTCATTTACTATAAACATACTTACGATTTTTTTCAATATTAGTAATAGGAAAGAAACCGTAATCTTACCTATATTGAATTAAAAACGTATATGAAATATGGCTAATAAAAAAAAATATTAAGGTGTGCTTACCAAATATTATCATTTTGATTTTACTGTTTTATACTATCAAACACGTCCCCTAACATAATTACTTGTAATAATGAAGCTGATTAGCATCGGACCGGTTGATTATACTGTGTTATTGTGCTTTGTCTTATCGGAGTGGCTTCTACACTGTAAAATGGTGAACAAAATGTACATTACTTGTGTTAACAACAACAGTCGCTTCCAGCTTCCAGTGTAATATGCAAAATTACAATAAAAATGAAGTATTTTTACGATACAATAACGTAACGACACAAAAGAAAACAGGAAGTGTAAGGAATCATGAAATTAATAAAAAAAAGAAATTATGAAGAATACGTGTAGTAATAATTTATAATAGATACTAACTTCTTAGATTTCTATTAAAATATTAAATTCCTGTATTTGTAATGAATGATTTATTATTAATTATTATTATTAGAAGCATATTGAATTTTCAAATGAAAACGAAAAACACTATTGGAATTTTCATATTAATATAGCATCTATTAGCAGTTTTCAAATATTTTAGCAAGCAGTTACAGTAACATATAATAACAGAGTTGGGAAACAAATAGATAGGTATATATTAAAATGTAATTGCAAAAATAACCATCTCTAAATATAATGATTTTTATTTCTAATTTAAAATTATTGTGTAGTATGTTTTAGAAAATCACATAGCTGATTTACCTACGTTTTTTGTATAAAGCAAGTATAAACAATAACATAAGACGCAGTCTTAACACAAGAATCGTATTTAACCCTGCGGTTGTCGCACTCTTTATAAATTATTACACGTAAATATTTTTGTAACGGGGTCTCACAGACTAGGAAGAAAAGAAATAGAAAAGAAAAATAAAAATTATATGAGCAGAAATGTAAAAAAAGGCGCACAGTAAAATCCTCATCTAAATCTCTATTTCTTACGACCCCAAGATGATGTAATGATGTCATGCAGTTGTTTTTATTTCAACGCCCCTCGACCATGGTCACATTCCGGTGTCGGGTTACAGTTATTTACTATTTACTTTTCATCGCCTCGGCACGCGGTTGTTAGATATGCTGTGGCCTCGGCTATCTGGCGTGTCTTTGGTTGCCTGCTTCTCAAAAAATATACTAAAAATAACCCCGTGTAATATTTGATATTCTTCCAATAAAATTAGTTAGTTTCTTCATTTGGTGTTAAATTATTTTTTTCATTATGTTCTGATTAAAATCATTCATCGCCAGATTCCTAATTCAGAACAAAAAAGAAATAACTTTCGGCGCCATCTTTCGAGTTGGTGCCATTTTAGCCTGCTTGACGGGTTGTTTCATCTGTAAAATTACAGTTATTTTTAGAAATGGTTAGGACAAGGTTTTGCGAAAATGAAAACGTTTTTCGAAATTTTGTTAAAATGATTATGAAGTACGAATTTAGCTTGATTGTAGCTTGGGTTGCGTTTCCCTTTTTACATTTTTTAGGTTTACATGATAACAATAATTTTTATAAACACCAAGGTATAAAACAACGTAAAATGTACTATTACTTAATCTTTTCAGTTTTTATTAATTCGTGCTGCAAACGACAAAACCTTATCCTAACAAATGTTACCGACTTTTGCGCTCTACTTTATCCTTGTGCGCAGCCTTAAGTGATACATATATTTACAAGTGTTTTACGATAATTATGTTCATATTATATTTGTTTAGAAGATCATTATGTTTTTTGTAGAAAATCTCCAACATCTTAAATATATCTGATATATCTTAAAATAATAATTCTATCGCTTATAATTCCTAGGATCATAAAATGTTTGCGTTTAACTGCAATTGTGTTGAGAGGGGTAATATTCCCATAAGTTACCTACAATTTGTGCTCCCTACGAGTTAGAAAACTATTCATATACATTTTTCCTTAACTGTACCTACTCCTATTTTGCTGCCTGTCATACGCGTCTTACGGCAACACTTCACCATGTTTTGTCTTCTATACATATTGAATTATGGTATTGGATATTGCTACTGCCATCCACACTCCCCTCGAATATTCTTTGTATTTTCTCCCTTAGTGAGGCACAAGAACTGAAGTTTACAGTGACCGGCGTAAATATTGTAACATATGGGAATTTGTTTTATTATCAAAATTTTAGTAGAGGGATTAGGGTTTAGATATAGGCAGTGTTGTTCTGACGCTTTTAAACAATGTACCGGAATTGGTTAACAGATGGTACTATTTTTCAATAAACTGTACTATTTTTTTTAATACAGGTTTCTGTAATTTGATAATATAAAATATGTAATATTTTTTGTTTTAACGAAAGCCATAATGTATGTTATGAATTTATACTCTGACACACAAGAATCAATTTCCCGAAATTTTTGAATTTTCAAAGCAATTTCCGAATAAATTAACTTTTGCGTAGCGTGAGAGAAAGTGTCTGATGTTCACTACGCTACAGTGCTTGTATGTCACTAGAATTTATTTTGTAATCCCAAATCCCAACACGACAGACATTTTCTGTTTTTAATAATCGAATGGATGTATTTCAAGTGACAACTTTTTATACAAATCGAAAAGCCGTACTTCCGATTTCGCAAAACGATAATATTAATTATCCGCATTTTTTGGGTTTTCATCAATTTTCACCCCCTAACCATTCATCGAATAAAACACAATACAATAAGAGTAGATATATATTTATATTCAAAACCGCAAAACCAAATAGTATCTATTGAGTATAACTAACAGCTTCTTGCGGATTTCGCCGTGTGTCAAAACTTTCGCTCGACGTTTCGCTGTTCATACTGACAGCTTCTTCAGGATAACTGAACAGTTCAGTTATCAGTATCAGTATAGTTACACCGGCCGTGAAAGCCTACGCAGTGAGTATCTATTGAGGTCTAAAATTTCGTAATTTTTTAAAATCGAATCCACCATTTTTGATTTGGTCTTGCACATGCAATACCGCTTCACATGTTTCGGTGAGCAATCGGTTCCTTAATGAACTTTTAATCAAATTGATTTTTGAAAACTCTCTTTCGCATGCAGCGGAAGAATGTGGCAACGAAAGTACAATCTTTACACACTCCATTAAATTTGAAAATATTGGTTCATCTAGATTATTTTTGATATTATTTGTAGCTGTCCAAAATTCCATGACTTGATCGTTGGAGAAATTTTTTAATTCACCTATTTCACTTAAAAATTGCCACTCAGTATTAACCAATTCTATATCCACTTGTAAATATGGATACAACAATTTAAATTCTGCTATTGATAATATATTCCCCGATACTGCCTTTAGTACCTTTCCATTTTTAAAATATTTAATCACAATACCAGGATTCAATAACAAAATATATCGCGTACGGTACGCGATATGTCATTTTACTTAAAATCCGTTAAAAAGTGGGGAAATTGCAAGATGCGCAATGCGCACTTCTTCATATGTTAATCTTTCAGGTTTGTTCGTTGAGACTACACCAATCAGATTGGTGCAAATTTTATCATTCTCAGATACGTAAATAGCGGATCTTAATAATTGAAACTATTTTTTTTTTTCAGAGTAATTACAAAGAATTGATCACTTAAAAAATGTACTAAATTAATCAAAGAGGTACTATTGTACTACGTCTTATTGAATTGTACTAAAATAGTACAATAGTACGCTTTGGAACAACACTAGAGATAGGTTGTGCATGTCTAGAAACCCCAAAATTTATTTTGACATACGTCACGTGACCACTAGTATGGCCGTAAATTTAAAAAATACGCAGTGAATCTGCAGCGAGGCTAGATGACATGATATCCAAAAAAGTTATTTGAAAAAGTTGCTTAGAATTCAATTGTGAGCTTTGCATTTTTGTAAATATATTTTAAAATATTTTTTTTATTTAAATATTGTTTAATTGAATTAAATATTTCCATTTTTTTTCTTTTTTAGCAGCTCACCTGCAGTAATATTTCTGAATTTGGTTGATACTCAAACAATTTTATCAATTCTTGCATGATTAACACAATGGAAATTGAAAAGCACGTCTTCAGTATGACAGTTGTTGTTGGAAGAGGGACTCGAAGGGACACGAAATATCTAGCAGTAACAAATATTTTTTTACAAACATTATTCCAAACACGTATATATTTAATATTATTGTTATTGAAAATTATTATATTTTTGTTGTTATTTTCTGCATTAAAGTGGAAAGCGTTAGTCCAAAACTGATAAAACCACACGCACCGAAGGTATTAAAATAGGTTTTGAAATTAGAGAAAAAAGTAAACAGTAAATAACATCCCCAATACATCCAAGATAACAATTTAAGGTTTATACAAGCCTTTTTAAAGGTTGCCCCGACAAGAGAAAAAGCTTGTCAGCAAGCTTGTCATAGCAAGGATGCAAGCTTGCTGCAAGGTTATGACAAGCTTGCTAGTTGACACAGGACAAGGTTTTTCCAAAGCAAGGTTACAGGTTAGGCTTGTCTGCAAAAGCATATGATAAGGTTACAATAGCAAGGTTCCCATAAGCTTGTCTGTAAAAGCATATGACGAGGTTAGAATGAGCCAAGGTGTAGAGAAAGCCTGTATAAACCTTGTTAAAAGTTTGTAACAATCAAAAAAAAAATAGGAATTGGGTATTAATTTCTTCTTTTTCTTGGTTTCTAGGTCATAAAAATATGGAAATGTACATTAACAAGGACGTTTCGTTTTAATTTCGAGAGCTTTTTCAAGATACATGTAAAAATATAAATTATAAATAGTGTAAATTATAAATATTTTTTTTTATTTAATAAACAAAACATTGTTTACTATGAATTTTGAATATATCGTTATGTTTTATTTAAAGACAGCGTTTCAAAATAGTATGTTTTGATTATTTGTTGTTAATAGAATATGAAAAATTGAATTTTGTAATTAAATAGATCTTTAAAAATATTGTATTTAGCTCTAAAATTAAGTTATATAGTTTTCTGAAATATTGTAATATTTTTTATCATTAACTGCTTTACATTAAATATAAACAAAATAATAAAAATTTATATACAGTGTAATCCGGCTATAGTGAACTTTAGCGGACCGATAAATGTGTTCAGTATATCCGAGGTTCACTTAATCGAGGCTAATACATTGATAATACCTAAGTGTATTATATGAACCAGTTGAAAGTATTTTTGCAAAAACTAAACATAAACAAGCAAATTTAAATGATATAATTTTTATTAGATTTTATGTCATGTAATAAGTATACATATTTTTATGGTCGTGAAGAGTCCGTAATTTTTGATTGTATGGTTTGACTATGTAAATACTGATTATTTAAAGTGTTTTTGTATTTCTAATAATTTTGAAAATGTATTTTCCTTCGCTCCATTAACTTGAAAGTAGTGTTGTACTTTTCTTATATATCTAAAGCTTGTGCAGTAGTTATGGGATCGTCCTGGTGCTATAACAGTTTCCGATTCTTCTTCATCTCGATATTCGATGTTGTCATCTGGTGTACAATCCTCTCCTGGTCAGTCAGAATTTCCGTAGCAATAACATTTTTGTGAACATTTACATATTCTACGAACTTGTCAACATCTAAATGAGCTGCGCTAGCTATCAATTGGTTTAACGGAATATCATCCTCTGGATCAAAGTCTTCGCGAAGTACAACCCGATTATCATCCGATTCGGAATGAATCCTGCGTGGCGAAAGCAATTCTGAATTGTTTCAGCTGATATATTTCTCCATGCACTGCTCAATAAATTTATCGCATCCAAAATTGAGATAATTTGAATATCATTAGTGTCCTGTCTTTGAATTATAGTGAGTAACAATTGCTTTCGAAAATTCTGTTTTAATGCCTAAATAATTCCTTGATCCATAGGCTGCAGTACAGATGTTGTGTTAGGCGGAAGAAATATAAGTTTTATATTCTGCATAATATAAAACATAATTGTGGATGTGCCGGGCAATTATCAACAAGTAAAATTATATTTTCGCATTTTTTTATCAATTCCCTGTCCCACTTCTTTAAATAATTGCAAAAAATAGAGGATGTCATCCACGCATTTTTGTTGGCAACGTAGTCAACCGGCAAGGTATGAACATTTTTAAAACACCGTGGTTTATTGTATTTACCTGTAAACAAAAGGAATCGGATACATATTTTATGATAAAATGTATAGTAGTATCACTCACCTATTATCAGCAATTTACGCTTTTCCGTGCCGCTCCAATTTGCACAAACCAAGACAGTTATACGTTCTTTTGACAACTTGCCGCCGCTACACGTCTCACCTTTGAACTTATGTGTAGGCATCCTATAGAAAATTCCCGTCTCATCAGCGTTAAATATCTGGTTTTCGGAATAACCCATTTTTATTGACGGCCAAATATGTAAAAGCCAATCTTCTGTGACACTTCTGTTTACCGAAGCAGCTTCTCCAGATATTCTTCCAAAAACAATGTTATGACGCTTCTTAAATCTATCAAGCCAACCACTGCTGCATTTAAATTCATCGCCACAATTCCTTCCGAATTCTTCTGCCTTCAATTGTAACAAATGCCCACTAACTGGTACGTTATTCGCTCTTTTTTGTTGAAACCACTTCAGCAACATATGATCTACTTTATTGTGTGTGGATGTGCGCATTTTCTTCTTATTTAAGTTAATCATACCTTCATTATAGTCTCTTTTTATTTTATTTTTATTCTTCCATATAGTAGACACAGTAGATTTCCCTATTTTCATTTTTGAAGAAATTGCAGTTTGGGAGGAACCTGTTTCAATTTCACTGATTATATTAAATTTATCTTGAATAGAAAGTGCACGTCTTTACTTTTTCAGCCATTGTTTTTTTTAAGTTTTCTCTGAATCTATAAACACCCACAAACTTCCACCTGTAACTAGCGAATGCGAATAGTATGTAGAATGAAATGAATACATACATACGTGATGGGGGAAGTACAAATGATGACTAGGTGGTTCTCCGATGTTACGAGTATTTTAACTCAAAGGCTGCCAAGTGCCGATTCGTTTATAGTGAAACCGATCGCTAAATATTTAGTTTCTCTATAACCGAAAGTTCATTTTAAAAGAGTTCTTTATATGCAAGGTTGAATTGCATGATTAATGGTGATTCAGCCGGACTTTGCAAAACGTTCATTATAAGCAAAAGTTCATTACATGCATGTTCATTATAGCCGGATTACACTGTATATCTATAAATTTTAATTATTTCAAGTATATTTCATTTTATAGCTAAATACAATATATTAAAGATCTATTTAATTACAAAATTCAATTTTTCATATTCTACTAACAACAAATAATCAAAACATACTATTTACGCTATCTTTAAATAAAACATAGATATATTCAAAATTCATAGTAAACAATGTTTTGTTTACTATGCATTTTGAATTATGATTTTGTCATTTATTAAATAATTTATTTATAATTTACACCATTTACAATTTATATTTTTGTATGTATACTTGAAAAAGCTTCTGAAATCAAGGTGAAACGTCCTTATTAATGTACATTTCCATATTTTTGACCTAAAAACCAAGAAAATGAAGAAATTAACACCCAATTCCTATTTTGTTTTGATTGTTGTATACCTTTATCAAGGTTTGTATAAGCTTTCTCTAAAGCTTGGCTATACATATATATGATCAAGAAAAGGAGTTGGGTATATGACCTCTTATTTATGTGAAAATTACTAAAATATTCTAAGGAAAGATATAACCAGCAAACTGAAACCAAAATAAATTTCGTACAAATAAACTTTATGTTACTTTCAAGTGTTCCCAAAAATGTTTTTTTACAAAATTATTACTGAACAAAATTAGATATAATTTGCGTTCATGTTATTATTTTTGCGTGCCCTCCATCATCTCCTAAAATATTTTAATCGTTTTCAAATCACATATCTGTTTGCATCAAGCAAAAAATGGAATAACAATAAAATGTAAGAGAGTTTCAATATTTAATAAAAAAATAAGAAATTTTTACATATTCATATTAACATATATTTAGATTTTATTTTTATATTATATTTATTTAGAAAAAACACTTTAATTTAATCTATTGTCCATTGGTATTATGTCGCCGCGATTCTCTGATAAAAAAAAAAAAAAAAATGAAACAATATCAGAAGATGGGAGACGGGAAACGGGCTATCCAGTTTTAAGAAGTGACAATCGTCGTGGATGTTAACTGCTATGAAAAGTAACTGTTTCCTCCATTACTATAAAATACACTCAAACTACTGTCTTGATAACTGCTGCTTTCCAGATGTCTGAGATCTCATAACCATGTAGTTTTTGCTGTGGCAGGAAAGCAAACAAAATTAATTGAGGGGCTTTTTAGCTTAAAAACAAGGTATGAATATGAGCTCCAAATACCTACTAGGGGAAAGTGGGGTAAGTTGACGACCTTAAGGGAGATTTGATTTCAGTCACGACATACTACAAATTAAATGAAAATGCATAATATTTCAGAGAACACAATATATTAGTAACAAAAATACATAAACAATAAATGAAAATTCGTAAATTTAAAAAAGAAAAAAAGCAAAAAATAAGCTTCTATACTTCCGTCATCTTACCTCATGGGTAGTGTAAGATGACTAATTGTGTGGGGTAAGATGACGATTACAAGCAAATATCACAAACGAAATCCCCAGTACCTTCATGCCACCAACACTGGCACTTGTGACACTGAATCCAGTCTTCGTTGGGTGGTTCGGTGTAAAGTTCATTGCATCCAGGACAAAATATCGGTGTGTTATCCTTACTTTTGTTTTTTGTATGAAACACACTTTTCGAAACATTACTTTTTGTCCTATCTTTTTTTTGTGGATGGTTCCGGTTCTTTTCTTTTGCTGTTCCATTTCTTCAAGAGCTAATTTAACTGGAGTTGATGTAATAACAGATGTTTTCTGACGTTTCCTATTTGTAACTGGTCTATTATAGGTTGGAAGAGGCCTAATTTTCCACAAATTTCGCGATTGCTTTTTTGCATGGTTGGCAAGATAACGGTGTCAACTTTTCATTACTTGCTGATCCAACTAAATTTGTGTCAGACGATGGAGAATGAAAATTTTGTTTGCTAGTTGAGGGTGGCGGTGTGCTGTGTCTGATCATTCTACGTTTATAATTTGCAAGTGGCTCGTTATCTGAGTCACCTGTATCCGAAGATGACTCTTGTGATTCTATGGTATTTCTGGCTGTGATAGTAAATGTCTTCAGTAACAGTTGATGGAGCAAAATCAACGTCACTGAATACCCCAGGGTTATATGGTTCAATACACATGCTGCAAAACCCTTCATAGCAACGCCGATAGTTGCTGCTTTAATATATGCGTCCCCAAACAATCTTCCGATTTCTTTGTCAGTGATCGCTTTGCCTGGATTATTAATCATAAAGTTATCACAACTCTGATTGAAATATGTTTTAAAGGCCCAAAAAAAGACACATCAAGAGGTTGGAGCCGATGTGTCGTATGAGGGGAAGACTAACATTACAATTCCTTGTTCTCTGCAAATAATTTATTCCTCTAAAGATATATGAGAACTATGATTGTCAACTAAGAGTAACACTGGTTTCTCTTTAGTTGGATGTGCATATTCAGAAAAATGCTGAAGATATTGAACAAATGATTCTGTATTCATCCAACCACTGCTATGTGCTATGCCTTGGTGTTTGGCGGACATCCATTAAGCAACTCAGGTCGCATCCGAACACGACCAAATACCAAAAATGGGGTATGAAAACTCCTTGCGCGTTCATAGCACAGACGACAGTTGTATTGCGTCCTCGTTCTGCTGAAACGATTTTTGCTACTCTTCGACTACCCGTTTGGTGATAGAACTTTGGTAGTTTTGGACGGAACAATAGATAAACCGGATTCGTCAGCATTATATATTCGGTAAGCGCTGAAGTTATATTTTTGCTTCACCTCTGCTAGTAGGGTAAAAAATGATTCTACTGCTGGTTTATTAAATCCAATTAGTCGACCTAGAATAATATAATATCAATACTGCTAATTAAATATATTTAACACAATTCACTAACCTATTGATGTTGATTCAGGTGTTCTCATGCTCAGTTTGTATTTGCCATAAAACTATATGCCCAGTCCTTACCAGCCATTTTATTTCTGTTATTAAATCTGTGAGTAATAAAATTTATTTCTGCATACTGGTATGCCAATTGTCGGAATTGCAATAGCGTCAAACCAAATGCTCTGTCAGTTAAATCTGTAATATACTCTTTAAAATCACGTTCTTCTTGCTCTGAAAACGTTTTCCTGAAGCGTCCTCCATGTAGCGGCAGCTGGATATTGTTGCGACGCTTAGAAACATATCTACGGAGAGTAGCTTCTGGAATTCCAAATTCTGTACTCGCTGAATTGCATGACATACGGTTTTCTATTACTGCTTGAATAGCATTATTCATGTGATCCTCATTCCAGTTTCTGCGACTGGTTTTTCTTTCATATTTTCTCGGCATCTGTTAAAAACATTTAAATTTTTTAGTTGTGGGGTAAGTTGACGAACTCGTCGTCTTACCCATCGTCAACTTACCCGATTACTAACCTAACCTTGTTTTGCGGCACCAACAAAAATGTGCCGGTTAGAGTCAGCATTTCGAGTACCAGAAATAAAGTGCACATAGGCAAGTAATCATTATAAAATTGACAAGCGAATCTTACCTTGTTTTTTTTTGTTGAATGCTTATTTATCGCGTTAAAAACTTATAACTTTAGAGGCACGAAACAAATAACCGGCATTATGTTTTTACGAGTGATGACAGAGACATCTACCTCTGGAAGTTACAACTACATCAAAATTTGCATAAACTGCAGTGCATATATTACAGGCATCTGTTTAAAAGATGGAAATATTCAGCATTCGTCATCTTACCCGGCTCGCCGTCTTACCCCACTCTCCCCTACTTCTTCTTGATTCACTCACCGTCGACTTATGCGGAATTTTGCCTGCATCAGTCAATCGCTGATGCCTTCCCTAATAAATTTTTCATTTGAATCAGCAAATTTCCGTTTGCAAATGTCTGGAAAAAAAAAACAGAAAGGTAAAATGCAATATTTCCTCATATAAAGCTTCATCTACAATACGCGCAACAATGCCCAAGTCATAATTTCAACATTGTTTATATTTTTTACAAAGTGAAATGTTAACCCCTTCAATGCGTCTGATGTAAATTTTAGAATGTTACCGTGTAGGAATGATAATTTCTTTGTCTTTTGCAACTTGTGCATCTTGAATTGCGCAAAGTGTACTTGCACAACATATAATGTCTATATAATATGTTTATTATTAAATATAACATTAAGGGTTTCCAACAAATGTGCGATATAAAGAGAGCAAACGTTACACTTCTATTAGCCAGCTTAACAGCTAAGAGCTTAGTTTCTCTTGAAAAAATGGCATTTGTTGGACTACAAAAAGAACAGTTTTTGGAGGAGAACAATTTTAGTCTTCTGAAACAATAAAGTCTGACACACTTCATTTGACAGCAACAAAATATCTTATTTTTACTATAGTAGTTATTAAATGAAAAACTCACCAAAAATAATTTTAAACATTTGAGTTTTTTGAAACGGGCTTTTTGAGTTTTTCCCTGTAAGAGAGTAATTTGCAGCAATATTGTCATCCACTAACTTTCTTATATATTTGATGCCAAAACTTGACATCCCTTCCTTCAACAGTTAGTAGACATCTGATTTGTAATTTTTTTGTTGGAATTAGTTCAATGAGCGAACATAGGTAATAATTTATGTAATATCAAATACTCACCAACTTTTATCTCCAGGAAGGGTTTTCCGCTAGCTGCTGGTTTATGAAACTCATAGAAGCCTCTGTGTGCGCTGGAGTAGCAATTGCACTACTTTGAGGGTACATTTGACAACTAGTTAGTTTTCGTCTTTTGATTTTCCTTAACGAGTCAGCCTCATGTACGACTTTCAAAACATTTTTGCTATAATAGAAGAGTTTTAATAAGCAAACTATGGCACTCATTTTTTTTAACCCAAATATTATTAAGCTAGTTTCCATACAATATAATTGATAAATATGTTTCGAGACTTCTCGATGTGTTTATTTTTAATACATAACAATACAACGTGTCATTACAATAATAATAAAACTATATAGACTACACACTCTGAACTGAATGTGCTGCCATCTATTTTCAATGTATACAATATTTAACACTCCCTCTCAATTTTAATGTATTACAAAAATTCCTTTTTTTTTCAATTCATTAAGATTGCTAACTAAGTAACCTGGATCTAAAGTATAAAGATTTTTCTTTTCCTAGCGGTTTTCTGAAGAGCTAATATACTTAATTGTAATTTCATTCTTTAAAGTAAGATCTTTTATGAAGTGGTATTTTATGTCAATATGCTTACTACGCTTAGAATTTTCATGATTCTTGATCAAAGAGATTGCACTCTGATTGTCAATTCTTAAAGTTGTGGGTTTTGATTTCCCAAATTCCGATAGCACTCCTTTCAGGTTGATCAGTTCTTGAGCTGCAGATCCAGCTGACACGTATTCGGCTTCATCGACGACAACGCTACACAGGTCTGTTTACGAGAATACAAGCTATAGGGTGTTGTCCTGAAAGCATGCAAACCACCAACACTTTTTCGAGTTTGACGATCACCTCCCCAATCTGCGTCGCACATAGCTTCTATATCAGCGACTCTTTCGAGTACATGATCCATAATTCTTGGTGGCACTTAAATACGTAAAATCCGTTTACCAGCTTTCCAAGCGCTCATGGTCGGTCTATCCAAGTATCTGCTTAAATATGAAACACTATAGGCAATGTCCGGTCGCGAAACAATTGATAAGTACATCAAACTACATATCAGTCGTCTATAAGGTATATTTTGCACAATTTCTTCATCACTATTTATTTGAAAGTTTGTTTCCATTGGTGTAGCTACTGGTCGACATTCTTCCATGCCAAATTCTTTTAGCAAACGTTCTATCATCTTATTTTGGGTAATTTTAAGTCCATTTTCCATTTTATTCAATTCCATACCAAGGAATGTTGAAACATTTGTTACCTTCTTTACTTTAAACGCATCGTACAAGTTTTCCAGAAATATATTTACTTCTTTCTCAGGTCCAGTTATTAAGGCGTCATCAACGAATAAAACCAGGTAAATGTTGTCCTTTGTGTATAGACAATAATCATACTCTGATCTTTTAAAGACTAGTTTATTCATCACTTCATTGAATTTATTGTTCCAGCATTTGGTGCGTTCCGTAGCCTATACAACGCACGATTTAATTTTAAACATGTTGAGTCTGTTTTTAGACCTTCGGGTGGTTTAATGTAGACATCATTGTCTAATGTACCGTTTAAGAATGCAGTCGGTACATCTATCTGCTTTAATTTCCAATTTTTCTGTACCGATACTGATATTAGAATTCTGACTGTAGGTAGTCTGCAAACTGGTGCGTAACTATATTCCTCTTCGGTATTAGGTACTTGAAAACCTTTAGCAACGAGACGGGCTTTCTTCGTTCCGTCACCTTTTATTTTAAAAACCCAACGAGTATCGATTGCTGTATGCCCTTCAGGCAAAACCGCGAGAGCCCATGTTTGTAGTCTGTCATGTGAATTCAATTCATTTTTGATAGCTTGCTGCCACTCTTTTACTGTACAGGCTTCTTGGTAAGTTTCAGGCTCTTTATTCGTCCTAGATAATAAACAATAGGCTTCGTAGATTTCATAATCTTGTAAATTCTTCGGTCGCACGACGTTCCTCCCGGATCTTGTCATTTCGGTTACTGGTAAGTTGAAGTCTTCACTTTCACTTGCACTTCGCTCGTCTTCTCTTTGTTCTTCATTTTCTGTTTCTTCTGTTTTACTTTCTTCATTGGTTTCCGTTTCATCATTGTTTCCATCATCTCTAAACATAAACTTTTGTTCCTTCTGTGGATTTTCTTTAAATCTCATAATAAATCCCCCTCTGCTATTGGTTATTTCTCCTTCCTCTGGTAAATATAGTCTGTAACCACCTCCACAGTATCCTACAAAAACACATCTTTTTGCTTTTGGTGCTAATTTGTTTCCCTTTGGTAACACAGTGTGCCATGTTCGACAACCAAAATACTCTCATCTTACTCAGATCATTTCTCCCGTGCCAAATTTTCGATGGTGTTTGGCCTCTCAAAAGTGTAGAAGTTGGAGTTCTGTTGAGTTCATACGCGGAGCACTTTAATGCCTCCCCCCAAAGAAATTTAGGGATAGATGAGTCTATAATTTTTGTTCGTATCATGTTCAATAGGGTTCGGTTTATTCTTTCAGATTTTCCGTTCATCTGCGGACTATAGGGCATTGTGTACTCTAGTTTAATTCCATTTTGTTTACAATATTGTCGAAAGTCTTTCGACGAAAATTCACCCCCGTTATCTAATCTAAATCGTTTCACTTTAACATTTTGTTGCCTTTCAAGTTCTATTACATAGTCTTTTAAATTATTTTCGGCTTCATTTTTATTTTTCAAGATTTTTACTACTACAAAGTGTGAATAATCGTCTAAAATAACTTGGAAATATTTTCCTCCATTCATAGTACACGGAGTTATTGGTCCACAAACGCCGCTGTGGATTAATTCACCAATCGTTCTAGCCCTTCTCCCATTTACCGCGAAAGAAGATCTTGTCGCCTTTCCTTCAACACAAGTTGAGCATATTTTGCCTGACATCTTTAAGCCTAGTTGTGCCAGAGTATCTTTGCTGGCGTGCCCTAACCTCTTATGCCATATATCTTCATCGATTGTCGCGTGACAATTTTCGTTTTTCTTAATTATGCTATCTATACTCAATATATACAAACCGTCTTTATTTTCGCATTTTAATTCAAAATTGGACCCACTAATAGTTGTCTGGTCCTTATCAACTATTATTTTATGCCCTTTGAGGTCATTTGGATGCAGAAAATTAAGTTGTGCTTAATTTTGGTACTATGAGGCTTCAATGTTTAGTGTTTGACCTGAATTTAGCTGTCAGTACTCCTGATTTATTAGTTTTTAATATCTCCATAGCAATGTGTACAGATACGCTATTTGTTAATATTTTTACATTGTTCATATATTTTTCCAAATCTTCTTGCACGAAATGATTACTAGCCCCTGAATCTAATACAAAAGTAATCTTACCTTGTGCTTCACTGCATATGTTCGCTGCATACAAGACTATTGGTTGCTCTGCTGCATTTGTTGTTTCATTTGAGTTAGTTCCTCTGCCTCTACCCCTATGTACTTGACCTCTTCCACGACCTCTGTAGTTTCTTTTAAACGTACCTTTATTCCTTTGCTCTTGTCTCTTCGGGCACTGAGCTTGAAAATGATGCGGACTTCCACAGACATAACATTTCTTACTATTGCTGTAGCACTGACCTGAAAGCTGACTTCCTTGCTATCTTCTGAATTTTCCAAATTACTTTCTTCTTTAGATTTAAATTTGATTTCTTCGTCTAATAATCTTGACTTCACAAAATCCATTTTCACGTCTGACACTGTTTCTAGAGCAGTTACTACCGTGTCGAATTTGGATGGCAGTGATAGTAATAAGTGACATACTTTGTCGCTCTCATCAATGTTGGAACCGGATTCCTTTAGTTCTCTAATGGTAGTGTCGAACTTAAAAAAATGGTCTTTTTTTTATTATATATATATTTATATATATAATTTTTCATTTACGCCTGACCTTAAATTTAATAATTTTCTCCAAAGTGAAAGTTTAGTAAATGAACTTTTCCTTATAAAAACATCTTTCAGAGCTGTGAGCTGTTCTTTAGCTGATTTACAATCTTTAATTATGTCTAGATGCTTATCTGTAATACCTTGTACGATAATGGACTGTGCTTTTGCATCTGCCTTTTTGAGTTTATTCCGAGTTTCAGCACTTGCCGTTTCCTCAGGTGAAATTTCTAAGGCTTCTTCACATTGTTCACGTTTCAATAAAGTTGTTATACGAAATTGCCAATTATTGAAATTATTCGATTCAAGAATGGGTACCATAAAACTAGCATTTGTTCCCGCCATTTTATTCTTGCAGTTACGTGCTTTCTTTAACAGATTTATTTGCTTCGATACTTTTATCACAAATGGTTTAAACAGATATCCAATTTGGGCCCATAACCTGATAAATATGTTTCGAGACTTCTCGATGTGTTTATTTTTTATACATAACAATACAACGTGTCATTACAATAATAATAAAACTATATAGACTACACACTCTGAACTGAATGTGCTGCCATCTATATTCAATGTATACAATATTTAACAATAATAAGGTTGATATATAAAAAATGCTTTTAAAATAAAACTACGTTTTACGTTTCGGCAATATATGTATATTGCCTTCCTCAGAAACTACAATATAAATAATTAGTATGAGATACATCTTACATAGTTATTGCGTGAAGCTTACCTAAAACATTATTCCAAAAAGAACAAAAAAATTAAATCTTAAATTACATTTGTTGATAAATTTTTAAATTGTTTTTATTTCCTGTTATTAAATTTGTGGAACATTTGTAATATTTAATTGATTTACAATAAAGATTTAAATTCAAACTGTGTGTTTGTATATTTGAAGCATAATGAATTTAATACTATAGAAAAGTATAGTTTAGCATTTACAAACATGTTTTTACAATATTATGAGGTTACTGTTATAAAAACCAATTTTTTAAACAGAACAGAGGTTTATTTAAAGTTTGCTATTTAAGTTTTGTGTGACGTTTCGAGTCTGGGGGTATTAAAAAATGTAATCAAAATTTATTAAATTGAAATTTAAATTTTAGTGTGAAGTTATAGAATAAATGAATAACACTGAGAAAAGCTAGGTAACTGCTGCCGAAAACGACCACATTTGCTTAGTGACTGTAAAAAAATATGAATAAGTATTGTTGTTTTTCAAATGTTCAATTAACTAATCTGCAGCTTTTCATTTGATCCAAAGTAAGTGAACATCTGAACTGTTTTAAACGGTGCGGTTCAAAACTTAAATATGTGTGTTCCTTTTGAAAAGAACGGATTGTTCTAAAATCGTCCTTTGTTTTTTGAATCCCCTTTCCCTCTATGTCCATATACAGTACATTTCGCATTCTTTACTGTTCTGTTGACGCATGCGTAAAATAAAAGATTTGTTCATCATCAAATACCTAATTACTCAGAATTTCTAAATTATAACAAATCAAATTATACTATAAGCCCATTACCAAGCAAATGTAAAGTATAACTTTTTAAAATAGATGCACTGGTTTATTTATCACGTTCATTTTGTCAATTTTTAGTGTGGAAAGTTAGGTTAGAATTACATGCGATTATTGGCGCAATTTAATACATGTTCTTTTTGATTTACTGTAAGCACCGTTCACTATAGCACTAGCAGGAACAGTATATATACGGTAAAGCTACTAAAACAAGGAAAAGTAGTGAAAAATATACCGTATACCGGCCATGACCCATGCAGGTCTCCATTTGATTTCTCTATACACAGATCTGTTGGGACCTTAGACTATAGATATTCTTAAAGCAACAAACGCGTATCCTACGCATATATACATATCTACTAAAAAAATATAAAATTAGGTAGTACTTACTTTTGCGTGAAAGACGTTTTAAACTGCTTTAAGCAAACACTGAAAGAGCTCAAACACGTTACAATTAACAAACAATGGCGGTTGATGACAGAATAGCGGAATGGCGGTTAAACCAAAAAAAAAATCAATACTCGATAAACGATTGACGCCGAATCGCTCCGGAAATACACGAAGTCACCGTACCATGATATAATACTTTGTCACAACGTTGCATTAACCCAGCATTAACCTTTTACTTTAAGGTGTCTGGCAAGGGAAAGTTAAGCAAGTGGCTAGCTTGTCGTAAGCTTACATGTTATCTGGGATTATTTTGTTTTTAATTTCAAAGCCTACCTTACTTAAGAAACCAAATGATATGTGTGCTTTGTTTGAAAGATAGCACAATGCTTGAATAAACTTAAACTATAGATTTTGAGAATAGCACAATGCTTTTATTGACATGAATCAAAAGACAATCATTAATTAACAACTTTTGTTTTTTTAATATAGATGATAATTAGTAGCCAGCCTAAACATTCTCCCCCGCTTGAAAATTTTCAATTTCAATATCCTTTGGCAAACGGGCAAAGTTGAACCATGGAACTACCAATTCCTTTCCTCTTGTTAATATAGTAGCTACACGATTCTTGCCGTCGGCTCCAGGATGGAACTTTAGAATTCTACCTATTGGCCAATGTTGTGGTGGAGTACCAATTTCCTTAATTAAAACCAAAACGTTAATTGACGGCATACTGGGACCGTCTTGCGTCCATTTAGTCCTAGTTTGTAGATGATTGAGATAATTTCTACTCCAGTGCTTCCAAAAAAGCTGATACATTTGCGTTAGCTGTTCATATTGCTTGAGAGCGCTGGATTTAATCTGAGTAACATCTACTTGTGGCAACAGCAGTCATAGGACTTCCCAATTAAGAAGTGTCCCGGTGTAAGAACCGTGAATCGTTGGGATCATTCAGACAGAGGATAAAGAGGGCGCAAATTTAGGATGGACTCGATTTGACAAAGTAACGTCAAAAATTTCAATAGTCAACACATGGTTCGATACAACCTTCTTCAAATGCGTCTTGAAAGACTTTACCATTGCTTCGTGCAATCCACCAAAATGAGGTGCTCGAGGAGGCATGAATTTCCACGTTATAGAACATTCAGTTAAAAAATTTACAAGTGAGGAATCCTTAAAATAATCGACGACATTCTTGTAGGCGTTATGTAATTCTTTGTTAGCCCCAACGAACGTCTTTGCATTATCAGAATACAATTGAACAGGTAAACCACGTTAGCAACAAATCGTTTTAAACAGTTTAGAAAACTAGCACATGTTTAAATCTGAAACTAGCTCTAAATGAACAGCTTTAAAACTAAAACATACAAATACGCAAACATAAGCCTTAACTATTCTTTTATTTCTAAGTTTAGTCTCCTTTACAGAAAAAGGACCAGCAAAGTCAAGTGCATGTGTTACAAAAAAGGACGTGAAGGAACAGTGCGACTTTTCGGTAAATCAGACATTCGTAATTGAAACGGTTTTCGGTGAAAACTTAAAACATACAATACATGAACGCAAAATATTCTTAACAGTAAGATTTGCCAGAGATTGGCCAGAATCGTTGCCTTACGGCCGATAATGTACTCTGTACACCCGCGTGAAAGTGGTTTATAGTGTTCATAACGAATAATAAGTCGTGTTAAAGGATGCCCTTTTGGCAATATAATTGGTGCTTTGAATCGTATAGTATTTCGGAGTTTTAAGTCTACCTCCTACTCGTATAACCTAGTTATCAATGAACGGTGCTAAACACTTTAAAGTGCTAGCGTTGGATACCCCATTAGAGCGTTGTAATTTTTAAATTTCATGCTGAAAATTTGTTGTTGAGCAACTTTCAAAAGCGTGATCATAGCCCCTTCTGTTCTTCAGAAGTAAGTAACCGAAGGTTCTATTTTCTCGAAACATGTTGAGTTTCTTTTAAAACGCAATATGTAAGCAGTGATACGTTTAAGTTTGTCTAAGCTAGAATACTTATTAAATAGATCAAGGCAAGACACAGAAGCTAACATTAATTTTGAATATCTCCTCTCCGGAGTTTCGTTACTACTTTTTCTAGCGTATTTATAGGCCAAGATTTAAACTCGCGTAATAAAAATTCCGGACCGGTCCACCATGTTGTGGAGTTAAGCTTAGTTATTTCGCATCCCGCGTAGCTATATCAGCTGGGTTTCCTTTCCAGGAATGTGATACCAATCACTTATTGGGCTTAAACGTTGAATTTGCCACTCTATTAGCTACGAAGTTTTTCCACTTAGTAGGTCCGCGTTTAGCCAACTAATAACAATAGATGAATCTGAAAGTAAATAATTTATCAATGGGTGCGCTAAGATATTTAACAACTGCATTTGTAATTCTGCTAATAGTATGCTCCGCAAAGCTCTAATCGCGGTAAGATAACTTCTTGATTGGAGTTACACGTGTTTTGGAACATAAAAGTTTTGATGTTACATTATTATATTCATTAGTAGTACGTATATAAAACAGCTGCATATGCCATTTCACTGCTATCGCAAAATGCGCACAGTTGTTATATTCGTCGGACAAACACAAAAACATGACGCGGTAGTATACTTGATTCAATGAATCTAACTGTTGTTTAAGTCGAAACCATGATCGTCGAACTTCATCCGGAAGAACATCGTCCCAGTCTAGTTTAAGCGTCCACAGCCGTTGTATAAACGCCTTTGATTGAATTCAACAGGTTAAGAAGACCCAAAGGATCAAATACCTTTGATATCGTGGATAATATGGTTCTCTTCGTTAATAGCTTGCTGTCGTCTTTATGTGAATGAGAATTTAAACGAGTCATCGTCAGTATTCCAAAATTATTCCTAATGTGCGATTATCGCCTTTGTCTTTAATTACGTGTTCATTTTACCTCCACTGTGTATACAGTCTTCAAGTAATTCATTTGAATTACTTGCCCACTTTCTTAAGTTAAAACCGCCCTCAGCAAGTATTTGGTTGATTTCGTTTTTTAATGCAATTGCACCTTCTACACTATTACTACCGGTTATTAAATCGTCTACATACATGTCTTTGATAATCGCGATGAGAGCGCAGTGGACAATCGCTCTTGAGTGATTTTCGGAAATATCCTTTAAAACATCTAGTAGTTAAAAATGGCGGAAGCAGTACCATATGTAACCGTGCATAGCTGATATATACCAATAGGATCATTTTTATGATTCCTCCAAAGTATTCGTTGAAAATCTCGATCCTCTTGACGTACGTTTACTTGCCTGAACATTTTCTCAATATCTGCTACAAAAGCTACATTATGTTTTCTAAATCTTAGAAGAATTGGAAATAATTCACTTTGAATTGTAGGACCAACTAACAAAACATTATTTAAAGAAAAACCTGTAGTAGTTGGTGAAGATGCGTCGAAAACTACCCTGAGTTTCGTCGTTGAGCTAGACGCCTTAAATACAGGATGATGTGGAATATAATATTCCACTTTGTTTACGCGATCGTTAAGTATTTCCGCTGTTAAATTGCTTATGCACTTCATATGACCTAATGTTTCATACTCCGACATAAACTTCGAATAATCGTTTTTTAAGGGTTCGTTGCGATCAAATCTTAATTCAAGTCGTTGAAATCGTGATAAAGCATCTTTCAAGTTATCTCCAAGTCGCGCTTTGTTATCGCCAAAAGGAAGAGCCACCGTATTACCGTCCGGTTTTCGTCACGAGTAGTATTTTGAATAAAATTATTTTCACATCGTAATTCGCTTGTTGTAAGTACTTTATCTTCCGGGTACTCATCAAGTTTCCAAAATCGCTCTAACTCTTTATATAATTGCGAATTATCTTGAACACTCAAATGACAAAATGACCTTGTCGAAGTATTTGAATTCAATCGTCCAGTAACTAACCATCCGAGTTCTGAATCGCGTAAAATTGGTTTATTTCGCCCTAACATAATTTTTCCGCTATCGATTAATTCAATAAATACTTCTGCACCGATTAACATGTCAATGTCTTGTGGTTTATAAAATTCAGGATCCGCTAATTTAATATTTTGAGGTAAAATAAGATGCTTGACGTCTAAGGCAATCATAGGTATTCGCTCAGTAATTCTATCTACAATTAAAAAAGGCAGAGACGCACGATAATCTTTATGAACCGATTGAATTGTTAACTTCGCTTGCTTGTTCACCGTTGAACTGTGTGCGTTTACTCCAGCTATTGTTATGGATTTATTTTATGATATTTAAAATGAGTTTGATTGAATATATTAGTTGTAATATAATTGCTATCGCTACCATTATCTATTAAAGCGCGTGCCTGAATTAACTTTCCGCGAAGATTTTGAACGTATACTATTGCTGTGGATAGAAGTACATGATTTTCGCTCTTAAATGCATGTGAAGCAATAGTTGCAGGCTGCTGCACATCATTAACACATAAAAGGGTGTGATGACGCTTTTGACATTTAAAACAGTTTCGCGTAGATTTGCATTGTTGTGCGGTATGTCGAGGACCTAGACAATTTGTACACGCTTTAAGTTCCTTGATAAGTTTTAATCGCTCTTCTGGGGTTTTCTTTAGAAAATTCTGACATTGGTATATTAATGGGAACAGAGCAATTAAAACAATGTAACCTTTGAGAAGAAAGATTAGAGATACCCTTCGATTTCTGAGTCGGTTTCAAAATTATGTTGCTGTTTGAAATCGATTCTAATACTTGACACCTATCCTTTAAGAAATTTAATATTTCTGCAACTGTAGGCAAATTACTTCCCGTAGAATATTGCTCCCACAACTTTCTAGAATTATTGTCAAATTTGTTTGTTAATATATATATTAATGGAATATCCCACTGTTCAACCGGTAAGCCTAAAGCTTCTAATGATCGATAATGTTTTAAGAAACTGTCCAACAAATGTCGCAACGATGTGGAAGATTCCCGTGATGACGTTTCTAATTCGAACAAAGCTCGCACATGTAAATTAACTATAAGCTTCTTATTTCAAAACGTTCTTTGAGTAATCCTAACGCTACCTGATAATTATGTGAAGAAATTTCAAGTGCCTTAATAACTTCGGCAGCAGAACCTTTTAAAGCTAATGATAAATACATAAATTTTTGAATGTCATTTAATTTTGAATTATTATCTACTAACGTAACAAAAATATCGCGAAATTGATACCAATTTTCATAATTTCCATCGAATTCGGGTAAATTAATAGTAGGTAGTCGTATGCAATTTACATCTATAGTATTTAAATCTGACAACTGGTTGGCAGATTCAGACGACTGAATGACGTTAGAAGTTGAAGGACCATTGTCGATATTAAGCGATTTAAATAATTCCTTGCCTGCTGCTAACGCCTTGTAAAACATGTTTTCAAATTCTTCCCGCACCGTTTCATCATGAATGTCATATAAACCTGAAGTCTCTATTTGTTGTTGAACTGTTTCGAATTCACTAAGTACTATTTTCAAATTTTCAAGTCTATATTCTAATTCCCCTGCTTGAGATTTATCAAATTTTGTAATAAAATTCATAAATCGGGTTACTGATGCTTTTAACGATCCACGTTTACGTATTAAATGCTGACTATCTTGGTTTTCCGGTGAGGACATCGTTAAAGGCTAACAAATATACACACGATGGTTATTCGCACAATGCGTAAATGAAAAAGAATATAATGATTAATTTAAAAATGTCAAAATGACGTTGCAAAATAGTGATAGGAAAGGTACGCACGAGTTTTGGTGGACTACACTTACAGCTTCTGTTTCACTGGTTTTCGCTCAACTGCGTGGGTTAGTTAGGGCTTCCTACTGTATAATATGTCTTCGTCAGACCACCAAGAACTATCTTCAATCTTCCTATTTTTTCGATTGATTATTCGTTAACTTGCCGATAGATCCGGCTCGAAGGACCAAAAATGTTTGAAAGATAGCACAATGCTTGAATAAACGTAAACTATAGATTTTGAGAATAGCACAATGCTTTTATTGACATGAATCAAAAGACAATCATTAATTAACAACTTTTGTTTTTTAATATAGATGATTAATTTAGTAGCCAGCCTAAACATGCTTAATAAGTATCTATTTTCGGACTTTTATTTCTTAGTTGTCCATTTATATTAGTTATTGTTTAGATGTTACCGCTTATTAAGTATTTTCATTATTAGCTAAAAGTGTTTGGTTACTTATTTCTATTGAATTTCGTAATTTCTACACCTACTTCGCCTTCGGTACGTGATAATATTGTGAGGGCTGAGGTATGTAATGTATTAGCTTTGGACTAAGTTTCCACTTTAATGTAGAAAAGAAAAAAAGGATATTATAATTTTCAATAAAAGTAGTGTTTGCTAAGTGGTTTAGAATGGAAATGTATGTAATTTTTTATTATTATATAATATTTTATTTTTATCTAGTACAGTTTCTTGCAACAACTGTCACACTGAAGATGCACTTTTCAGTTTTCACTGTGTTAATTATGCAAAAATTGACAAAATTGTTCGAATATTAACCAAATTTAGAAATATCACTGTAGTTGAACTTCTAAAAACGAATAAAAAATGGAAATATGTAATCTAACTAAACAAAATTTGGTAGAACACATTCCTTAAAACTTGATTTTTATTAACGAAATAACACGAAACAAAAATTAAAAAAAATAAATGTACAAAAAGTAATACGAAACGGAGAATAACTATTACAGCACAAGAATGTACTCTTTTCCGCCACATGGCACATGGCGAACATTTCTGGTTATGGCCCGTTCCAGTGTTGTATATAGCAGAGAGTATATAAACTGTGTATAAACATTGCTCGGTATATAACAGCAGCGTAAGGCATGTCTATGAAAGTGGGGTGAGTTTGGAAGATGGTTTTTCTACCTGCTTGGTTTTGTTATACCCACTTTAGCAAGGGTGCACTTTAGTTGTGGCGTTGTGGGTATTGTGATATATGTTGCCAAAAATACAGAATATTAATTTCAAATCTGAACAATTCCGGAAGAAAATACAGATTCCTCTTATTTCATGTAAGTAAATTACTTTCTTTATTTTTTAAATCAATAATGATGTGGTTATAATGCCAATCATAGAGTTTTTTGTTAATAAACATTAAAAAGATATTGTTTTATATAACAGATTTATAATATTTTTAAAACGTTATTTTGTTCATATTGAGTTAACGTTTTTCTCATTGGAAACTCTAATGTTTTTTAAGTACGTATTTTAGAAAGTATATAACCGTAAATAGAATAATAGATATAGGCAGCTTAATCTTAAATACCGCCCCAAGTTTTTGTCTGCATGCAGGGCCGGGCAAGATATGCAACCAGTAGTACACTTAATTTATTTTCGTGGTGTTTTAATTTATGGAAAACGAATGAAATAGGTACACCAATCACATAATGCAACATACAATACCTGTTTAATGTTTTAACCAACGTTATCGATTTTTGTCCGTATGCCGTAGCCGGCTTCACAGAACTGCATAGCGATTCTGTAACTTTGTCGAATAAAACGCCGCCATATTAAATCGACCGTTGTCGAACGACGATACATATCGAATAAAGCGATTCTGTAAAATGTAGAACGGACGTTCGTGTATGTTCGGAAGCTGATGATGCCAACAAGCATATAATAGAAACTGCATAATTTTGCACAGAAAATCGTACTTATCAAGTAGACGCATGCGTTCTAGAAATTCGAGATTTTTAATGAAAATATATTTTTTTATTTTAAAATAATTTTAATCACAAACTAAGTGCAAATATAGTCTTTCAGTTAGTTAACACCATTAATATTGTTATATGACTGATATATTATATCTGATAATATACAGTGGAGTCGTAAAATGGTTCTCCCCCCCCCCTCCTCCCCATAACTTTTGAATGGTATGAGATAGAGCAATGAAACAAAAACCAAGTGAAATTAGAGATAATTTGTGCATTTTTGCCTATAGAGATACGCAACAATGGCTTCTGATCTAAAATAGAGGCGTAGCTATCTTTAAAATTTTAAATAGGAAGTAATTTCATTTGAAGCTCATTTGGAAGATATTTCTATTACTATATATGGCAATGCAAACAGTTTTCGATTTTCGAAATTTTACCAACTTATCCAAGATTAATAATTGGAGTACTTACGTTACTTTTTCGATAGCCCTGTATAAAATATTGTGGTTGATGTAACTTAGGAGCGAAACTGCTGAAAATATGACATCATTTTACAATATGACGTTTTTGCAAAATTTAGCAAAATCTGTCAGTGTATGTGTCAGTGTGTGGGTGTCTATGTTACAGATTACTGTAATACAGGTTTCTGTACACTATATCCAAAAGCGCATACAGGGCTATCGAAAAATAACGTAAGTACTCCAATTATTAATCTTGGATAAGTTGGTAACAATTTCGAAAATCGTAAACTATTTGCATTGCCATAAAAGTAATAGAAATATCTTCAAATGAGCTTCTAAAATGAAATTACTTCCTATTAAAAATTTTAAAGATAGCTACTCCCTCTATTTTAGATCAGAAGCCATGTGCGTATATCTATAGGCAAAAAATCACAAATTATCTCTAATTTCACTTGGTTTTTGTTTCATTGCTCTATCTCATACCATTCAAAAGTTATCAGGGGGGGGACCATTTACGACCTCACTGTATGTAGATGACAAGTAAATTAAGGAACGTGGTCATATCTTTTTAACTATCGTGAGGGTATTATTTTTTTTTAATATATATTTTTTGAATATACCCAAGTAAAGGTACAAAATAAAAAAAAACAAGTAGCAATTCGAAAACTTCACATCTCACAAACTTCTTTGTAATTTTTTTCGTTCTGATCCATAAGACGCTCCTGTTGCCAAGTTAGGATGATCTTGCATAAATGACAGTATTTTTCAATGTGCGGGGCATGAGTAAAAATCTTTTTTTGCAAGATACATATTTTTTTTTAATAATTTTCTTTAACAGAGGTTTTATTGAAACTTTACCTTCGCAACGTCCAAGTAAATTAAATCACAGGTGTTTAAATAGTTAGTCAGCTTTTATTGCACATAATAAAGAAATATTGCCAGAAATATTGTGCGGATCATTCAGATATCCAAAGAGATGCAAAATACAAATCAACAAGTTAGTTAGATAGAGATAGATACATCAAACGACAACAAGTATCATGTCGAACAGAATACCCGGTTTATTCTACAGTCACGCGGTTCATTCGACCGCAGTTCTACGGTAGAACAGTTACAGAATCAGCAAAACTATACCTGCCGTTCGATACATCGAGCAAAATGACGTATGTTCTAGTCGAACCGTGTTACAGAATCCCGCTGCTGAATATTGTCGCGGCGATAATTCCACTTCCCTACATTTTTATGTCGCTGGCAATAGTTGGCTAACACAGCGAGAGATGGCACTGCTAGTAAACCATAATATTTATCTATTGAAAATTTATTATCTAAAAAATAAGTGCGGACATAAGGCACGGAATAAATGGTAACATATACACTTTTTGTAATATATACCTTCACAACATTTAACTAATTCATACTCTGTAAGAAATACAGTAAATGTCACTCCTGATGAGCGCTTTAAGATTGTTTTTGAAAGTTTAGGTGTTGTAGCCGTGTTTTCTTCCAGTTCGCTAATCACAGCGGTGAATAATAGTGAGTGGTGAATACAGGTTATAAAGGACAAAATCACGGATCAGTAACAAAAAATGGCGCCAAATTGAAAACCAATAGAATTCTTGCGACAGTAAGTGTAGTTAAATTAATTTAACTACATTTGCTGTCGCAGTGATTTTAAGAAGGATATAGGGGAATACACGCTAATTCAATTTTATTGGCTGATACGCAAGTCGCTGACGACAGGACATAGTTCTGTGAAGCCGGCTTGAATCAAATCGACTCTGAGTCAAATTAAAAACTGTATAAACAGGACAGTATTGCCAACCTTGAAGCATAAAATTTCCCACGAGAACTATCAAAATTTCCGTTTTAAATTTTTTTTTTAAATATATCGAATTAAAATCAATAAAACTGTATTTTTACCATTTCTTTCAATCAAATTTGCATTGAAACAAAATCTTTAGATAATTCACATTTTTCAATGTAATTTTCAATTGAATGCAAAATCATCTTGAAAAAAAAAATCATTGTAATTAGTACATTAGCTTTTACCTTCCTACTTGTTGGTATTTAAACTATACGTACTGAAATTTCACTAATTGTAAGTGGTTCATATTTTTTAATGACAAATGAAATATCTATTAATTTGGTACAAGCATTATGATGTAGACAGTGTTGGAATAAAGGAAATGCAGATAAAAAGGAAAGAATTAATCAATGATTGTGAGTGTAGTGTTTTATTTTTCTTTTTTTTACAAATTTATCAGTTCTTTTTATAGATATGAGATAATTCTTTGCCGTATTTGGTTTATATATAATTTTTAAAAAACTTCTTGAGAAGCGGCATTTATTTATTATTTTATATTACTTATACAAAAACGTTTCGATGTTGTGTACATCGTTTAAAGTGTTATTTTGCTGTAACATGTAACAGACGATAAAATTTGAAAATCTCAAAACTTAGAGTAAAAATATAAAAATAAAAAAAAAAAGATGTAAATTTAAAAATATTGACTTTATGCTACTATTATGAACATACAATTGGAATTTACCAACACGGACAAATTGAAAAAGATGTGGTAAAATGCATCGAAACGTTTTTGTATAAGTAATATAAAATAATAAATAAATGCCGCTTCCCAAGAAGTTTTTTTAAAAATATCGAATAAATTTGATTACCACATCTTTATATGTTGAATATTACAAAGAAATACAACTAATACTCAAGAATTTCCTCTACAACTTTTACAAAAAGTTTATCCACAGAAAACCTAAATCGAAACTACTACAAGCAGAAGCTGACACAAAATATTAAATAAAACTAAATAAAGTGTTCTAATCGATGTAAAAATAAACTGACACTTATTAAGATAAACTTGGTAATTTGCTAAATACATCAACAACAATGGCGACAGTCGAGTGATGACGTATCTGAGGGCCATGCGCGAGAAAGACGAGTTTTGGTTTTCAGATGAGCATACCTTATTTTCTTGTATCATGATACAAATATACAAGATATGGATCTTGCGCATCTCGGGATGACGCGGTTGGGATCCAGTCCTAGCAATAAAATAAACTAGTGAGCTATTATAGTCGCACCATTCTATTGAAGTAATAAAACTTCATAAAATTACGCATTACCAAATAAATAGAAATGGACAAATATAAATAATAAATCCACATGTAAATGGAGTATACATTCAAAATGTTTTAAATCACAATTTAATCTTAATTTTCAACGAAAATATCATAGAATAACGTGAACACACGCTGATGACGCGGTTGGGAGCGCCTGCGCGACCTTGAGCGTATTTGGGACTTCGGCAGAGCATAGCTTGTATATTTGTATCTGGTAAATACGTCTTATTTGAGGATAACACAACGTTGCTAAAGAAAAAAATCGCACGAATACTATTCCTTTTCCCTTCGACTTCAAAACTTCCCACGAATCGGGAAATTTCCCACGAGTTGGCAACACTGAAACAGGATATTTTATGCGCGGTTTTTCAGTATTAGTTTAAATTCGATTTTATATTCCCTTTAATCAAAATAACTTGCCTACTGAAAACTTTACAGAAGGCTCTGTATTCTAAAACGAATATTTTTTTCTTGCAAAATGTAGAAGGAAAACGAAAAAGGGGGAGAAATCACTAATAATAAACCAAATATAAACTAACGACGCTATAGGGTAGATTTGACAACTGACAGGTGCTATAATAGAATCCGGAAACGATGCACTGTTTTAAGTATTGTACCTAAACACAGCAGTAATAGAGCTTTCTCTATCTGTCACATTTATGATATTAATCCTTGTATCTTTTTTCAATGGCTGCGTTCAGGGAATTACGGCGCCGTCAGCGCTGAGCTCCGCTAGATGAAGCGGCGTCCTGAACGCGACCGCTAGTTCCAGCGCTGGAGCTAGCGGCCGCCATCTTTTCTTGCGAAAAATATTTTCGCTGGGCAATATGGCGGTAAACATTCAAATATGAATTTGTAAAGCGTGTGAATTACATGAAATCGTCAAGTAATTGTGGTAATACTAACTTTTTATTGTTTTTTGATTAAAGTGATGATAGATAAAGTAAACTGGAGACTATATAAGTCGCAGATAAGTTAATATACATGTAAGTGCAAAAACTACGGTTTTGTAGATTGATCAAGTGAAATCATTTTATTTTATGGACATAGTGAAATTACAAATGAAGGATATATCAATAGTTTACAAATACATACACAAATTCACGATTAATGCTTTTTTCCTGCAGTTTATTAAGGTATGGACAGTAAAGTAAAGGACAGTAGTTAAGATTTTTTTTAATTCACATAATGTACAGTAAAAATGTGTTGTTTTATCTCTATTGGTTTGTAACTCTGCATATTCTTCTTGAAGTCAACTATTGCGGCAAAACACTTGACAGTCAGGATCATCCAAATCACTGCCGTAACTGTCATTTTCAACAGTATCACCACAGCTAGTAGACATGGTCGGTTGCGTATCTCTATATATTATCAGCAAACATTTATGACAAAAAAAAAGATATTCAAAACTCCCGCAAAATACTCAATAAAACAATTTAACTTTCATTAACACAATTTTCTTTTGCCTAAATCTAAGTATACGTGGCCTGCCAACTATGTTTTGACTCGCTAGTTAACTTCTTATAACTTGAGAAAACTTGTATGAAAATCGAATCTGTTGTGTTAACCACGTTATTAAAACACAAGGTTTAACTTTGTTAGTTCAATTTATTATACATCGGTCGGCAGACACGTGGTGTTCGTTTTACCGCCCATGTATGACTGCCTGTTTTACAGGGTTGGCCACGAGGGCGCGCTTATATATTTGGCGCGAAAAGGAATAACATCACATCTCCCTTTTTCGAGCTAGACATATCGCAAACTAAAAAAAATACAAATATTACTCTAAGACGTAATCACTAAGATGCTTAGGCATTCGTTTCTCACGCACTGGCTTCCGCGCACTCTCAACAAGGATACCACTATCTCTTATGCTATCACTGTCACTGTTACATATTTTAATATCGCAATCAAGATCATGCTTAGACTCTGATTCCAAGTTATTTTGCTTATCTTGATTGGGATTTACATTAGTTTCCTTATTATAGATATTTGGATTAGTTATTTGTCTGGTTTCTATCGGGTCATTAAAATAATAAGGGGGCATGTACAAGGTGCCATCTATTTCTACGTAATAGACCTACATCTGTTTGAATTTGGTATGATCTGGGTTCATTGCAAATCTCTACAATTTTTCCGTACTTTCTAATGTCTATTACCCATACCGAATCCCCTACTTGTAAGGAAGACATATCCTTGGCATTATGACGAGAATTATAATTTTCAGCAGTTTTAGCTTTATTCTCTTCGTCCCTTTTAATTGAAAGTGATTTAGGATCAATAACCTTAGATAAATTACTAGGAAGCTGTGGCAAATTTGATCTTAATTTCCTACACATGAGTAATTCGGCTGGAGAAAAACCTGATTCTAAAGGTGTTGTGCCATAAGACAAAAGAGCAATAAAGATATCCTCTTTGTTTTTCTTAATTAATTGCTTCGCTGTCTGTACTGTTCTTTCTGCAAGGCCATTACTTTGTGGAAAATATGGACTACTGGTAACATGAATAAAATTATATTCCCTCGCAAAATGTTTAAACAAAGTCTGAAATTGCGGTCCATTATCTGATCTTACTATCTCAGGAATACCGTATCTCGCAAAAAGTTCTTTCATTTTTGATATTATTGTAATTTTGTTCATGGAATTTAATTCAAAAATTTCGAAAAAACGTGAAAAATAATCTGCAATGAGATACCATTTGTCTAGTTTAAAAAGATCTACTGCAATTTTCTGCCACGGACGGGTCATTATTTCGTCTTTTAAAAATGTTTCTTTTTTGTTTGTGCGATTTTCAACGCATAAAGGACAACTCCGCACTAGGTTTTCGATTTGTGAGGATAATCCTAACCACCAAATACTCGACTTTGCGCGATCTCGACATTTTACTATTCCCAAGTGTCCCGTATGAATAAAATCTAAACATTTTAATTTTAAATTTTCTGGTATTACTATACGATTGTTTTCAACACTAAATTTTCAACAAAAGAAATTTCATATCTAATCGGGTAATACGGTAATAATTCAAGCGGTAATTCTGATCGATTAGGCCAATCGGTTAAACTATACTCTTTTAACTTCTGGATTATAGGATCTTTAGCTTGATTATTAATAATTTCTTTAAGAAAATAATCTTTCACTGGTAAATTCTTCAATATAGTATTCACATAATTATCTACTTCTGAACTTAATTCATCATATTTGGGAATTGAATTTTCTAATGGGCTTCTGCTTAGCGTATCGGGTATCACTAACTTTTTCCCTGGGGTATATATAACATCATACCGATATCGCATAAGACGCATTCGAAACCTCTGTAATCTCGGCGTTAAGTCATCTAAATTTTTTGCTCGTAAGAATTTGGATTAATGGCTTATGATCAGTTTCAAAAATTAAGGTTGTTACTCCGGTAATATAATCTGAAAAATATTCTGCCGCCCAAGTGATCGCTAGCGCTTCCTTCTCAATTTGCGCGTAACGCTTTTCTGCATCACTCAATAATCTAGAAGTAAACGCGACTATTTCTCGAGAGTGATCCTTAGCTTCTTGCATTAAAGCTCCTCCTAAGCCATAACAGCTAGCATCCGCACTCACTATGATTGTTTTGTTAGCATCGAAAAATGCTAGATTAGGGGTTTGTTCTAATAAACGTTTCATTTTGGTAAAAGATTGTTCTTGAGCTGGTCCCCATAAAAATTCGCAATCATTTTTCAACAAAGATGTTAACGGCTCTAATATTGACGATTTGTTTTCAATATATTTTCCCGCAAAATTTATCATTCCTAACAACCGTAGCAACTCAGTTTTATTAGTAGGATTTGGAAATTTTCTAATAGCTAAAACCCTGTCAGGATCGATTGAAATTCCTTGCTCTGATACAATATGTCCTAAATAGTTCACCTTCTGAACCGCGATTTGACATTTCTTTTTATTTAATGTTAATCCTTCTTTATGAATTCTTTCAAGAACCGATTTTAAAATCTCGTCATGTTTCTCAATAGATGGTGCGTGTATTAGGATATCATCCATGTGACATACAACGCCCTCTAAATCTGACAATATTTTCGTGAAATTCATTGCAAAATATTCGGGTGCACAACTGATACCAAAGGGTAATCTTTTAAAATAGAATCTACTAAAGGGGGTTATGAAAGTGGTTAATAACTGACTGGATTTAGATAATTTAATTTGGTAGAACCCACTAGAGGCATCTAATTTTGAGAAATACTTTGAACCACTTAATTGTCCCAAAGTATGTTCAATTTTAGGAAGAGGGAAATGAGATCTTAGTACGCTTTCATTAAGTTCTTTATAATCGCAGCAAAGACGTACTGTGTCTCCTTTGGGCACACAAACTATTGGACTCACCCATTCCGTAGGAGTATTTACTGGTTCAATTATATCTAATTTTAGGAGTCTGTCTAATTCAGTTTTTAGTTTAGGTCTTAAGGGTAATGGAACTGTTCTAGGTACTGATTGGACAAAAGGTTTAGCATTCTCTTTTAAATTTATTGACATTTCGGTTTTAAATTCACCTAGTTCATCAAATATTCCCGGATATGCTTTCGCCACATAGTCCTTATTTAATCTACTCATCGTGCCAGTACTACTAAAATCAGAACATAATCTTACTTTATTTTTGTTCACATTACGAATGGCATTTGGAAATTGTAAAGCTTCTAATTTCATGATACCTTCCCTACCTAATATCGGCATTTGTAACTTATCAATAATATAAACATACTCGTTATAAATATTATCTTCTAATGTTAGTTTTAATTTTACCTTGCCTGAAACCTTTAAAACTGTATTATCAGGACCTACTAGTTTCTCATTGCATTCCTTAATACTATTTCTTAAACTATAGGGTAAACTTCCTATAGGCATGCATGAAATATCAGCACTAGAATCTATTAAAAATGCTAATTTATATGTATCGTTAATCATTAGATCGACTATCCACTGATTTTTCTTATTACTATAAATATGACCAATGAAAATTCTATTCTTAGCGTCCATAATATTTTCACTATTTATCTCACTCACCACCTGCACATTTTCTTCGTCCCTTGCTTCGCTATCTATCGTAGGTACCATCTTCTTCTTCCTGCATACAGAACTCCAGTGACCTTTCTTCTTACAGGTTCTACAGGAACTTTCTTTTGCTGGACATTTTTCTCGGTTATGCATAGCTTCCAGGCCACACCACTTGCATTTCTCTTCGGAAGTTTTCGGTTGCGGCTTGGCATTATACGTCTTTCCATAACTTGGTTTGGTTTTCTGCGACACTGCAGCAACTCCTTTGTAATCCTGCCTTAGGATTTTGTTCCTGGAATCTTGCAGCTCCGCTTGACGTACCATTAGTATAGCATCTTTCAAAGAGAGTTGATTTAATAATTGCATTCGTTCACTAACCTTCATGTCTATGATACCAACTACAATGCGATCTCTTATTAATTCATCTTTTAAGTTACCATAGTTACAATGCTCTGCAAGACTATGTAAACTTGTTATAAAACTGTCGATTGTCTCTCCTGGATGTTGGATTCTCGTATTAAAACTTGAAGCGTTCAAAAATGACGTTGCGTTGTGGCTCAAAATGATTATCAAACTTTTCCATTACGTTAGCATACGTTACACCCTCTGATTTGAGATTAAACTGTAAGAATATTTCTTCGGCTTCGTTACCCATGAGGTACATTAATATATCAACTTTTTGTTTTTCATTGTCTTTTTTGGCCAATAATCCACTTACGGATATATATCTTTCGAACCGTTTCCTCCAATGCCTCCATCCTGCAGGCTGGTTAAAATCGAATTCGCCGGGAGGCGTTATTACGACGCTGTCGGCCATTGAGGTGCCCTGTATCGCTGCAATCCGCTTCAATCCGTGCTGGATGTTGATACTAGGTGTACTCTGACTCCTGACTTCTATCCTCGTAAACTTAACACATTGTTAGTTTTTTTTTGTGACACCGCTGTCACCATGTGGTGTTAACCACGTTATTAAAACACAAGGTTTAACTATGTTAGTTCAATTTATTATACATCGGTCGGCAGACACGTGGTGTTCGTTTTACCGCCCATGTATGACTGCCTGTTTTACAGGGTTGGCCACGAGGGCGCGCTTATATATTTGGCGCGAAAAGGAATAACATCACAGAATCGTCCTGGAAAAAGGCTACTGCATACTCACTATAGCACATTGTAGGATAACATTGTACCGAGTCTACATCACACATCACAAGTTCGAAATTCGTGCGGTCGAATGTTGTAAAATCGCATATTTGACGGGTCCAATTTCAATATTTCACCGAGTATAATACAGTAGCCGTCATCGTATCTGATGAGCTACGAAATATTGATTGTTTGCAGTTTATTTGTAGGTGTGTATTTTGTTATAAGAACATATTTATGACGATAGGTATAGAGATAGTTTACAGGTTTTAATATAGTTTGTGGTAAATAATTAATACATATGCACATATCCATAATTGGTTTTTATTTTTTTAACTATGTTTCCACCAATTCGACCCTTTTGTAACTTTAACATGTAGTAGCTAACCATATGAACAAATAAAATGTATTTTTTTGATAGGTGTCACTTTGGGGGTTGGTATAAAAAATCACCCCCAAAAAATATACTTCTGGTTTTTTATAGTTTCTAGTGTCACAAAAATTCTGAAAAAATTATATTATAATGAGTTTATAGATAGTCAAGTACAGTTTAAATTTCATAAAGATATCTTCAATAGGTAATGAAAAAAAATGTTTACGTTAAGGATTCTCACCCCATTTTCCCCTTACAATACAGGTTACGGATGTGAGATTAATTGTATGGCTATTTTAGGTGAAGAACAATAAAAACAAGGTAATAACCCTTCATCAGATGCGAGTGTAGTTTTCAATTGCTTAACCGGCTAGACCCTTTATAGTGCCTAGATCTTTACAGTAGCACACCTTTGGCTTTAAGAAGTTGTTACAGAATTGCAAAAGCAGTTTGCTACATTCGTCATATAGCTGATGAATAAGTAAGTAACCGATTAGAAGAGTGCATTAAATGAATTCAGAAAATGCAGGAGGTATTTTGAAAAATACAAATATGCTTTAAAGTACACATTTTGCTTATCTCTTTCCTGCTGTGTACTGAATGAAATTAAATGAAAAATGCAAAACTGATTTTTAAAACGAAAAATAAAAATAAAATTAGCTAGCTCAACGGAAATTTTTAAAATTGAACAAAAGAACTATTAAACTCAGAGTTACCCTTGCGAATTAAAACTTGAATCTAACCACGAAAAGTAAATTGTGAGTGAAAGAAATCAGACTCTCTTAATTACCCGAAAAATTGTAAAGGTTTTAAAATAAAATAAAGAACAGAATTTTCAACCCTAATGACACTAATTAACAATCAAATTTATTTCTCAAAATGGGTCAAATTACAAATTGTGCAGAAAAAAAAAACCTTGAACTGAGGGTTCTGGCCTAAAATAAAAACTGCAGTTGACTCTAAATTAAAATAGGACAATGCTATTTCCTATGCAAAGCAAAAATTTTGTCTGTTCAGGAAGATTATTCAAAATACACAACCTCTGAATTTCTATCCACGTGGTTTCACAAATTAAAATAAACTAAGCGTGTACAATTACTAGAAATTGTACAAAACAATCTAAAAGCAAGAACAATGCTTCTACTCACCCAAATGATTGATAAATAAAAATGAAACAGCAAAATTGAAAAACAGAAAATTAACTCTTTAAAAATATAATGAGAGAAAAAAAACTAAAAATCTATCTTCCTAAACAAAAAATAATGATTGATCTTATATCTACTACGTGCACACGTTAATATATTAACAATTATAACGAAAAGAATTCCTTGATTGGCTATATAAAAGAAAATCAGAAATGTTAAATTTACTAAATCAAAATGAAATACAAAATGGCAACAAAGATATACAAAAATACGTGTACTCACGTTAATAGTCGAACAAGGAACTCCTTAACAAAACTCAACAATTGTTTTTCTTACAGAAATCCCTCTCTCAAAATCGTACAACGCAAACGTATTACAATTCACCGACAAAATTGAACAGAATCCGCATTAAATCAACACTAGCGAACACTAGACAAATTAATGAATGGAATAATTTAAAAAAACTAACACTTAATTAATTAAATCATACAATTAACTCTTAAACTAAAAATTAATCAAAACAAAATTAAAAATTGAGAAAAATTCTCGGTAAATCGAAGTCAAACGAACGGAGTAATCATAACAACAAAAATATGCAACTTACAATACACCCAGTGAAAATGGGTTGTCTAACACCACAGCAATACCTAAAACCCACAAAATGGTATTAATCCCACGAGTTGGCTACAGTGCACCACACAATGCACAATCTTGTTTCACATGAAGTTGTTCGACTTATCTCCTATAGTTCGTCTCAACCTTAAGATGCAGTATACGTCTTATGGGAATTCGATTCGCGATTGCCAAATCGTCGCATCAGCTGCACATTGCTACTTCCGGTTGCATTATTTGAGGTTATGCCAATTAAAATGCATATATCAGTATATGTTACTATCTTCTCTATGATATATGTTTATGTGGTCTCAGATACGAAAAGGGAGCTATAAAGCAGCAATTGTTTATATGCTGAAGAAAGAAGCTGAATTGAAGCAATTATAATCGTTATCTCGCAAACTTTTTTCGGTTTCTTTTTAAACGGAATCTGTGGAAAACAGTAAAATATAAAAAACCATATACTGTTTTTATTTAAGAATCAGTAAAAAGAGCCGATAACAATAATACAATAATATTTATGAAAGGAATAGTAATTACACACGTCTTATCTAAATTTTTTAGTCGGTCGACGAATCAGTTTGATCTCCGGATGATGAATCTGTTACACGAATAATGAATTCTTCAATGTCATCTTCAAATTATCCACTATCCAACATTTCCTTTTCAATATTTTTTACATGTTTGATGTGGTTTTGCCAATTAGCAACAGTTACAGTGCTATACGCTCTTTGAATTAGTTCCTCCATGTCTTTTACCTTAAATGTGGCATTGTTCATTTTTATGCAGTTTTTTACTTGTGCCCATACCATTTCAATGGGATTTAACTCGCAATGGTAAGGTGGTAATCGCAGAACATGATGACCGTTTTCTTTACCAAGTTTATCAATCATCAATCATTCCTGCTTTTACCATACTGCGGTTTAATTTGTGACACGCAAAACAGCAAGTCCCTTTTTAACATATCGTCAGTTGTTGGAATTTGTTTCTCATGGAGCCAATCTATGATATCAGTTTTTCTCCATGCTGCCGTTGGAATTTTTTCTAATTTTCTGCAGTGATACGAAGCATTGTCAAGAACCAATAATTGACATCTGGGTATGTTTGGAAGTAATTCTTAATAACAACATCCTCGTATGTTTCTGAGTCCATCTCATGATGAACATCAGCAGTGTTTTTCTTGCAGAGAAATGTATATTCAGCACCAGGAACAATCCATTATCATCACAGCCATGAACTAATGCAAAACGAGGTCCGAGCCCAGTGGTGATTTCAAGCCGTACTTAATCCTTGTATAAAAGCTTGCCGACTATTTTGAATAGCGGTGTCTGTCCAAGTTTTATTTACTGCATGCCCTGTATTTACCCATGATTCATCGGTATATATTATGGTTCGACCTAAAATAATATAAAGTTATATGCATGTCAAATAGCAAAAACTACACTGTACCTTCTTCTTCTCTAAATTTCTTGATCTCTCGTAAGTATTTATGTCTCCACCGAATAATGTCATCTCGTTCGATGAGTATACTTTTTCGTCCTACTTTTTTAAATTCAAAACCCATATCATGTAATTCATAGATTTATTAAAATAATTAAAAACATTTGCAATCATACACTTCTCCTTCAGGCTAAATTGTTCTCCCTTACACCGTTTTCTCCCTACACCTTCCATTAATGCAGTGAAAACTGTAATTAAATGTATAGGTTATATAATTTATAAAAATCACGAAAAATACCCATATTACCTTGTGCGCGCTTGAAAAGGAGAGAAGCGTTCTGAAAAAAAACGATTTGTGCTATATATAAACTAATTAACGTGGAACTTAACTGTTTTAAAACTACGATGATGACGATTGACAACAGTTGATGCTAATAGACAGATGACAGATAGGTATTGGTGCCGACACCGACATATATAAATAAGTGGCAACATATAAATCGGAAGTGGAGATAGCGTTAGTGACAGCAACTAGGGATAGTAAGAGATGTACAGTGGCTATTATATCCCATACTGCATCTTAAGGTTGGGCAAGATTATAAAAAATTTCCTCACTGTCAAAAATGGTAAAATTCATAATTCTTTTAAAAAATAGATGTCTCTGTAGGTACCATTTCTAACGTTCCTAACAAAAAAAATATTATGCTTATACAAATGGGGTGGTTATAGAGAAGTATTTGACGAAATAGAGGGGGTAGGAAGAACGGCAATGGTGGAGTAGGGGGCGCATAGTATATTTGAACCGATTTGAAATGTGCAGCATATCTACTATTTCCAACATATTTCCAGTGTGTCGAGTGGTCGGGCAGATTTGCAGATGGATACATCGTACAGAGCAGGTAGCGTAGGTACTCAACGCGTACAGCAAAGGAAAAAAAGCTATCGGGGATAATGAGAAAAAACATGTTAATTTTTGGGAAATATATGGTGATATAGTGAATATTAAATATGAGAAATAAAAATAATTTATTAATTGCTTCGACTAGCGGAAATATGTTATGTTACTTTCTTTCACGGTTTTAACCTTCGATGTTAAAGATAGCAAAAATTATTATTTATTCTTATATATTTGTAAAAGTATTTTTTACATTCTCAATTATTAAAAATCGGGTATAGTTATCTAAATTTTATTTTAAAAAAATACCGCAATCTAACAGTCAGCAGATGGAGATTAGTACCATTACACTTTAAACCTGAACTTATTCTTCTTAAGTATATGTGGTGATTTTTTATGACAATTTTTCATTAATAATAATTGGCACGGCAATAAATATAGCGGTGAATGTGTGTTTTTTTTTTTATAAATAAAAGGGTATTATGTATATTTTACATTGCAAGTAACTGTGAACTGAGAAAAAAATGCCATACGCTTTATCGCACTAGTCACTCACGGTGTTTACAGTTGACCAAGCCAAAAAAGGATTTGACATTAGGTAACTGATTGAATACAGCTAAAATGCGTAATGTCAAAATTTAGAATTTCCTAACCAGTAGTATGAGTCATGTGAATAAAATTATCCGCTAATAGATAATTAATAAAACATACCTACATCAAACGCACTTTATTTTTGATGTGTATTCTTTATTTCTCCTTTCCGAATTTATCGGCAGTCCTGATATATTCAACCACGTATTAGTTTCTAACGGCCGACATGCTCCTTGTATATTTCTGTTGTAAATATTTAAATTGAAAGCAAAAGTTATATAGTTGAGTGTTTCAAATTAATGCAATTTCTAATAATCAAGAATCAAAAGAATATTCGGAGAAAGCTTTATTGAATATATATGAACACCTTGAGCGTTCACGTAGGTACATTTGGAGGGCACTTCTTTAATTTTCTATGATCTTATCTTAAAATGACAAAGAAAATTAAGATACGGCGGTATCTACTGCTGTTAGCCGAAAAGATATAAATTCTTATTACTATTTTTATATCCTGTCATATACTCTAAGGCCAACCATTTACAATCCCAACAAAATTGTATACGCAATTTTCCCTGACAGGCAGACACGGCAGATAGTTTTTTTTCCCTTTTTTGTACTAAGGACATCGTAGGCAAATGGTATAGTGGACCGCCGTTGTCTTCGTCTATTCAACATACCCACATATCTATGTAGCTCACTCGTATGCCCTGGGAACACGTGGTGTATAGTACTATTGCAAAGTTTATACGTAATACGTATATTAAATAAAATATAATAAAATATGGAATTTATCTTAAAATGTAATAATATTGCATCATTTATTAGATGGTATTTCATTATTTCAATATTCTGTATACGTTTACGGCTCCATCTTACGGCAAAAGGACAAGGTGGTGTTTCTATTAGGGGTGTTCCAAATACTCTTTGTACATGTAGTTGTAAAAAAAAGACCAAGGTCAATCTTTCATTTTGAATAGGTTTTGGCATAACCACTGTTCAATTTTATTTTCTTTTTAGTAAATATGATGTATGTAACATCATCTGCAGGCTCAAACTCTTACTTCGTATTTTTTATATAGTTTAAAATTAAGTTTTATCTTATTACTTTTCAACAGTTTAACTTGAGACTCAATAACTAGAAACTATTAACTTATTACTATATAATTTTACATTAATTCTTCCTTAAAGGATGCAAAACTCTGTAAGTTTATACGTTTATGTGCCGATTTGCAAGGGATCTGTAACAATCTTGCCGCAGCCTTAAGTGTTGAGACGAAAATTTAGTATCAATCGTAGGAATATATTAACGCGCCAAGTTTAAAATGCAAAAATATATCCTATAATAAATACATCCTTTTTTTTTTGCTTTTATAAAGAAATTTACATATTACAACAACATAGAAGACTTGTACAGAACGTCATATATATTATTTATATTATTATTTTTACAGTTATTACAATTATCAATCTTAATATACAATTAAATTTTGAAAAATCATTTTTATTAATATTTCCATCGCGCTGGTTGCTGGAATATATGAACGTATTATTCTTTTTAAGTTTGAAGATTTTTTGTATTAATTTGCTCGTCTTTACATGTATGTAGTGTATCTTCTAATGTGTTTATAATTTTTCAGATGAGGAATGCAAGTAAAACCTAGTGAAATCCTTACGAAGCCAAACCACAACCAGGCACGCTTGAGAAATTGGTGCAGAAGATGTTGAAGACAAAATCCCTTGGCCTAATGAAACAAATGGGTTGCTACTTGAAAATTGTCGGGAAGAAATTCTGAATTTTCGCAATCCGAAAGTTATTAAAAGCATGAGGAATCTTGGGTATAGTGTTTCACCGGACTGCAAAATAAGATATACAGAAAAAGGAAGACAGTGGGATTATTATAATATTATGGAAGATATTTTCCAAACCGATGATGCAACACAAAATCTGCTAAATTTAATTTCTTCACTGAAACCAATGAATTTTCTTTTTAGGAAACAATATCTTTCTTCTTTTAAGCCATGGTTTTCGCGGCTACAAGCTTCGTATATACTTCCTTGTGTATTGGCCAGGACTTTGTCCTGTTACCTTTTTATGGAAACATGCAGATATTTGTCCTGGCCCAAGATTGTAACATATTGAAGCCGCTTCACATCTTGTCTGATAGGAGCGTCGTAAACTGTAATTAACACGTTTGCCCCTGTAAATTTTGCCAACACCGAGTTATAAGACTCTGCTGTATTGTTGTCCATATTTATGGGGGTACTGTAGCTATGCAATTGCACGACCTCAATAAATCAAATCCTGCGCTATTATTTTATCGAATTATGACTTGAAATAAAAAACCATGTATTCTGTAAAGACGAATAAGGGCACCACCTACAGACTTCAATTTTATCAAATAAGTTCGGTTGTTTCTAGTAAAATGGTTAAAGTTATCTGCTTTTTAGAAGCATATAACACAATATTTTATACTGAATAATCGAAAATGCCCGGTGTAGGTACCTAAATTGAACAATGCTTAATCTAATGATGTAAAATAATATATTATATAATCGCCATTAAGGAGAATGTTTGATTCAAGCCACCAATGTTTACTAAAAATTCAATAACAATGCATATCTTACAGGCACTCAGACTGGAGAGTAGTATAGCTCGTCAGCTTGAATTTATGCATATGTGTAAAATTCAAACGTTACATTGTTAAAAAAGCCAAATCATGTTTTTAGGCGTAAATACCAGACAACATTTGCGCCCTAACGTGTGCGTTATAATATATGTATACTTGTGTAATATTTATGTATTGTATTCTGATTCACCAACTGGACGAGATTCTGTAGGAAGAACTCCGATTTTCTTACACGACTCTGAGCTGTGCGTAAAGACCCAGGGTAATTACTAGCTGCAACTGCATCAACTACGCTATCGAAAGAATTTTCCCTCAAGTGCATTACAAAGCATCATCTGCAAGGGTGTAGAATTTTAGGTCTTCCGAACCGGGCTGTCTATTAAGAGTTTGTTCGTTTTTCCATTTCTTGAGAATTTTATGCACCGTATATACGATTAATATTATACAATTCGGCAAATTCTTCTATAGACCAACCATTTCTGCTTTGCTTAATTACCTTGCTTTCGATAAAAGACTTAGCTGCGGCATTCAACTTTATGACAAATATATGAATTTATATGTCAAACTGACATACATACCATAAAAATGAAAGTCGCATTTAGACGCTTAATTTTAGTCAAAATGCGTATAAAATTGTCCTATTTTTATTTTCTCGCAACTGTAACTATGCCCTAATATTTACTCCAGTAGTATTAACATACGTATGTAAAAAGTGCACCAACACAGAGTTTGTTTCGGGCAAAACAGTTGTCAGAAAATAGATATAGCTCATGAACAGTCGGTGGAAGAAAGTTATTTATGTAATGGAACAGAAAACTTATTACTTCATTGCTCCCTTTTTTAGCAGTTATTTCGTCATATATATAAAATTTGCTTTCACCCGTTTTCGCGGAATGAAGACAAAAATTGTAGACCCATAACTGTATTTTATAAAATACATCACCGGAAGGAAATGTGTGGTAGAGGCATATTTTGCTGATAGTCGAAGCATAACACTTCAACTGATTCTTCATTTTTAGCCCGCGCCGATTTTTCCTTTAGCGAAATGTAAAATGCTTCTGCTTTTGCCAAATGGAGAGATTTTTCCTGCTGTAATTTGCACTTTGCTTGCAGGTCTTTTTCGGCTACAATGCTATTCTCTAACTTGTCACATTTTTGACAGGTGTCAGATCTGGGAGTTTCCGAAACTTATATTGTAGTTATAGTTAAAATGTCGATAATAAAAATCATATGAAACTTTTGGATGTAAGTTTTCCCCAGTCCTCATAAAGTTTATACTGCTCTGGCTCATATTTGGCAAGATATAACCTATATAATTTCGTTATATTTAATTCAGAAGACAAATAATATTTGTTTTGATTGTCGCTCCTGCTGTAGTGTGAACGTCGTCTAGGAAAACTCCTAATATGTTCGTCAATCTGAGCAACGATATCATCCGATATCTTGTTAGCTCTGTTCGCGTGTCTTCCGCGGCCATCTTGTTTTGGTGTTAAATCTCCGTTTTTCAAATTCGTCGCAACACCGTAAACTCTATGTTTTGATATCCCGTGAACAGAACAAAAGGCCTTTTACATATGTTTCTGTACCCAAACGTATCTGAAAAAAAAATATATGTGTTTTAGCAAAAATAACAAATAAAAACCATGTTTATATATATTACCCTTATAAAACTTTTACCTTTGTTATGAACTGAGAATAAAACTCGTGATTTTCACTTTTAAACTTAGACTACCTTTATTGATAAAAATAAAGTTGTTACAAAAGTGGGAAATCTTAAGTCTAATCAAAAAATGAATTGACCAGCCGGCCGTTCCGAGTTCACTTCTTACTCTGTTCTGATTCTCTATTTAACTACATACGGTTTTTATATGAATTGGAAGGGAGGCTGGATTCGTGGAAACATCCTCTGAGAAAAGCTCATGTGTAACCCTTAAATGGGGTTGGCGCCATCGAGACGGGTGATCTGATTTACGTTAACCATTATGATATGAAACCCATTGCCATGTTAAGAAGTTGTCATCCAATTGCGTAATAAAATCTTCAGTAAAACTGCCAAAAGAACTTATTTTACACAATTTAAAATCTTAGCGGCTAAAAAATTTTATAAAAGAGACTAAGGGTATAACTAATCTTAATCTACACAAAAGCACGATAGAAAAAAGGGAAAAAAAAGGGTCCATCGCTATTCGTTATTCTGTCTGTGGTGGAACGAAGTCAAATAGGCGACAGCCTGGCGCACACTTGCACAATAGCACAACACTTTCTTCTTGTACAAAAGTCTAGTTCTATAACACCTTGTAATGAAATGCGATACTTCTTGCACTGCCTTCTCCTGTTTTAACCCTACGACGCTTTATCGTTCCTGCAGATATTAAGCCTGCTAAATAAATATCTTGCTTGGTTTGTCACCAATGTTACAAAACTGCTTCAGAACATTCTGTCTTTGAATATTATTTATTTTTGAAAAGCACCTGTACTTGCATTTACAGTCCACCAATTCTTGCGGCAATTTTTTTATTTCTCTAGTTAATATGTTCTTCCCCTTTAGCTTTTTTACTTCTTATGACAGTACGTCTCCATGTACTGGTACTTCGCATTCTTTTTTTTCCTTTATTTTTCTTGATTCCGCTTGTTCCAGGCTCGTCGTGTAAGCTCTTGCGGATTTGTTCGTCATCCGTAGGAATAAATTGACTACCCTATCTTGGAAGGGCTCTGGTTCAGATTCACTGCGTGAATTATCCATATTAAATCTAGTTAACAAAATAAACACACTTTAAACAACTGTAATCAGCTGATTAGTAAGATCACGTCATGACTTTACTCGAAAACTAACGAAAACAACGAAACAGTTCCATCTGTGATTTGTAGCAAGAAACAGACAGCTCCGGAGATGGTCGTTTCTTGGCCAAAAAAACGATTCAGACAACTCCGTTTATAATTGTGTTTTCTGTCATGAACCATGGAGCTGTTCGTTTCTTATTCCAAACTATTCAGCATGCAGTGGGGAATTAAATGTAACGGAAAAGTAATTTTCAAAAAAAAAAAAAAGAGCTGACCGGTTTTTGCACCAAACCCTTCAATTCTGATCACCGAAACGAGAGAGTACAAGACCTGGAAATGTCTCATGCAGTAATTGAATTGTTTCACGGGCTGTATGGCATGTGGCACCGTCTTGTTGAAACCACATATTGGCCACATCAATATCATCAAATTTCGGCAGTAGGAACTGTGTTATCATGTCGCGCTATCGAGCACTAGTAACAGTCACTGCTTGACCAGTCTCATTTTCAAAAAAGTATGGTTCAATTATGCCTCCAACCCAAAATTCACACCAAACAGTGACACGTTGTGGAAGCATTTGTTTTTCGACAATCACATGTGGTTCTCCAAACCCCAAAAGAAGCGTCGAATTTTGCGATTAACAAAGCCATCAAGGTGAAAATGTGCTTCATCGCTTAGGAGTTTTTGCTCCAAAAATCAGCATCCATTTGTTGATGCTTCAATAATCCATTTCAACGAACTCTCTTCGCTGTGCACGGTCATTAGGCATCAGTTGTTGTGTTAATTGAATTTTGTAAGCATGGAACCACAGATCTTTAGTGAGTATACGCTGTAGAGAGGTTCTTGAAATTTGCAATTCTTGTCCACGACGCCGAATTGAGGTTCCTGGAATGTCACAGACACTCTCACGCACTGCTTTGATATTGACATTTGAACGGCTTGTTTTTGGACGACCAGTGTGTTTGACGTCTCCAACGCATCCAGTCTCCGAATTTTTCAATTAATCTATTCACAGTTGACGAAGTTGAAACACTATTCCGACCATATATTGTATGAAATTTTCGAACTGCGGCCGCCAACCTTTCATTATTATTGAAATATTATTCAATAATGAAGACATGTTGTTCTAGCGTGTAACGCTCCATTTTTACTAACCCTAAACTGTCAGCCTGGTTCGAATTTGTTTTTTTTTCAGGGTTGCCCAATTATTTACTGCCACAAATGGCCGGCAAATTCAAATCTTGCGTTCATTTTGGGACACCTTTACCAACGTGGAACTGCTTCTTTCCCACGGTCTGTAGGGGGATGAGACGGCGTCTAACCACTTACGCATGCATCCGTCGGGGCTGGTCTGACTAATGAATTCGTCTCATTAAGATACAAAGGGTGAACTTAAATTGTACTAAGTTTCAACTTTAGTCTTAACATTTAAAAACTTTCTTTCGTTTCCTAAGATATCTAATGATCGAGTTGGTCTGCATTCTGTAGAATTTTGTATTTCATTTAGTACCTATTTTGTACTAACGATTAAATACCATCATTCCTCCCAAATATAAGAAATAGCTACTCGTATTATACAATTAAATATATTAGTTTTTTCATCTCTGCTGTAAGTATAGAGTTAATTTATTCAGATATAAATAAAAAAGAAGAAGAAACTGCAGTAGACCCCACAACAGAAACCCCAACTACACCTGAAGTTTCCACACCTTCTTCAAGAAAGAGGCAACGATTATACGACTTTATAAATACTAACAATGAACTTCTCTCGACCCTTCATAGCATTAACAATAATATAGCTGCTATGAATGGAAATTTTGAGAGATTGATTAGCTTGCTTGAGCAAAAGTTAAAATAAATTCAAATAAGCACATAGTTTTCATTTGGTTTTTATAAAAATAATTGAAATACAATTCTCCAATTAAAACCATTATATTGCAATTTTTTTTTAAGTGGTTGTAATGCCTAAGCTTTCGCTTGTCATGACCCCGCAGAGCCAAATCTCTCTGCACTGACAGTCAAGCATGCAAGCCACTCGACTATCAGCTAGGCTACTATTAATACTAATTAATTGAAATATTGTACAATTAGATTTCTCCTAGCTTCTTGACCTTGTCCTTCACTTGGGGTTCAACCATATTCATCGCATTTTCTGCTATTACATTTTCGGCTAATTCGAGTCTACCTTCGGTACAAATATTGTGTAATGTTACACATGCAATAATAATAATTTGACCAGCCTTTTCTGGACAATATCTTAGCTTTTAGTACCCCAATGCATCTAAACGTAGAATTAAAAGGTTAACCATATCCTTAGCTAATCTGTATACATTTTTAAAATGTGTGTCTGAAAGAGTGACGGGATAATTGTCCCTTCGCATTTTCTCTTCTCTCTTCTTCAGCCAATTCTTCTGCTATATATTGTTGAAGTGGTAGCATTTTCTTTTATTTCACAATTTAAAAACAAGGCCACAAAACATCAGAAACAAGAGTCGCCGGTTCATTAAAGTGACAAGAAAGTGAGCAAATGAACTAATTTCAGTCGATATTTGACGATGTTTTCTAAACGGATTATAGAAAAACGAATGTTTCCGACGACCAAAGCGATTGTAGAATACTATACAACGTATACCAATCTATCGTAGAAAGCAAGAAATCTCAGTGACGTCACGAAAATAGAATTCTACCGTCGTGATCTCTATGCAGGGTACGATTCTGCCTCTCTGCAAGCCCATTTTGTTGTGGCGTGTATGGGTTTGTCTTCTGATGAATGATTCCTTCTCTCTTGAAAAACATTTCAAAATCCTTACTACAAAATTAAAGTATTCAAATACCTCACTTTTTGCTTTTAGGAAATAAACAAATGACATTTTACTTAAATCGTCAATAAAAACCACAAAATATCTTGAACCACCTATTGAAGGGTTCTCCATGGGTCCACATACATCGGCATGTATCACTTCCAGCAATTCTGCACTACGGGAACCTTCTTTTTAAAATGGTAATCTTGCTTGTTTTCCGTCACAACACACAGTGCAACTTAACTTTTCACAATCAAACTCCCTGGGCCCATGTTGGTTTGGAAGGGTGAAAAGTAAAGCTACATCCCTATTCAGTAACTCGTGGTAGACTAACTGTATTTTTGTTACATGACTTACATGTTACAATAAAGTATACTAGAGGACGTTTTAATCTTATTGATATAATACCAAGAATATCAACAATACGTCTTCCAGAAATATCACATTGTTCGACATACTTTGTGATGTGTTAGCAATTTGAGATGTTTTGTTTGAAACGAAGTGATCGGTTTCTATTGGGCAAGTTGGCAACTGTGGATTCAGAGAATGCTCTGAATCTTGTGGTAATTTAGAACTAGAACCAGACATACTTCCAACCTCCAACGATGAAGTCATCAATGCTGGCGAGTATGCGATTTCAGATATGTCGGATATAATATTTAGTGTCAGACGTTTCTTGATCTTGTTCTGGTAATTTATTATTCCTTCTGCGAAGTACTCTCCTTTTATTGCGTACGATTTTCTTGCGCGAAAGTACTTGCAATTTTGGCATTATTACAACGAACTGTAAGTAACGTGCGATCAATTAGAAAGGTCATTTATGTATTGCTATGTATTAATTGAAATAAATAAAGATGCTAAAATGATTATAAAATGAAAAAGAAAAAAAATATTTGCTAGCTCAACGGAAAAGATTTTAAATAAAATAAAACAACTATTAATCTCAGAGTTACCCTCGCGAATTAAAACTTTAATCTAAAAGTATATTGTGAGTAAATGAAATCAGTCTTTCTTAATTACACGAAAAATTGAAAAGGTTTAATATGAAATAAAAGAACAGATTTTTGAACCAGTGACGCTATTAAACAATAAATTTATTTCAACAAAGCGTGTTAAAATACGATTGTGCAGAAGAAAACCCTGAACTGAAGGTTCTGGCTTAAAATAAAAATTGCACAAGACTCTAATTTAAAATAGGACAATGCTATTTCCTATGCAAAGCAAAAAAAAATGTTTTATTTGTTTAGGAAGATTATTCAAAATACAAAACCTTTGAATTTATATCCACGTGGTTTCAACAAATTAAAATAATCTAAGCGTGGACAAATACTAGAAATTTACAAAAATTAAAAAGCTAAACGAAAGAACAATGCTTCTACTCACCCAAACGAGGCGATAAAAAAAAAATAAAAATGATACAGCAAAATAGATTAACAGAAAAATTAACTCTAACAGAATATAAATGAGAAAAAAAACTAAAATAAATCTTCCTAAACAAAAAATATAATTGATTCTTATTCTAACAAAGTGTACACTTCAATACATTAACAATAATAAAAAAGAAGAATATAAAATAAAATTTTTCAAAACAAAATGAATAACAAAATGGCGACAATAATTTACGAAATATGTCTACTTAGGGGAAGGTTGCCTATATTGGACCGATTTTTAGATTTCTTATCATAGTTTCTAATGATAACATAAAATTAATATTTTAACTGTTTCTAGGACCCATTGGGATGTGGCTACTTGCAGAATTTTTTCAGAATTTTGTTTTGAAATCTTTTATTTTTTTATAACCGTTTTAAAAACCTCTGCAAGTGTTCATAAGGGAATGGTTTCCTTAATTGGACCTACGGGTTTAAAATTGAACCACGTGATTTAATGCAATAAAAAATTGTTTAACAAGTAATGTCATATAAATTGTCCAAATAAATTAAAAAAATATTTCACAAAAAACATAAGATTATTCGAAAACTCTTCAATTTTTTTTAACTTTGTCAAACTAAAAAAATATTCATGTTAAAAAATAGAATAAACGACTAAGAATATAAAAGACATGCATGCAAAAGACAATTAAAGTTTTAAAAGTAGGTAACACTAAGAAAATAAACAATCATGATTGGGTTAAACACAATCAAATAACACGATATCAAAAAGCTTAAAACTGTCAGTCTAATCACCAGTGGAAAAATCACAAATAAATTTCTTCCTGAAAGCACATTTGCACATGATTCATGTACCCAGTCTCTACATTCAGACATTGGATCTGTTCAACGACACATCTGTAACAAAATTTCCAATCCACAAGCGTTCATTTACTTTTGCCTTCTTAGTAGTACCAGAATCTAGCGAACTTTACGTTTTTAAAGTTTCTCTTATCTGGAGATGCCTGTTTAGCAGCTAACTCATCTTTATATGGATTGCAGTAAGTACCTGGCCTTCGGGCCCCTCGAGATGTTTTCTTGGCTTGTTTTACAACTGGGCTTCTCAGGACTTCTTCGATTAACACTGACACATTTTTGAAAGCAAAAAGGCCTTTCTTCAGGCTCGCTTAGGAGACGCTTAGGCTCCTTTGTTAAACTCGGCATTAGGGCGTGGATCTTGATGGAGCCTCTTAGGTGCGGAAGTAGTTGCTGTGACTTGTAACTATTTGTCAATGTCATTAGACGTAGTGTTCACGCGAAGTCGATTGCATTAGCCTCTGATGAAGTGGACGCACGTACTTAGAATATTGGTTTGGCTGTGCCGCAGACGAACAAGAGGATGCTTTGGCTTTTGAAGTAGATGCTTTCTCTTTCTTGAAGAGATTGGACCGGAAGTCGACGCAACTGCCTGAGATGTGGATTCAAATACGTTACGGTTAAAGGGGCCACGTAGCGAGCTAGGGCCTATCGTCGCTGTCATCAGAATCTGATTTCATCTCAGAATGGTCACTTCTGTCAATGGGTCATTTCTTGTCAAGACATACCGCAGGAGTAAATCTACGTCTGAAAAAACATTTTGATCAACGGGCCAAATTCCAGCTTTCTGAAACCGTTCAAAGAGTTGCCATAACCTAGCTCTGGATAGGCTTCCCAAGAAGCTGTGCGACTGGTATTGCGAGACAGCTAATCCTGAATGAGACTTAGCATTTTCATTTGCTCGGTGTAATACATTCTAAGGGTTTAAAACANATTATTTTATATTTTAAAAATATCATGTACCCCCCACTTAAGTTACAAATTTCAACTTAATTTTGAATCTTTTTCATTTATACATGCGACACCTTTAATAGTACAATAAAAAACTTGTTTTGTAACCAAAACGTCAAGTGTCAACTGTCAAACATATTTGAACTTGCTTGTTACACAGTTGACATTGGAAATGATGTTTCGGAACAAAAATAAAGCTAATTGAAATCATAAAGTTTATTAAAAAATATTTTAAGATATTTCGAAAAAGTACCTGTTAATTGAAAACGTTTTGCACATTTTCTACACTCACCTAAATATTTCATTGTTCAGTACTCAGGGAGAAGATCGTAGCTAATTTATACTTTTTGTTCGGTGATATGTTTCCTAACGATATTAGTGATACGCTTTTTAAATATGTACATGTAAGTATACTCGAAAAGAACCGCTCTTGACGGCAATAACATCGACGTTCTTCTATTTTGTTACAGAACCTTAATCTCCATACTTATTTCTATACCTTTTACGATAATTTTAACTTTAATACCGATCGTAGTGTATATAGAAGACTCGAAGGTAAATTTTTTTGTTTATAAATCACCTTAACTCCTCCTCTTTCTGTCGTTGTTAAATTTTAGACGAAAACGAATTATTTTAAAGTCTCCAGGATAATACATCAGAATAGGAACGTCGCTCAATTGGTTTCTTTCGTCATGGCATCGGCAATGTACGCGTTGGCCATAGCACAAACGGTTCGTATCGTTTCTGATGATTAGAGACCGGATTATATGCAAAGAAAAACTGGAATATATGCATCGATTTTTGAGAAAATATGCATAAACCTGGGGCATATATGCAAAAAAATTGCGACAATATGCAAAATTTTTTACATAAAATAAATAAGAGCAGAAATTTAAACATTAACTTTATTGCACAAAATTTTTTCACAACATATTCTTAAACAATTTATATTTAAATGTTTTTCAAAATTGTGTAAAAGAAAGTTTTGTCTTCTATTCAGAATACATATGTTTCGAAATAGAAAAGCTTCTTTCAACATCCACGATGTAATGTGGTGCATTTTTTAACTTTGCAATACATTCTAAACTAAAATTAAAGTCGAATCGTTACTGTTCACCTTCCAAAATTTCTTAACTTTCTTCAATTTCAAATACCCCGCATTTTTATTTATCACTTTTTTAATTTAGCGTATATAGAATTACCTATTGTACCTTACCTTCTTCACATAGCATATCAAATTCGTCTACTATTTCGACTGATTCGAGAGCGACATCCTTGCGTTTCTAGTTTACGAATGGAACTTGAAACAAAGCTATAATTGACTTATATAAAAAGGTTCTGTAGCAATTCTGTTGATGTTACTATCTTTTTACAATTTTCTAGTGCGAAGCAGTCAGCAGTGAATTCAAGAATTACATTTTTTATTCCTTCAATATTATCGGCGAAAAATAATTGCAGACCTCTAACCATGTACCCATCTCGTACTAATCGGTTCAGAGGCAACTTAACACCGGGAAGTTCGCTCTTATAAAATTGATTCGTAAAGGTGCTTTTAAAATACTTTTTGACATTGCTAATTAAATCATTAATCAAAGGGAATTGCATATCTAATGGTCTTCGGCTACACGATTGAACCCATGAGCTAAAACAAGTGGTATGAATAATGTTACTATAAAAACAAATTAAATTTTAGCGGGCTTTTATCATGTATGGTGCAGCGTCGGACAACATAGTAAAATTTTTTCACAAGGTATACTTCCAGGTAAAAAAGAAATTTGATAAACCTTCTTGAACTAATTTGGGCAATTGTCACATTTATTTGTTTTTTGAAGTTCTTTACCAATAAATTAAATATGATTTACCTACAATATCTTCATGAAGAATTCCTATTAACAAATGGGCAATATAACGGCCACACTTATCCGTACTTTCATCTACCATGATATAAATAAAATTATTTCCTACCAATTGTTGAATTTCTGCTATTGGTTTGCTGGTAACAAGATGACATAATTTTCCGTAAGGTACTTTCGTCAGGTATATTATGTTTGCAAATTTTTTGCAGAAATGATTTTCAAATTAACATTGTTTAATCTTGCTAATGGTATGTTAGACGAAATTAATGCGTTACACAAGATCCGTATTATTCATTCTTCTTGTTCTGAGTTTCGTGAAGTTGATGCTACACATTGACGTATAGTTGCTGCACACATGCGGATCGCTTTAGTTTTTCACATTTTCCAATATCTGATGGAGTTTTAGCGTGTTGCTCAATCAGGTATTTTCTCTCAGAAGACACCTACAACAACAATTGTCATTTATATCAAAAAGTTAAAGAATTTAAAAAACAATTGTAAAGCTTTTAGTAAAATTAAACTTACCAGTTTACTGCAGGCTCGACAAAAAATTTTGTCGCCATCCATTACCAGTTCAGGATGACTTAAACCATAAAGAAATTTTGTTCGCTATACTCATTGTATGTACGCACAGTATTTAAAAACGTAACACAATTACATGCTCTTTCGCTCAAAGATATTCAATGATGAATAGTTCATTTGGGAATTAATAATAATTAAAACGTATTTACCACATCCTTTTCTGCTAGGCGAAATTAAACACGTGCAGTTCTTGGAAAAAGTATAGAGAAACCATGTAAAAGATTTATCGTTCTGAGAATTGTCAGTTGGTCGATCTACATTAGGATTACTAGGAATTTCTTACTAATAGAAAGGTATAGAAAACTAAAGTATGCAATATATGCAATAATAATTAGTGCTAATTCACTTCAATTAGTGTAATACGTCTACATATAGACTGAATAAATTATAATATGCAAAAATAAAATATATGCACTTTGCATATAATCCGGTCTCTACTGATGATAAAAACAAAAATTGTCTGTTCTAATACGATTTGGTTATTTGAGTAGGTATCGTTACCGGATGAAATGAACTATTGTAATATCACCGTGTACCAAAATAACTTTACTCAAACGAATGGAGAGATTTTATCATTGAAGGATGGTGAAGACTGCAATCCGTGTATTTTTTTAGATGTAAGTATATTGAATCTGGTTGAACGCACCAGAAAAAAAATCAGCGCTTCGTGGCTGAACGTAACTAGAATTGACGTTTGACACCTGTCATTTATATTGTTATATTTCAGTACCTCTTATTACTAGTATTAATTTCAATGATTGGCTGCGCTGTATATCAAGTACTTATTTCTTTATTGAAAACAATCATTCTCATTGGCTCTACGGCCGGATACATCATATTATATATAAGTTTCAACAAAGAGTTACAAGCAGTATACAGGAGGTATAAAAGGTATTAATAACTGCCCAAATTAATTTCGAAAATATTCGCGAAGTTTAACACCAAAAGTATTTGCAGTATAGGCCACGATGAGACAATTATGATGCAATATCTGACCACTCTGATTTCCCTGGGGTTTCTAATCGCTCTAATCTTGCACGGCCAACAAACAGAGGCGACTTACAGGCTGGACTTTGTTTGGAAATTACAAGCGACTGGTAACTTTTAAACCAGATTAATAAAAACTCGGGTGAAATGAGTTTTTCTTTCTTTTTAGAGGAGAAGGAAGACATGGAGCATCTAGAAGCGTACAATCGGAAATTATTGGATAATATCTTACCCGCTCACGTGGCTGAACACTTCTTAAGCAGTGACAAAAACAATGACGTAACGTGAAATTATTTTTGACAGTTTTAGCGAACCATATGGATATTTAATGATTGCAGGACTTATATCACGAACAATGCGGTTTCGTGTGCGTGATGTTCGCCAGCATACCGAATTTTTCGGAATTCTACATCGAGTTGGAAGGGAACAATGAGGGCGTCGAATGTTTGAGGTTATTGAACGAAATAATAGCCGATTTTGACGAATTACTCTCGGAAGATAAGTTCGAATGCATCGAGAAGATCAAATCGACAGGGGCGACTTATATGGCCGCGTCAGGTAAAAGATATCTGTCAAAATTTGACATTTGTTAAAGCTTGACAACTATTTCTACCAAAAAAAAAAAAACTTAATATCTAATGAAACTTGTTAACTAAAATCTTACAGCTGATAAAACTTGACATCTAACAAAACTTATTAAAATTTGACATCTGTCAAACCATAAAACCTGTTTCAATTTGACATCGAACAAAAAAAAATAATGATGCTGAAATTTGACCTCTGTCAAAACTCGAAATTTAAATTTAACGCTTGTCAAAGCGTGAAATCTGTTTTAGCTTAAGTTTTAACTTTACATCCGGCAAAATTGTCAAAATATAACATCTATCTAAATATTAAACCTAACCAAACTTTGTCTTTAAATTTGGCACATTTCAAAATTTGAAAACTTAAAACTTCTGTGAAAAATTAAAATCCGTAATAATCTGGCACAATTTGACACCTAATAATACTTCGTGTGAGAAACATTTATAGAACAAAATACAATAATGAAGGGACTCAATGAACACCGCTTTTGACGCTTCACAGCATTACAATCACAACTCTACATTCACATCTATAAGAATCTGGCAGCACTTGCCAAAAATTGAAATCTGTCAAAATTTGACATCTAACAAAACTATTAAAATATAACTATCGATACATTAAACTTGACCACCTCGAAGTTTAAATCGTTTTTAAATTTGGCACGTGTCAAAATTTGAAACCTGTTAAAACTTCGCATCTGTGAAAACCTATAAAAATCTATTAAAATGGCGGCATTTGACACCTGATAACATGTATAAATTTCACACCTAGCAAAACTTATAGTGAAGGGACTCATTGGAAAAAGTAACACCTGGGGCCTGTTGCATAAAAGTACAATTACAATTTACAGGTGATATTTTTTACAATCTGTCAAAATTTGGCATATATAGTGTATATACAACGCCTGTAAGTCAAATTTTGACAGATTATAAAAAGATATCACTTGTAAATTGTAATTGTACTTTTATACAACAGGCCCCAGTACATTCACATCTGCAATAATCTGACACCAGACAAAAGTTGAAACCTGTCAAAATTCGACGTCTAGCGAAACCTGTCAAAATGTAACATCTATCGACATATTAAACCTAACTGGACTTAATATTTCAAAGTTCTCTGCAATGTTGGCACTGTCAAATTTGACACCTGATAACACATGTACAAATTTTACACCTAACAAAACTGCATGTAAGAAACTTTATAGAACAGATATAATAATTGACACCCTTTATGAAGTTTTGCTTAACCAGCGCCACAATCACATCTTTTCAGCCTTCCTCCAGCTGCTAAGATAATTGTACGTTCACCACTATCTGAATCTGAGTACCTGACAATAGTTGAAACTTGTCAAAATTCGGCATCTAGCGACACCTGTCAAAATCTAACATCTATCGAAATATTAAACCTGTTTCAAAAGTCCTCGAATTTGTCATCTGTCAAAACTTGAAACCTGTTGAAACTTTGTCTGTGAAAACCTATGAAAATCTATCAAAACTTGGCGGAATTTGACACCTGACGTCTGGGGCCTGTTGCATAAAAGTACAATTCCAATTTACAGGTGATATTTTTTTACAATCTGTCAAAATTTGACTAACAGGCGTTTATATATATGTCAAATTTTGACAGATTGTAAAAAAAATCACCTGTAAATTGTAATTGTACTTTTATGCAACAGGCCCCAGGTGTGCGAATTTTAAGTTTGATATTTAAACGTCTTCAAATTCCACATCTATCAAATGGAAATAGTAACACTCCTTTTGACGTTTCGGTAAAGCAGCATCACAATCACAACTCCTAGATAGTTATCTTTGGACAACTAACATTAATCTACGTTTATACAAGAAACTGGCATCTGAAAGTCTGACATCTAACAAAATCTGTCAAAATACAACATCTGTCATTTCTTGAAACCTGATCAAAACCGATGCATAACATCAACTTAAACATGTTGCACCTTGACCTATGTAGAAACCTGTCAAAACTTGATTGATCTACGAAAACTTTTGATACGTTTGATATCTGTCAAAATTTTAAACTTTTAACAGCTCTGCTTAAACTTGAAATTAAAATTTTGACAGATTTAAATCTGTCAGGTCTGTCAAATAATAAATATTTTTCGATAGGTTTGACACAAAGCACATGCGATATGAAAAACTATAGGCACGTAACAGCCATGGCCGACTACGCTTTGCGCATCAAGGAGAAGCTAATGGAGGTCAACGAACATTCCTTTAATAATTTTAAAATCCGGATAGGTATCAACGTAGGCCCAGTCGTGGCTGGCGTCATCGGAGTTAGGAAACCGCAATACGATATTTGGGGGAATTCCGTAAACGTAGCGAGTAGAATGGACAGTACAGGGATATTGGATAAGATACAGGTTAGTGACATGACGTTTCCAAAATGTTCATTATTAAACTTTTCATTGTGATGTGTTTCTTTTAAAGGTTACAAAAGAAGTTTATCAAATCCTAAACGACAAAAGTTACCCGTTAACGTGTAGGGGTACCATCAACGTAAAAGGCAAGGGTATTATGGAGACCTATTTTTTGGATGGATACGCTAAAGAGACGCCTAACACGCACGTGACTGTGAATCCGATGGAATGCTTAAACTCTGAATTATAGATATTTCTATTGTAAATAATTGATTGTAAATATAATGATCTGGAGTATAAAATTTGTTTTATTTGATTTCGCAAATTGCATTAAGTAATAAAAAGACTTCAGAATAAATTAAATTACTCAAATACTATTACATATTTAAATTCAAAATACGACCTGCTTGATGACTAGCTACTTACCGGACTTTTTTGGGAAAATTGCTTATCCTTTGGTTGCAGGATTGTGACAGCAAAATGTCAATCTAACTTAAATGAATGTCATATTAACAAGTATAAAATTGTTCTAAATAACCTGTTTGCTTCGTTAAAAAGCGAGCTATTAAGGTTTTCAGAGTTGCATTTCACATTTTATTAGTTATTATAGTTGTAGTTTTGACATATGTAAACCAGGTTGTCATCTCATTACAATCATTTACACACGTCAAGAAAATAGTTCTCATGTTCTTAAACGTCATGCATATATCACTACTTACCGGAATCTGGTGTAACCTTAGATCATATCTGGTGTAACATTCAATTCAATATAAATTTGAATGATTCGACAGGCCGTGTAAAGCAAACTGTCTAAATTATCAAGCAGGTCGTGATTCAAAACAATAGCACTAATGCCGCCTATGAAAGAGTAGCTTTAACTATCGTTTAGAAAGCATAATATGATTTCGTGCAAAATAATTATATTTTAAAAACAACATTTTCCAAAATAAAACCAAAATAAGTGAATACATGCAGTAAAGATTAAATTTTAACTTAAACAAAACTAAAAATTTGTTCACTGATATAAATTAAATATACGAAGTACTTAAATTTGAGACATCGCCATCTATGAACGACGTCTACAGGCAAATTTTATATTTAACTAAATTATTTTCTATTTTTGACTTCAAAAGAAAATATAAATTAAATATTACATTCTTTAATATGTTAATTTTTTTATACATAATAACTTATATAAAATAATCACTAATAAAACCATTTAATTTTAATGTTATTAGCGACATCTATAAACTGAGAGTATAAACTATCAACTACATATATTTTATACTCAAACCAAATTTGTAACCAGTTACCATAATACAGTAATCTGTAATATTTGTGATTGCCTAATAATAGAATAGATGGCGCTCTAATATCAATATTTTTCAATTCTTTGTTGGACGATAATTTAGATACAAATTACATTAAACAGAAGAACAGTTCTGAAAATGCAACTACATAAATAATCAATAGGAAGAACTTCAAAAAAATCTTTTTCTAAAAGTAGATCCTCTTGCTAAGATGAAAAATTCCAAAAAATATTACAAATGAAATAAATACTTACATTGTAATGATGCCCCAGCTAGACACGCAAATTATAAAGTTCTACTTAACTTTTCAAAAAGAATAGAAAACTAATTTAAATTATATTCTCAAAAAGTATGTCAAAATCAAAAAAATGATCTTTAAAAAAAAAATCAAAAACCATTTTCGTAATTACTCCGAATAAAAGAAACGTAATGATTATGATTTTTGGTCACTGACATGAATTAAACATGCAAAGTACTTAAATTCGAGACATTGCCATTTATGAAAGGAGTCTTCAGGCAAATTGTATATTTAACTAAATTATTTTCTATTTTTGACTTCAAAAGAAAATACGAAATTATATATTACATTCTTTAATGTTATATTTTTTTATATATAATAACTTGTTTAAAATAATCACTAATAGAACCATTTAATTTTCATGTTATTAGCGACATCTATAAATTGATAGTATAAGCTATCAACTCTATATATCTTATACTCAAACCAAATTTGTAACCAGCAATCCATAATACAGTAATCTGTAATGTTTGTAATTGCCAAATAATAGAATAGATGACGCTTTAATATCAATATTTTTCATTTAATTCTTTGTTGGGCGACAATTTAGGTACAAATTACACTAAACAGAAAAACACTTCTGAAAATGCAACTACATAATAGGAAGAACTCCAAAAAAAGTACTTTTTCTAAAACTAGATCATTTTGCTAAAATAGAAAGTTAAAAAAAAAATTACAAATTAAATAAATATGTATATATTCATAAATTTCAAAAATGATCTTTAAAAAAAATCAAAACACATTTAAACGTAATGATGATTTTTTATTATCTTTAAATGCCATTCAAAATAAAATTATCAATAAACTTTAACCTCTCTCAAAGATGTATAGAAATATATATATTAATTTCATATATTTTCCTAGAAATAAAACCTGATAAAACATAGAAATAAACATAAATATTTGGCACTATCATCATTAATAATGATTATACATTTTATACTACCGCCATCTATAAGTTAATAGCGTAAATAATTCTATAAGGGCAAGGATTGAATAAGTAGTAATACAGCCACCTGTAATTCGATAAATATCTTAGGGAGTGCCATCTAGGATTTCAATTGCTAATAGTATACCACCCCACTTTCGTTTGTGGCGCTCTCTATATACAAAATAGCCAACTAAGTTACTATTGCAACGCTATTTACAAAAGAGATTAATTTATTTAAAATTCTTGTAGACTGTTTTAATGATGACACTATTTAAAACATTTATATCTAATAAATACTAGTAACACATAAATATCTTACCATTATTTAGTGCCATCTTAATTAATTGAAGATTTGAAAACGAATAGATATAGGTACTTATTTTAAAATATTTTTAAGGAAGAAACAAGAGGAAATTAAATTAAAACACAACCGACAAATATTCATTATTTTATTATTAAATATTACACTTCAAGATTAGAGTTCTAAAACTATACAGTCATTCAACAAACACAAATATGCACAACTTAAATAATTATTAATAATAGTTTAAAAACATAAAAGAAGAAGAAAATATATTATATCCAATACTTTGTCATCTTTATCTTTCCGTAGATATTGTTTTTAATAATTATGCGCTTTAAGAATAATTTAATTCAATTAGATAACTTTATATTTTCATATATATATTCTATAATATATCTTTTATGATGCTGGGAAAGTAGAAAATAAAAAAATATTATATTGTAATGTGAAAATACGCTGGGTATCATCTAAATGCAAGTAAGAACAATAATTATATTATATGATGATAATAATAATAATAATAATAATAATAGGCACGCTCTCATTCTCACAGTATTTACACATATTTATTTTTTTTTAATATGCCTTATCCGTACAAAAATCATTAATTATTTATTATTATAAGATATTTACTATAATATTATTACAAATCAGACCGATTGATTTACACTGATTAACCACTTATTTCATTTTCGATTTGTTCTTTTGTGTTAATAAAATCAATTATTTATTATACCGAAATGCAATTGCTTCCCTCGAAAATTGTTTATCGTAATGCAGTACTCTCTATCGAACGAAAGGAATTATAAATCATCTCATCAATCGAGAGTTATATATTTGCATATATATAGAGCACCATTTTCTCCTTAATTTTTTTTTGTAACAAAAGAATAAATTAAATTTAACCCTCCAAATAGTCACTCGACTGACCGTTTCACCTAAGAGATAGTTTGAGTTGCTTATTACAAGGTAAAGAACCAAAAAAAAAAGAAGAAAAATCGAAACTTATACAAGTAATAATACGTTTTGTGTTTTTGTTATTCGTATCCGGAAATTAATTCTACACAATTTCCCATATGTTACGTTCTCAAGGTGTGATCGATTGATATATCTTTTTTTTTTTTTACTTACTAATTTAAATTATTAAATAAATTGGTGTTTTAAACTAGTGAAATGACATGCCGAAACAAGAAATTGTTAGAATTAGAACTATAAATAAAAAAAAAGTGGAATTTTTGTTTCAATTGTTATTCAGTGGGACCTAATCTTATCAAATAATTAATTAAGAAATAATGTTATTATTGTGTTGAGTGCGTACTACTCAAATTAAAAAAAAAAATCATCCGAATACTTTCCGAAAGAGACAATTTCTGCTTCATCGCTTATTTAAAAAACAAAAAAAAATATATCATTGAAATGAAATTCGCCCTTACAAGAACACGCACTTTCTACGTTTGACGGGTTCCGGGGGCTCCAGCGCGGCCAGGATCGCCTCGTCGAACACATTCTTCAGACCCTTCTGCGTCAACGCGGAACACTCCACATACTTGACCGCTTTCAGTTCTTTGGCCAGCTTCTCCCCCTGTTCCAAGTTGATTGGCTTCTGTTTGTTCTTCGCTAGTTTCTCGATGGTGGTGACGTCGTCCCTCAAGTCCACTTGGGTGCCGACTAATAGGAAAGGGGTCTTTTGACAATGGTGAGTGATTTCAGGTACCCACTGCAATCAATTTTGTTTTTTTTTAAATTGGTTATCGCAAACGCGTTCAAGTTGATATATTAATAAGCTTTATTGCCCATACACCAGAAGTCACGGATTCTCTTAAAACGAGCACTTTGAAGGTGGTTTAGTTAGCCATTCATCTGATAATATTCCACTTTTAGAATGTGCAATTCGCTTCAAGTAGTTTTCTTTTGTTTTTTTTTTCCTTATTGAATAGGTATTGCAAAATATGTGCAAAAGCAGTGTCTATTCTATCATCTATCTATCTATCTATACAGTTTTTAACACTTTCCCTTTTTCCATTTCTTGCATTTGTTTATTTTTTTAAATTTTACCAAATTTCCTTCTCTTTCTTCGCCTTTTTTTACATTTCTTAAATTTTCTCCAAACCTTGTACCCCCCTCTAACATTTTTCTGAACTACTTTTAACAGCTTTCATTTGTTTTCTATTTTTGAATTTATTTTTGTTAACTTTTTAATTTTCTTTAACAGCGTTTAACCATTTGCCAAATTTTCTACCCCTTTTTTTAACATTTTTTTAATTTGTTTTTTCATTCTTTACCTTGTTTGCATTAGTTTATTTTAAAAAAATCTAACATTTTGATATTTTCTTTTTTACTTTTTACCTTTCTTCCATTTGTTTATTTTTTTAAATTTTACCAAATTTCTTTTTCTTTCTTTGCCTTTTTCTACATTTCTTAAATTTTCTCCAAACCTTGTACCCCCTCTTTAACATTTTTCTGAACTACTTTTAACAGCTTTCATTTGTTTTCCATTTTTGAATTTATTTATTTTTCTTAACTTTTTAATTTTCTTTAACATCGTTTAACGATTTTCCAAATTTTCTACCCCTTTTTTTAAAATTTTTTTATTTAGTTTTTTTTTCCTTTTTTACCTTGTTTTGCATTAGTTTATTTAAAAAAAATCTAACCTTTTGATATTTTCTTTTTTACTTTTTACCTTTCTTGCATTTGTTTATTATTTTTAAAATTTTACCAAATTTCTTTTTCTTTCTTTGCCTTTTTTAACATTTCTTAAATTTTCTCCAAACCTTGTACCCCCTCTTTACCATTTTTCTGAGCTACTTTCAACAGCTTTCATTTGTTTTCCCTTTTTGAATTTATTTATTTTTGTTAACTTTTTAATTTTCTTTAACAGCGTTTAACCATTTTCCAAATTTTCTACCACAATTTTTTTATTTTCTGTTTTCATTTCTTTACCTTGTTTGCTAGTTTATTTAAAAAAAAAAAACTAGCATTTTGATATTTTCTTTTTTACTTTTTACCTTTCTCGCATTTGTTTATTATTTTTAAAATTTAACCAAATTTCTTTTTCTTTACCTTTACTTTTTTTTAACATTTTTAAATTTTCTCCAAACCTTGTACCCCCTTTTTAACATTTTAAACTATTTTTCATTTGTTTGCCTTTTTTGAATTTGTTTATTTCTATTTTTGTTACCTTTTTAATTTTTTTTAACAATCACTTTATTTGGTTTTTCCATTTTTAACATTCTTACATTAGTTTATTTTTTAAAAAAATTCTAGAAATTTGTTTTTTTTTTCTCTCTGTAACTGTAACAGTTTTTAACACTTTCCTTTTCTTACCTTTTTTGCATTTGTTTATTTTTTTACAATTTTAACCTTTCTAACTTTTTCTTCCAAACTTTTTATCTGTTTCTGCTAATTTTCAAATTTTCTTATAACATATTTTTACTTTTTTTAATGTTTTTTGACTTTTGACCTTTTTTCTAGATTTAATTTACTTTTACTTTTTTTTACCTGTTTTTTATATTAGTTTTGTTTTTTTTTTCAAATTACAATTTTACATTTAGCATTTTTAAAATTTTCTCCACACATTTTGGGCCCTGTTTTGAACGTTCGTTGAATTTGTTTATATTTTAAAATTCCTCTAATGGTTTTTTAAATTTTCTACTTTTTTACACCTTTTCTGATATATTTTTTAAAATTTCTTTTAGTAAAATGCCCATTTGTTAACGAGATTTTTTATTAATTTTCACCAAAACTTGCACCCGCTTTTTATTTTTTTAACTATTTTAATTGTTTATTTTTTTACAATTTTTTACTTTTTTCAATACTTCACTTTTTTACTTTTTCTATTTTTTACCTCTTTTCAACTTATTTATTTTTTTAACATTTTTTCTTCAACTTCTTCCGATATTATAACTAATTACCACAATTCACACATTAAAACAATAATTTTATTTGAAATAATCTTCTTTAATATTTTTTAATAACTTTTTTATAGGTTTATTAACAGCTTCTTTTTTTTTAAATCCTTTACCTCTTTTTTATTTATTTATTTTTTTTTTACCGTTCGTTAGTTAAAATTAGAATATTGAGAATAGTTAAACATTATAATATAACCATCAAGATCAACGTCAGAATAATAACTGCAGTAGCGCCCTCTATGTAAATTAACATATTTCTGTAAGTATGGCCAAGCCAAAGTCGTGCATGCGGATCCATTGAAAACAAGGAGTGTCAATTCTTGTCTGTATCCCCTTTCAGAAATGCAGTATTTACTTCGTATGTTACATTATATGTAGTAAATGAGGGTTAAAAGGCCACATAGCAAAAGTTTCGAGTTATGGAAACGTGACCAGAATATTTTACTTTTGTTATTGTATTGTTTATTTAATAAAAGTGCTTTCTGATAATATTTTTTTCATAATTCAATGATTATTTAATAAAAAAAAGAACGACATGAGCTACTATGTAGGTATTTTTAGTTATCAATATAACGAAATCAATTTTAACTTAGTTTCATTAATATATTTTTGGTCCACATTACGAAAGAAGCATCTAAAACAATATTTAGTAAAAAAATGGATTGGTGACTGTGTGAAAAAAAAAATTAAATATACAGGTTTGTAATAATTAAGCCAAACTTAAATCAGTTTAATAAAGTTTAAAAAAAAGAAAACTTGTACCTATTAAAATGGTGAAAATTGGAAAACTGGCAAAAATTTTTTAAAAAAATGCTTCTTCCTTGCATTTTCCAAAAAAATCTATTGATTTCAATCAAATTAGCTTGGTCGGCCATAACTTTTCAACTAACATTTCTTGCATCTTTGAAGTTGAATACGAAGTTCTTCTTCTTTTCTTGAAGAAATAATACTTCTAATATTATGGACATTTTTCCTCACTTAATTTATAAGAGCGCAATACTATTCACGTTATTTGGGACACGCTGTGCATAAAACTAACGTGTTCTAGTTCTGAATCGACGCAAGAACCCCGATAATGCCGATTATCAACTCGAAAAATGACGTTAATGGTTTTATCAAATTTATGAAATGACGGACGTAATCAAGATTCAGCACTACGTCAAAATTTTAACACAAAACGATGACGTAGTAAGACATTTTACAAGTGGGGAAATGCATTGCACAAGAAATGTTATCAAAATTCAAACATCCCGCACTAGAGAAATAGGTCAAATAGATAATGTTAATTCACTTATTTGTGATTATCATGCACTTATTATTATTAACTTATTATGTTTTGGTATAAAAATAACAAAAATGAATTAATTTACCAGATTATTGAGTAATCAATATTTTTACCATGACAATACACAAACAATATACTATCCTACGATAAAATCATTGTGGAATTTCTATACATATAAAGAAAGACTTTTTATTTGAAGAAAGTGGTAATGATAGGCAATAAAAGTAACAGTATTATAATTAATGAATTCAAATTAAAACTGATTTTCATAAAAGAAATATAATGGATAATTAATTATTTAAATTTTCCAGTCTAAACTTCTGGGTAAAAGCACTTTATCACTTTAACAAAAATGCCATAAAATGAAAATTAGTCAGATTTTAGTGTGCATAAAATATATAAATATAGTAACAACAGATAAAAAAAGAATGATTTAATTTTACTAAATTATAAAAGAGAATTTAAACACATAATGATTGCATTGTATCTTAACTATGTTAAACATAACTGCAGTTTATGCTCCACTGAGATTTAGTGCATTGACCACAAATTTATTCTACATTGAAAATTAGCTACACCACATAAATCAAACAAATTTACTATAACATTCTACTTATCTATATGATTACTCATACTTTTTACTCATTATCAAGAGAGAAATTTACCAAATTATTAATATAAAAAAATACCCAACATCAATGCAAATATGATAAACATCTTAAAATGAATCATATACTCACTTTTTCTTTAACATTCTCATAAGATGATGGACTCACTACGGAGAAACACACTAAAAAGACGTCCGTTTGGGGGTAACTTAATGGCCTTAACCTATCGTAATCTTCTTGCCCTGTAAGCAACACCGATTTTTCGCATCTGCAGTCAATAACACTCTCATCGATTTCATACCTGCCGTGTCAAATAAACCTAATGTGTACGGTTCTCCTCCTATCATGACTGTGACAGCATAATTGTCGAACACCGTTGGTACATATTCCGAAGGGAATTTATTTGTTGTATAACTGTGACAAGCGATAGCAAGTAGGATTTAAGGGGTGAAATTACTTCATTTGAATTACCTTATTAATAGACACGTTTTACCGACGGCCCCGTCGCCAACTACAACACATTTGATAGTCTGCATGTCGTGTTATTTTACCTGAAAACATTTTTTTCTCTCAATCACACTGTCATCATCCTAATGGATGTGTCAAATTTGGAAAATCTTTCTAACAGTAAACGGAATGACAATGGGGATACGAAATGGAATCGGCATCGTAGGAATTCGCGACGCCAGTCGATATCAGTACCGGGGATAGCGAAAACAAATAGTTTTTTTTATCAAAAGAAGCCATTTTTAGCATTTCTAGCGTCATTGACATGTTAGACCCGGAAATATTAATTAGAAAGTTACGACGGTCGCATCTCCGGCTAGGATTACGGCTACGTTAGAAAAAATTGAGTTTAAACGTTTCAGATAACTTACGAAATTAACTATTGAAATGTGGAAATATCGTAAAAAAAATCACTTGCGATGGGTTGGGTTCACGTACACAAACCACACCGGACTATACCTGCCGAGAGTGGCCTCTATTAGATTTAATTCGAGTTAGAAAAATGTCAATTATGACAGGCAACCGTAAAATAATTTAGACCCTATAGATATCGAAGAAGATTTTAATAAAAAGTTAAACAGAATATTAAATAATAATTGGGAACTACTCTAAGAAAACGTAATTTAAACCTTATCAACATAAATATCTGCAACTAATAGCGGCATTTAAGGCGAAAAACATAGTTTCCCCGGAATTAATTTTACAGTTTCCTACTTTACCGCCGCCTTTTTATTGCACCTGAATGACGTCAAATATCACTAGTTGAGGAAAATTTGCTGTCAAGTCCTTTAGAATTAGCGGTATCTAGTTACTTACACGTGAGTATTTAAAATTATAGTTAATTCGCGTTTTCCCTTTGTTATACTCGGCGAGATAATAATATTTCCACACGTGTACACTTTAACAAGTGATAGCTTCCCAATATTGCGAAAATCATTACCGTTCTTGACCTTATTAAACCGCGTTAATATAATTCTTTTGTAACGTTCACCACAATCGAACGATATTGCACAGCACTTACGTGTTAATAGCGTAAAGTATTAATCGGGCATTTCATTGTAGGCTGGTTATATTCCTAATAATTAAACATGCCTTCCGACGCGAAAAAACGTGAACAGCAACGCAAAAAGGACGCCGCTAAAGCTAGGCAAGGTGGGAAAAAACCCAACAATCCGAAACAGGATGACGAATTAGCGAATAATAAGCAAATGAACGGTACAGCGGACGAAAACGGTTCTATAGATCTCAGTGCAGAAGGTAGGAAATTCTTTTTATTTTGATTACTTATATTGTGTTGATGTTCGATGCTTTATAGAGGCCTTATGTCAGAAATTAGAAGCCGATGCTCGATTAAACGCGGAAGCGAGAGCGTGTACTGGGTCGTTAGCTGTTCACCCGAAATCTAGGGATGTGAAAATCGCGAATTTCTCGATTACGTTCCATGGCAGCGAGATGTTGCAAGATGCTTTGTTGGAGTTGAATTGCGGACGGAGATACGGATTGTTGGGGGCTAATGGTTGTGGTGAGTATTTATCTGATTATATTTATCATTCAAAGTGTAATAAATTTTCAACAATTGTAAATTTAAAAAAATAAAATAAATTAGTTATTTTGTATATTTTTTCTTACATCAATGTATTGATAAAAAATTCTCTTTTTAATCATTTTAAACAATTCTATGTCTTTGTCCATGCTGTGTATTATTGGGCCTTGTTGGACTCTATTTCCAGGATATTTTTTACCATTAAATTGTACTACCACAAAGCTGCTAGTCTTCATGGTCTTTGGATTAGATAGACTTTGTCTTCTATTGTAGTTTTGTTCGAAAGATTGCGTTGCTTCTTCTAGGTTGGAAAACGTCTCCCTGAGTTCATCTAATTCTAACTGAACAACTTCAGATGAACTATCAGAAGAACTTTGTTGTTTTTTTTTTGTGAGTTTACCGGATTTAGCTTTGAAGATTCAGGATTATTTAGAGATGTTATAAGAGCAATGACACTTATACTTTTTCCAGCCGGAATCTCTTAACTTCTTTCCACTTTATTTAAGTTTATCAGTTCCCAGATACTCTTCACGTTTTGCATCGAATTGTTCTGAAAATGCTTTACCTAATCATATCTTTATCTACTTCCGTTAAATCTTCTGGTATTATTTATTTTATTATTTTGTCAGGAAAATCAACTTTGATGGCCGTCTTGGGCAAAAGAGAAGTACCGATACCCGATCACATCGACATATTCCATTTGAGTCGAGAGATGCCAGCATCGGATAAGACTGCTCTGCAATGTGTTATGGAGGTGGACGAAGAAAGGATCCGGTTAGAGAAAATGGCCGAGGAGTTAGTTAGTTGTGAAGATGATGGTGAGATTTTTTTTTTTTGTTTGGCATAAATGAAACTGTTTTCTTTATTTGTTAATATAATTTTTTTTATATATAACAGAATCACAGGAGCAGTTGATGGACGTATACGAGAGATTGGATGAAATATCGGCCGATACGGCAGAAGCACGCGCTGCTAACATCTTGCACGGATTGGGCTTCACCAAGGAGATGCAATTGCAGAAGACGAAGGATTTCAGCGGAGGTTGGAGAATGCGTATCGCCTTGGCGAGGGCTCTGTACGTCAAACCGCATCTGTTGTTATTGGACGAGCCTACTAATCATTTGGATCTGGACGCTTGTGTGTGGTTGGAAGAAGAATTAAGGCAGTAAGTTGTTTTTTACGACTTTATCAATCATTAATATATCTTATGTAACACCTTTCATTTGTACCTTTCACTGGATTTTATGGTCGACTAGATAAATAAATTACCATGATTAAATTACGTTAGAAATTTGTATGTTTTTTTTTCCAGTTATAAACGTATTTTGGTGATCATATCGCATTCGCAAGATTTTCTCAACGGTATTTGTACGAATATTATCCATATAAATAAGAAACGGCTCAAATATTATACTGGAAATTATGACGCTTTCGTTCGTACCCGTTTAGAATTGTTAGAGAATCAGATGAAGCAATACAACTGGGAACAGGATCAAATCAATCACATGAAGGTAACTTTTACACCTTTTTTTTTTCATTAAATTACAAATTTAAAACACTTTTATATATTTACTTGTATTTTGTTGTTGTTATAATTTGACCCTTCTTACTACGTTCAAGCAATAATGCAGCAATAAATGTATTCAATTTTATCAAATTAATGTTAATAATAGTATTAGATATTTATTAGCCAATAGAATATTTCCGATAAAAACTAAAGAGAAGTTAACTGTTTTCAGTACAAATTTAATTTTTTTTTGAAACTACAACCCTTTCTGCATCTAATTACGTTGGTCTCACATGTTTTTTTGATCACTAAAAGTGTCCAAAATGATTTTTGTAATATAATGATATAAAGATATTTTATGATACTCTTTCCGAGATTATGTTGTCAAAACGTCCACTTTTGTTTCGGATTTTCCTCCAATTTGACCCTTATAACTTTCATTATGCTTTCTGGTACTAATGTAAAAAAGGGTATCATTACATAATAAACATAAAAACGCAAAAGTAAAGAAACAGCTTTGAAAATGTAATACTTTGACAATACAGGGTGTATCAAATAAAAAAGTAAATTTTGCTTGGGTGTTAACCACAAGACATATAAAGCACAAACCCACCGAAACCGAATTTCATCATTAACGAATAAAAAAAAGTAAAATTTAGAGCCAAAAATTCTTTAGTCCGGGTCTGATGCAAGGAAACGTCATGTTAAGCACCCGCTAAACGTGGTATTATGTATAAATACATTGCACTCATTTACTATTATTCCTAATGGTATGCCGTAAGTTCATTTAACGTCATTCTGAATAAATAAAGGCCTTGTAACAATAGCAAAACTGAGGCATTTTAAATTTCTTCTTTTTATAAAATAAACATTCCTTTTTTGTTAAGAGCATCCTACGTAAGTCTACAAAGTATTATTTTTAATATCCTGATAAGACGTTCGAGTTTCATCGGATATGCGGCTTCAGTAGTTACAAAAAACGTAAATATTTTTCTTTTGCTTTGTCGAATCGAGAGTTAGTTGTTAATAATAAACGGTACCACATGAATCTGAGTTATTTCTTTTGGATTTATTTAATCAAATAACGCGAAATAAATTGAATCGAATTACACGGAAATAAATGTAGATACAGAAAATTTGCAAACACGCCTTTTTACTATGATGTCGCGCGAAAATGAATCTATTCATTCCCGCGCTTTTGTCGATGCATCAAGCTTCGATTTTCTTTATATGAAATCATGATGGTCCTGAAAAGGATCGTTTTTTCGAGACGGGAAGAATTTGAATAAAATGTTCGAAGTGGCTTGCACTCCAAGTGGCGATCCACACAAAACTAACAGCGGTAATGGCTGAAAGATAGTGGTATGTGAGGGTATACTCGGGACAACATTTAGGTTGGGCACAGGTGCGGCTCTAGCCCACGGCATTTATAAATTTTTTTTTCTCGTTAATGCTTACGGATAGACCCCCTGTGCATTAAGACTTTTTGATTGTATATGATTACAGCTGCTACATATTATTATATTTACCTCTATATCTGATACACCCTGTATATTCAATTTCCCTGACTTGATAATAAAAATAACATTTACTAAGTCTAAGAGATAAACAATTGATAATTGATAGGATAGTGTTATAAAAATAAAACAAAACACTGCAAGATCACGTTTATTGCTGAGGTAATGTTACACTTCTCATGTCTGAAACAAAACCGACTTTTCCCATTCGATAGAAACTCGGACTACTACAAAAAACAATGGAAAGAAGCATTAACAATAATTATCTACCTGCACAAAAGGTGTGACTCATACGGTCATCAATAAACAAAGCATTCCTAACGGAACGTTATATTACATTAAATAATGCAAAACTGCCAACTTTCAATCAATTTCAACAATATAATAAGAAGTTAAATCAAATAATTTATAAAACGACATTATTAACAAAATATTTCCGTTTCTAATAATAGATAAATTAAAGTATCAAATTAAATACTATTGACAAAAAGAAACAAATATATAACAAAAAAATGGCGGTCTCATACAGGTACACCATTATAAAACAAAGGAATAAGAAAAATAATTGTAAAATAAAAACACTTAAATCGTCGATTAGGTTTTTATCTATCTATGTTGTTTGTATGATTTGTTATATCAGGGGCTTTAATAATATATAATTTGTACTTTTAGGACGATATCACAAAAAAAAAACGCAGATACTATTCCATTTTGTGCGTTCTTCCTACAAAAACTACTTAGATTAATTGATTATTCGCATTATAATTACATCAAAATCTGGCAAAATAAAACATGGCATTTCTTATTGCGCTCTCACTCAAAAATTTTGCCAAATTTGCACCCACCCCCATTATAATTTCAATTAAAAATTAAATTAACCTTACCGCTTGTTTTTCTGAAGTTTTCCATCATCCATTAGCATTTTTAATCAAAGCATCGAACATTTTCTCTTATTAACGCACACTTATTCAGAATCTGCTTTTGAGCAAACTACTACTACAGTTAAACTACTTCCATCTGTTGATTTTTATAAATTTAAGATCCACATCCGATCATATTTTCAGCCATAGTTTTAGGTGCCCTCCACTTTATTTTTGGTACTTTTAGCTAATGATTTTTCTAAGTTTTCAACATTTTTAACTCTGCTTTCAGCAGAAAAAAAATATAAGCTACTCCGACCTGATGATATGGATAAATTTTGGACTTGCATTCAATCGTATCTTAGCCAAACAAACAAAATTTAACAATTCTTCTCAATGATTTGATTATACTTTGAATCCTTTTGCAAAAATAAAGAAATAATTAAAATATAACAAATGATTTTTTAAAATGTTGAACCATTAATTCTAACTCTGCTATCAGCTAAAACAAAATAAACTATTCCTACCTAATGATTTGGGTAAATTTTAGATACACACTCAATCATATTTTAGCAAAAAAAAAAGGAACAAGCCTTCTTAATGATTGGACTAAATTTTGGATCTAAAATTCCATGACAAATAAATATACAATATTTAGCTAAGAGTTGCAATTATTAATTTTATCTTTCGACTTATTTTAACTTCATATTTTCTATTGACTTTTTCAATACTTGCTTGCAGAACTATCTTTGATAAAGTATGAAACCACAACTACACCACTTTTAGTGAGAATACAATCTTTTCACAAAGATTTTTACAAATTTTGGAATCACTTTATTTCAAATCAAAAATGAATCACTTTTACTGAATAAATTTCTCAAAATTTCTCTGTTCAACTGTTTTTGCAAAAAATGGACCAGTCCCCCTACTCAATAACTTCCAAATTTCAAACTCAGAAATTAGGCCACCTATTCTTAACAATTTTGTCGAATTTTAAAGTCAACCTTCATTTAGTATTTGATTCGACCAAAATATTAAAACATTTTCTTCTATTTAAATGCTGCTACCACAATTGTATTTTCAACTAAAACCTGACTATGTGACATTTAAATGTTTGTTCTGTACAAACGAATATTTAGACACCATAGACTATGGTGTTACTATTTTTTATAGTTGGTCATAACAATAAAATTGTATTATTATTAAATAGAATTAAAAAACTTTCTACTTCAATTGCAATTTTGTATTTTAATGACTGACATCTTTGATTCAAGAATAATCACAATTAATCAAATAACTCTGGATAATCGTCAAATTAATTTGAAATAAACTCTTTTTCAGAATTACATCGCAAGATTTGGGCACGGCTCTGCGAAATTGGCCCGGCAAGCTCAATCCAAGGAAAAAACTTTAGCAAAAATGGTCGCCTCTGGCTTGACAGAAAAAGTATCCACCGATAAAACATTAAATTTCTACTTCCCGAGCTGTGGCAAGGTCCCACCTCCGGTTATCATGGTGCAAAACGTCAGCTTCCGTTACCACGACAAGGGGCCTTATATTTACAAAAATCTGGAGTTCGGTATCGATTTGGATACAAGACTTGCTCTCGTTGGTCCTAATGGTGCTGGTAAAAGTACATTATTGAAATTGCTTTATGGAGATGTAAGTTTTTATATTTTTATTCTTAATTTTTTGTTGTAGCAGTAGCTGAATATGTGTTCCTTTCTCATTTAATGCTAAAAAATTAAAAAGAATTGACGTTTCGTCTTTATAAACATTTTAATTCACTGAAATATACAAACAAAAATTGTTTTAATTTAATGAAACATTATATGATTTACTATAACAGTTTCCAATCTCAAAGCGTAAAGTATATAAATCAAATAAGAACAAAATATTTTCACTTGAAATCTTAGAAATGAAAGGCATTTCTAAAAGAAATTAGTTTACATAATCCATCCTGATTTTACAACAAATTTCAAAATGTGTAAAGACTTTTTTTACCAAAAACTTAATTTGGGATAATTGCTGTTACTTATAAAATTATGCACTAACAAAAACAGCTGTATTGTCTATAAAATTAGAGAAACTACTAAATCAACAGAATAAATCCAGATATCAACACACATTGGATTGTAATAAGCAATATTTTAGGTTATTTCCTTAATCTATCCAAAGTTTTTGATTTAGTTAATCGTGATATTTTTTACACAAATTAAAATGTTATGGTGCAAATGAAGTGTCATTGAATTAGTTCAAATGCCATCTTACGGAGAGGAAGCAACGTGTAACAGTGAAAAACAAAGTAGCAGTCGTCATTTTTAGATATGAATATTGGGTGCTGTTAGATTCTGCTTTGGGCCCCACCCTTTTCTTTTTTTTTTTTTTGGTTTAGATTAACGATTATGCTACTCATTTAACTGAAACGGAACAGCATGTATGCGGATATCTGAACTATTAGTTAAAGCCGGAATCATTTACAACAAAGCGTGTAATTGGATGACACACAACCGTTTGATGATAAATAAGGAAAAAATAAAAAATAAATTTGTATATTTTGATAACAAAATAGAAGCAATACAAGGAGTTAATATTAATCAAGTTATGTGTAACATCCATGTGTCAAGTAATTTTTTAAGAATATTCTTTCTTGAAAATTTGAAATGGTCACATCGCATTGACTATTTGTCGAAAACGTTATCTAAAGCATGATTATACTTTGAAACAATTACAAGAAGAATGTAACATTGAAACTTTAAAAACTTGTTATCATTCCAATTTTGTTGCATCTATGTTATGTATGCATCATGGAATTATTTATTGGGGAATGTTATGCGAAACAAATATGTAGAACATTCTTAATATAAAAAACGGACAATCAGAATTATTTTCAATATGAAATATAATGATCACTGGAAAAAGATTTTTAAAGTCAATGTAATTTTTACTTTTTATGATTATATACATATACGAAACGTTATATTATTGAGTTATTTCGTAATGTAAAAGAAATTTCAAATTTTAATTTGTATAAGAAAACTCTTTGAATATTTATTGGATAAAAACTGTTACAGTGTTGGTAGTTTCCTGTTGATATAATTATTGTCTTTGCTAATATTATGCTTTTGAAATAAATGATTATCTACATATGACAAAATTATAAAATAAGAATGGAGTTGCTTTCAATTAAAATCTTTCAAGATTGAAAATTTGTTTTCATATTTTTCCATAACTAAAATAAATGGATTACTTTAAATCAACATAATTAATGAATTGAGATTATATTTTTTTTTTCAATTGTTTTCTGGTATTTTTTAGCCAATAATCAGGTTAGTTCGTTTACTTAACAGACGAGGTACTACGTGAATCAGTTTGCTATGACGTCACGACCGTGTTGCAAATTTTCTGTTCGTCAAAACGTAAACAAACCGTTAGGTTATTTAACTGTCAAACACTTTTGACAGATGAATAAACAAACTCTTAAAAATAACATTTACCGTTAATATTGTTGATGATTCGTTTTGAAAATCCGGATTTAAAGTATGTTAATCATGATAGCAGTGGAAAAAATAACAAAAAGGCGCAAGCGAGTACAATAAATTTAATCGGGATCATTATCACTTAAAGTATTCACAGTGACGATTAGTATGCAAGTTTCTTCCTCATCCAACCAGTTCTCTGATTTACTGTTTTCTGAATTTCGTTTCCAATATGCTGTACACCAAGTACGTCAAATTTCCAGACTAATTTAATTCAATCCGCTTCATACAATTGTATGCATCCTCCGATCTGTCATATTTCATCCATCGTTTCGTAACGAACTTCTTTTTCTTTGAGAACAAATAATATCTACCACAACAATGTGTTTCGACCATAGCAAATATCTTTTTCTTTAAGAGCACTGTTTAAAATGTTTAATGTGTTATGTTAGTCTGAAAAATGTATGTGAAAGAACCACTTCTGTAAACAATATTTGTATATACTCACTCTTTTCGTACATGTTATAAATTGTGTTTCCAACAGCACATTGACAATGAGTAGAATAATCAATTTTTACGACATTTATTTCGTATGCATTTTCGTTTTGGGTTAGTGGATGTAATTCCTTGTTTACTCATGGATGAAATTTTGCTTATGTTTGCAACATGAATGTTTAGAGCACTAGTTACTCTCTAAAAACGAAATACTGTAAAGAGTTGACAGCAATAACTAAATCGGTTGGAATACATTGGGAAGATGTGACAAGCATGCAAATTAAAAAGCAGTAGGCACCAACATAGTATCTTTAATTGAACATGAATAAGTTATATGTTAGTTGGTTATTTTAATAATATGATATTGCATGGCCCGAAATTGCAAGTAATGACGTACCTCGTCTGTTATAGTAAATGAACTTTATTAATTTTAGCTTCTTATGTTGGAACTACGACTGGGAATAAATCAAAAGTCACAACTGGTTACGTTACGATTTATTGTAAACCTTTTTTAAAACCATCTATCTAAATTAAATTTAATTACGATGCACATTAAAATTTGTGTTACACTCCGTATAAACCAACATGGTTTTATGTCATAATTTTAGGAAAACATTTTAATTCATTCATTCATTTTCATTTCAATATTTGTTCATTTTAACATGTAACTTTATAGATTGTGTTTGTCTCATTAACAATTTTAAAATGTTTTCCTAAAATTATGACATAAAACCATGTTGGTTTTTGGATCACCGACCTACGATTTGTCGAAATATTTAGCTAACTTACTAAAGCCATATACCCGGACAAACTGCAACGTATGTGAAGAATTCGAAACATTTCGTGGATATTCTGTCTACGCTAAAGACTGACCTACAGACATTTAGTAAGTTCGACATTATATCGCCTATTCACTAACATACCCACGGAGGACGCACTGGCTTTACTTCCAGAACTTGGACTACAAGAAGACATCATTGAATTAGTGAAACTGTGCTTATCCACGACATACTTTTTGTATGAAGGAAAATACTACGAGCAGAAGAACGGAACAGCAATGGGAAGCCAGTAATAGCAAACTTGTTTATGGAAGCATTTGAAGGAAGCCCTAAGTTCCAGCGATATGAAACCAAGTGTTGGCTGCGATATGTCGACGACACTTTTGTAATATGGCAATACGGAGAAGAAAAACTACAACAGTTCTTGGAACACATAAACTCACAGCACCCAGCCATCAAGTTTACCATGGAGAAAGAACAAAATGGAAATCTCCCATTTCTGGATGTTATGGTTAAGAAAACAAAAGAGGGAATGCTACAGCACGCAGTATTTAGAAAGAAGACGCACACCGATAGATATCTGCATGCAGATCTCACCTCATCCGATGCAGAAGAACACATTAATACAAACATTGCTATCCAGAGCCGAAACCATCAGTGACGAACAACATCTTACCAGTTGAAAAGATACATTTGGAGAAAGCACTAAAGAAGAATGGTTACACTGACATCGACATAAGGAGAGCCACTAAGAAGAAGACGACACTGGAGACAACTACAGAACCACGAAGAGGGATGGCGTGTTTACCTTACATAGCAGGAGTCACCGAAAAAGTAGGCCGAATTTTGAAGAAACGTAACGTACAAGTCGCTTCGGGACTGCAACGTCGATCCAGCAGTATCTACCGACCGCAAAGGATAAGATACCAAGGGCGCACAGAAGGTATCTACAAGATAACATGCCAATGCGGTCAGTGCTACGTCGGACAAACAGGAAGAGCCATCGACATAAGAATAAAAGAACACGAGAGGGACGCAAGATTAGAAGGACCGAGCAATCAGCGGTGCAGAACACATGCACGACACCGGACACAAAATGGATTTCAAGAATGTAAAAGTAATAACTACCACCAAGAACTACGGGAAAGACTCATCAGGGAAGCCATAGAAATAGAGAAGATAAACCGTTTAACAGAGAAGAAGGATACCATCTTAGCAAACGTGGAAGAGCCTACTACGAACCGTCACGGTCAATGGAGCGGAAACTACACGTTGGATGCACCAGGGCGTATATAAGAAGAATGTCGGACCATGGAGAATCAGTTCAGTTATCCTGAAGAAGCTGTCAGTATGTTACAGCGAAACGTCGAGCGAAAGTTTTGACACAGGCGAAACCCGCAAGAACGCTGTTAGTTATACCATGTTGGTTTATACCGAGTGTAACACAAATTTTAATTTTAAAGCTTCATTTCTTGACCATGTATATATTTTTTTTTAATTTCTTCTTCTCTTAGTTTTTAGGCCATAAATGTTGAACACATGAATGACTATTACTCAACGTTTCGCTTTATTTCAAAGCTTTTTCAAGTATAAATAAATTTAATTTTAATTTATTAAACAAAAAAAATTATTTACACTTTTTACATTTTATATTTTTATACTTGAAAAAGCTTTGAAATAAAGCGAAACGTTGTAGTAGTCATTCATGTTTTCAATATTTATGACCTAAAAACCAAGAGAAGAAGAAATTAAAAAAACCAATTTTAATGTGGATCGTAATTAAATTTAATTTAGATCGATGGTTTGGAAAAAGGTTTACAATAAATCGAAACGTAACCAGTTGTGACTTTTGATTTATTCCCAGCCATAGTTCCAACATTAGAAGATAAAATTAACATTTTTTTTTAATTCATTTCTGCTACGTTATGACAAGATATATCATTAAATGTGAAATGGTGTGCAATTTCAAGAAAAATATTTGATTTTTATATTTAACTAAGTAAATTTGTGTTTGTACTTAGCTTAGTTTTGATACTATTTTTTCCTCAATGGAATTAATTTTTAATTTATTAGTTGGTACCCACCGAAGGTATGATCAGGAAGAATTCCCATTTGAGGATGCACGGTACCACCAGCATTTACACGAACTGTTAGATTTGGACATATCACCTCTAGATTACATGATGAAGTGCTTCCCGGAGGTCAAGGAGCGAGAAGAAATGAGGAAGATCATAGGTCGATACGGTCTGACCGGTCGACAACAGGTAACAGCTGGAATTAACTCTCAGTCAATCTTGAATTTCCTTAACAGCCCTCTCATCGTAAATCCAAAACAGGTCTGTCCGATTAGGCAGCTATCCGACGGCCAAAGATGTAGGGTGGTGTTCGCATGGTTGGCATGGCAAGTCCCGCACCTCCTCTTACTCGACGAACCCACCAATCATTTAGATATGGAAACCATCGATGCGTTAGCTCAAGCCATTAACGACTTCGACGGCGGAATGGTTTTAGTGAGTCACGATTTCAGATTAATTAGTCAAGTGAGTACGAAAACTTCCAATTCCAAATTTTAAAACTACGAAAGAATTTTCATTCAATTAGGTAGCGGAAGAGATTTGGATCTGTGAAAACGGAACGGTTACCAAATGGGAGGGTAACATACACAAATACAAGGAGCATTTAAAATCGAGGATCTTCAAAGAGAATAAGGAGAATAAAGAAAATAACGGTAGAAGAAAATAATGAAATTGTCAAAGAATCGATGAATATAGTTGAATTTGAGAGCACGAGTTTTATATTTTTTTTTTTCTGTTGTGTCTTTATTGAAAATGATAATTTATTAATCGCGGTATGGTATGTCATCATTTGTTTTAATCGTGTGTGATTTGTGCAAGAATAATACGAATGCTGAATGACCTCTTTAAATTTATTTAATGGTAAAGCCGAACGACAGAGTAAATTATTCTGGTGTATAATATTTATTTTGTAAACAATTGTAACGATTATTATATATAAAACTACTTTATTGTATTTTTTTTTTTTGGAAATAAAAATGTTATTAGGATATCAACTTGAAGGCTGGTTTGGATTTTATTACACTCAACATTGGGTTCCAATTATTAAAAATGGTTTTTATTATCGAACATATTTCATATGAAAAATACACACAAGGTAAGGATTGAAAAATTAAAAACATTTGTGAATTATAATCAGTCATTCTAAAACTCTCTTTTTACCAATGCCAGCGTTACAGTGTCCTAATTGATTGTTTCTAATAGAAATCATATTTTAATTCCGTTTTAAAATGTTCTATAATAATCAAGAATTCTTAAAAAGATTCGCTTCCTACATTTTTACAATTTCTGCAAAATCCATTGCATAAATGCAAAAATAAAATAAATACTTTCACGTGAAGACTGAAATAACCTCATTCACGGGGGGAAAAAAAATAACGAAAATACGTAAAAATTAATGATTTCATTGAAAAATGACATTTTAACCTACATAGCCAAATTTAAATTGCCCGCAATTATTCTTATTAACTTCAACGCTGAAACATAAAATTACCTACCATTTTGTATTGCATTAACAGTTATTTTAATTCCTTTACGTTAAATTCACTAAAAATAGTGACAGGAAATTTAAATTTGGCTATTTAGGAAATACTAAGCAAATATTTGGTAGATTAAAAGTAATTTTCACAAGCGCCATCTATATACCACTAGTTATCATTAAATTGTAGTTCGGTGTAACTATCACTCAAACGATGGCGCCACTAATATAAATAATATTAAAATTTGATATTTACTATTTCTTTGTTTAAATTAAATTTTATTATTTATATTATTATATAAGAATTATTTTGAAGTAATCAAGACTAATTTAACGCATAATTCATATAGAAAATTACTTGAAAATAGTAGTTTCCTATAAATGAAGGTTTCACTATTCGAAAATAGATGTCGCTGTAAATTGATAAAATATTCTGATTATTTAAATTAAGTAATAATAAATTAAATATATTACATTAAAAAAATAAATGTTACAAACTCTTTAATTGAACTAATTTTTTTTGCAGTGGTGAAGACATTTTGTCAAAACAAAGCAATCATTTCTATCAAAAACCAGGCAACCTAAATTATGCTAGTTATCTCTCTTTGATTTTTATAGTTATTAACTTGTTTGAATGAGGATTTTGTGCTCGGATTATAGAATAAAAACCGCATAAAAATTCATTCCAATGTTATTCTCTACAGTCAGAACTTTATTTATATATATATATTTGTCTTATCAATACACCAATATTTTACGAAGTAAAAATTATATTGCACAATAATTTGAAAACCACACAAAGAGTCGGTTGAAAAAGGAAATATTTATTACTCAATCACTGTAGTGAAAACTTGGTATATTCCTTTCTGTGCTCTGATATCAAGAATTAAACCATTACATTCTCAATAAATTTTTCAATCATAAAATATATTACTTTAATAAAAATTGCATAATCCCTTACTGGCATAAACCTCATATCAATCTTGTTTATATTAATAATGCTAATAAAGCTACAATTTGCATTTGGTCTTCCATAAAAGCTAACATTTTGCTTAATTTTTGCACCACAGAAGAAATGCAGTTTTCTGTGAAGTGTGAGTGAAATACAAATATATCCTCAAAATCCAGATTAAATTCTCATTTCTGAAAGGTAAGGTAAATAAAGACACCAGTAGGCCGAAGTTAATCAAACTTTTATTGCAATTTATCTAATTATTCTGTAAAAATTATAATTATAAAACAAACAAACAAAAAAATCACGTAAAATAGCAATCTCACATTAAATTAGACCATCATCGTTTTCGAGTCTAGACAGTGGAAAAGTTCTATAAGTGCATAGTAAAATATGTAGTGTCTATCTGCAGTCTAAACAGATACGTCCAGAATATTCTTTCGTACTTATTTATTTAAATTATGTTCGTGTCCATGTCAATTTTTGTAGTTGTGTGTAGTATCAAAGTCCGTAGTAGTTATTCTGGGGGGAGAAACAGAGAATTAATAGTCAACGGAATCGAGGTAGTCGCATCCATTTTAATTTGTCCAATTAAATAAAAAGATAAGAATAAATAAAATCTTGTACTTACATCGACGGTGAGTTTTAATATACCTCAATGTGAATATTTTGTTTTGTTAGTACGAAAATAAGGTTCGCTATGGAAGATATCACACAGATTACTATTAGCACACTTACGTGATTTAATCGGAGCTGCCCGGATCCAGTTTAAATCTCTTGCGTTGGCTGTCTTTCTCTTCCGCTTCGAATACTTTTAATCGTATACCAGTCACTTCGGCCCCGTGTAAAGTCTAAAATATTAAGGTTTTTTTTTAATTCTTATGACATTTATGAGAAAATGTAGAATTTTTGATAAAATCAGTTATAAAGTACAAGATAACGACATAAGAAAAGAAATAGCAATCGGAAGTAAAGAAGTGTGGAAAATCAAAATAAAGTTAAAGTAAAACAATAAATAGGAAGAACAACGCCCTCAGTATGAACTATGCGGAACTCCAGAACAAGTTGCAAAACGAATTTATAATAATAGTAAATAGCAATTTTATTCATTAAGACATACTAATGTTGAACACGTCGAACTACAAAAAAAAGGGGAAAACTTGTAAACAAACAATTGTATACATATTGTAGAGGTAAAAAAAAACATATAACCTAAATATTTATTTCGGGAGACAACATAGTAATAAATTTTATTGCAAATTATAATTAAAACACTCTTGTCTGTTATAAAAGGAATTGTCATAGAATTTCTATTTTAGTGTTCATAAAGGTAAGTCTTTCATATGTGTCGGTCAATTAAAACATCTTCCATGTACTCTTTAGAAGTCCTCCAATATGTGCATACTTCTCGTACATAAATAATTTCAAACTTGTAAACATAACCTAGTTTTTCGGTTGTATCGACATTCGTATATTAGTTTAACAGAACATGGGCTATTAAGCTTTTACTAGTGATAGTCACTGTGCTAGATCTTGTTTTCTGCTGCAACCATTCAATTACATTTTAGGAGAATAAACTGGTTTAATACGTACATCATTTTTTGTAATTACTGAAAAGATAATTATTTTGGTTATTCAACTAATAACATTTAACTAAAAATTAAAAAATACTAAATGGTAAAATTTAAGAATATGTCATACGCAAATCAATCTTTAAAACAAAATAACAACTGGTTTACATGGTGGTATATCTGGTTGCCTACTCGCCAGTTACCAATGCATTGACAATTTGTTTTATAACGTTACACGTAGAGAAATTGTGTGTGCAATAGAAAAAAATAAAATAAAAACCAATGTTGGTAGGTAAATGGCTGCGCCTCTTATTAATAGCTGAAGAAATCGTGTACAAATGAAATCCGATGATGGTTGGAACAATATTTTGATTTAAACAAGAAAGGTAAACTTTTAACCGTAAATGCGCATGCGTAGATTTCGAAAAATATTTTTACATTTAACCCTTTGACGGAAACTACAAGGCACAAATTTCACGAAATCAAAAAAAAAACAAAAAGATCGCGACGTCTGTGTCGGCATACCAGAAAAGGAATTATCTTTCGGGACAATTGCCCGCTCCGTCGCGTATTACGATGACATTGCATTTTCTACTGTAAGAATGCAAACAACAGTATGTTACACTTCTCAGATATCGGATTTTTGCTTGCCACCATTGGAATTTTTTCTGGTTATGTAATGTACTAGCGTACATGTCTGATATCTTTTCTCATTTCAACATTTTTAATTCAATAATCGAGGATAAAGTTGAAGCTATATTTAAAAAAAATGAGTTTAATGTTTTCTTGTAACTACTCTGTCTAATGAAGATTTGCATATTTTCATGCATTTTTCAACATATGGAAGATCTCCTACGCAGCTTTCGTGATAATTTTTCTGTACTAGATGCGTACGAAAATTGGAAAGAGATAGTTTTACAATAAATGTTTACGAACTTGAAGGACTAACTTCATTCGAAGCAAATTGTAGTTTAAACAAATCACGATTCCAAAATTTCTGGTTAAGTGTACGAAATGACCATCAGGAATTATCTAAAAAGTCTTTGTGAGAAAGCACTTTCACCAGAATATCTTGCAAACGGCTGAATGTAGAGATAGAGAACTTTAATAGAAACGTGGTGTTAAAATAATTCGTAGAATTCATTGCGGTAAAAAACGGATCATTTCATTTAACTGTCGACTTCCGACACAACAAAACGTTTCCGGAAGTCAAAAATATTTTTAGTGGATTCTTCAAGTGGGGTATTGTTATTAATGTTTTTGCCGCATTTGTCTAGCTGAAATAGGGCCCGAAATAATGACAATGGACGAGTAATCTAAAACATCCTGTATATGATTGTTTTTTTATCCTATATATTTATATACCATTGGCGAATTCCCGAACTCAGTTTCAAAAACAAGTGGGATTATACAGGGGTGAGTGTTGGGACCGCTACTGTTTTTGATTTGGTAATAGTAATTTATTGATTTATAAAACCAAAAATGATTATAAATAAAATCAGTCATATAAAGAAAAAAGAAATAACCAATAAATAAATAAGAAACTAAACTAATAAAAATTAAACCAATAGAACAAAATTAATAGAATATACGAACTGGGCCACCACCAAATACATAAAAAAAAACTAAAATTAAAGGGTGAAAGGAAAGCGAAATGGAAAACAAAATCAACATAAAAATTCCTGCACGCCATAAAAAGCCTTTTGGATCAAAAATCTCTCGAGATTATGTTTAAAGCTTGAGGTGGAGGTTTTTATTTCCTTAGCCAACTTATTGTACAACCTTCTGCCTAACAATTCTACTTTATGTTAATACAATGTTACTTTACGTTAACGAGTTACTTACACAAACTAAAAGCAAAACAGTACTCAGAAGAAACCATTATATGCACACAATAAGTCGAAAATAAGCCAACAATCGTAATTTTTAACCAAACATACTTACCTTAATTGCATTTTCTGCCGACTCTTTCTTCCCATATTTAGCGTACCCACAATTTCGATTCTGCAAGACGTAAACTTCGATGAGATTCCCGAAACGACAGAATACATCCTTCAACGTAGTCGCGTTCGGTGGATGCGGCGAACACACGAAGAAACATCTGAAAACAAACGATTTCAGCGAATAAATCTGCCGATTCCATACATGTACGTTAAAAAAAATATTAAACACCTTGCTTCTACCGTGTCATCGACGTGTAAAAGCGGTTGCACCTCCGGCAATTCCACGCTGCAATACGTTTCGTCCTTACGATTGATTTGTAAACCTAATTTGTTTTGTAGAAACTCTAAAAGCGGTTAAAATTAACGGATAAATACGAAATACGCTAATATAATTCATAACGTACCTGAAGATAATCCAGCCGCTTGTATTATACTAGTTGCCTGAGCTATAGTTTCCGCTAGTTGTTTTAGATCCGGTGTTTGAGGTAAGGAGACTGGGGAGTCCGTTGTGCGATTCCTATCGGAAAACGAACGACCGCCATCGAAGTCCGGTTTAACGATCAGCCGTGATCCTGGTGGATATTCGAATCCGTGGAACTTTTCCCTCGCATAAGCTGCCCACTGGGGATGTGAATATACGACTGTCGCTATGCCGCGGGAGGGAAATCGACCTTCGGATCGCAACTGACAGTAATCCATACCTAAAATTTTGAGTTTCAAATATGTAAACCCAGCTGAATTGGCTAAAATACACGGAGTGGTTATTGAAGTAACAATGACGTCTACATCTACAACGTCAAGGACTATCTATTGCAGAAGAATCTGGTTTTGTGGGAATTATGCTCGAATATTACAGTCACTAAATCTGTAGTTCAAAATGGTACAATAGATAACTGGTTTTATAATTACTTCATGCACATATTCCTGCTTATATTTGATATTTCTTCATTTTTTTCCCTAATATATGATAAACATTACAATATTAAAAAAAGGATTTTTATTTTTGCGTAATCTTTGAAATGAAAATAATTTAACTATTGATTTAAATGATAAATAAAATAAATGTAAAAATACGCACTTAATAGCTATTGCCTATTTGTATTATTTTCCTAGCAGAATTTTACAAAATAATTGTATATTCAAACACTAGTGTTGCAATGACATTATTGTAATACAGTCATGGGGTAATACGTGGTTTTTATATTATTTCTTTCTATTTCGATTTAATTTACTTTCATTTATTATTTAAAACCGATTTTTTTTCCACGCAGAGAATTTTAATATTTTCGTGTTGGTTATACAATCTTGTCATGCGTAATTGTTTTGTCCGCCATTGCAAAATCTAAAAGTAAATTTACGTTTATTCAATGCCTCTCAATTTGTAAAAATTAAAAATATGAATATTTCAAATAATAATCCATTGCTGAGATGTCAAAACACAAGCTGCATTACCAACCTCGGATAAAAAGTTGAGAACCATTTGACATTGCAAAATGTGAAAATTTCTGACATGTCTTTTGATAAAATAGTTACGCAAAGTGGTCATTTAAGTGCGAAATAGAAGAAGAAATGATTTGATCTATTTAAATTTACCAACATATTTTATTTTTATTTTATTCAATACCACACCATTTCTTTTAGCTCCATCGAGCGGAATGTATCTGAACTATAATCTCGCAAGTAATTACATTGTAAAACTATAGATGACGCTTTATTAATATATATTTCTTTCTTATTTTCGCGTCAAATATTATTGGTTGGTGGGTTTATACACACAACTTTCAACATTCTGCTTTGATGCACTACTTGCCTAATGTAAATGTAATTACAAATTAAGCAAAATTTTCCTTCAAAATAAATTACTTTCCGAATGTATTATAAACCAAAAAGACACTGTTTATATAAACCAAAAAGGCACTGTTTATTTGTATTTCCCGCGCTTTCTATAACGCAGCCTTAATCTTAATTCTGTTTAATCTAATTTTACAATTTATTTATATTAAACTCCATAAGGTGTATGTTTAGGTTTCATTGAATTTTTAAATTTTAAATATTTCGCGCGTAACAGTTTGACGATGCGCAGTGCCGCGTTTTTATAATAAGAATAAGAATAAGCACAATTCAGAATATTCTATAAGCGTGTTGTGCAACCATGTTACAAGTTATAACATAAGGTGTAGTTGTTAGCGATAAAGTGTATAGAAAAGCAAGCGACAGTTTGTATCATTAAAGAGAATTCATAATCCACAAGGATTAACAGTGTATGTATATATATACATTGACATATTCACTATACTTTTTCTATTTTTTGGACAAATATATATCTATCTATCTATATACTTCTAGCAGAGTACTTCTAGTATGCCATCCACCTCGGGACACCGTTATATAAGTTATTAAAATCAAAAAAAGGATCAATAGTATAGTGATTTTTATTTAGTAGCAAAAATTAAACCTAGCAACACTGGTGCAGCAGGGAAGTTAATCCTAAAGGAAAATCCTAGATATTGGCAAAAAATATACAAAAAGAGGAAAGACGTGAAAAATATAAAAGAGATGTTTCAAGAGTTTGAAAAAAATATAGTAATAAAAGCAGCTAAGGGAGCATTTGGAATAATCTTTGATAAGTAAAAGCAAAAAACAAAATAAATGAATAAAACTTAAAGTCAAATAATTAATGTTTTCCTACTAACACTGTTAATAATAAGACAAATTTTAATAATTTTTTTTTCATGCCTCCTGTGGTATTCGAACTCACGCCATCTTGTTTTTCGCCGGTCTAAAACAAGAGGACCTCGGTTTGAATTCCACACGAGGCAAGAAAACATTAATTATTTGATGATTTTGTGAATTCAAATTTAAATTTATTTATAAAAAAAAACTCAAAGTTTTTGTAGATGACACAAAATTATACTGCCGATCTATAGTACAGTTGAACGATTTTTGAGGAATGGATCAAGAAGTAGCAATTAACAATTGACCTAAATAAATACTCTGTTTCACATATAGGATAATTTTGAACAGTTTAAAATGAGAAGCACACATACAGAGGAAGTCTTGAATGTTTGTAGTTACGTCATTAACAGGTCGGTAAAGTAAAGACAAGCGTAGTTTCAAAAAATTGGAAGCATTCATATACCCAAGCGAGATAGAAGTATATAACATAAGTCGTAGCTACTTAAGCTATACGTCCATATTTTATTAAGTATCAACAAACTAGTTGAAGTGAGATAAAGTACGGTCGAGTAATGCGTAAATAAGACCTTTCATAAGGTTTACATCAGTGCATGCAACCACGCCATTTTAACCCATTTTACCGCTCCGTTGACATTTGACATCTGCTTTTTACTGTTTATTGACCCTTCTTGGGTTTGAATTTTATTTACTTCTTTATTTTTTTTACTAAAAGTTCTTTTCAGAGCTATAGTGAGTAAATCGTTTAGTTTGTGGTAAGTTTAGAGGTGTTAAAGAAACATACAAAGACTTAAAACATTTTTAGTTTCAGTTCAAGATGCCCGGTAAACGACTTAGTTCTTGTTGCCAAGAATTGGTCAGTCGTTTACTAGTGTATTTCGAGGAGGAAAAGCGAAATGGAAGTCCTCCAATATCCGTTGATGCGGTCCATGAGGTAAATTGTAATTGGTTATTATTAAATTAAAACTTACATACAAATTGTAGAGAGTTGCGAATGCTTTGAGCATATCTATGGGTATCATCTACAAGACAAAGCGCAAGAAGGAAGCTATATCTGCTGTTCCTTCATCGAGTGCTTCAACAGCCCTGTACAAGCCACGATTGATGCCCAAAACATGTGACGTGTCAGAGAGAAATAAAATGGATGTTCGTAAAGTAATTTATGGTTAAGGTTTATGTTATTGATGAATTACTTCGAGCACATGGGCATAAAGTTTCAAGACTTCCTCTGTATCATTGCGTTTCAATGCTATCGAATTTATATGGGCACATGCGAAAGGATATTATAATAACCATATTGGTCGGGATGGTTATGGCGATAAACAAGTATTGGGAACGTGGCAAGAAAGTTTGGACAGCTGTACACCAGACACCTGGCAAAATTGCATAAATCACACAGGGAAAATAATTAAAGAGTGTACGAATGTAAGCAAACATGACTTTGTTCTGACAGTTAATTGCGGATCAGAAGATGAGAGCGAAGACACAATTAATATATATTTTAATTTCACTATTCTTTACTTTCATATTGACATATTTTAATTTAATTTACTGCAATATTATGTTTTGTATATACCATTGTATAGAAATTATGTTTGCTAGATAAAATAAAAACATCATCTTTCGTTTAATTAATCATTGGTAACATATATTAAACTAAATACTTTTATATTGCTTGAATATTTTCTACATTTTGATTTGCAAATAGGTTTTTGATATGGGAACTACATTATTGCGGTAATACATTATTTCATTGAGAAGACATTTAATAATAAGCTTAGCCTGATCACGAAAGCATTGTCAATAGAAAAGTTCACTATTTAGAATCCTATTAGTTGCATTACTCATGATTGTTGTTAAAACGCAACGTTGACTAAAAACTGAACCAATCCTTTCAGTTATAAAAGAAAATCTATTAAAACTGCGTATAACCTCATTAAATTTGACAATTGTCATTTCAGTTCATTGTGAACAATGTTGGTGTGCCTGAATTTGTTTCAGACGCTGCATACGTCATAAGCGCATGACGTAACTACAAACATGCATGATCTGGCCTGTACCTATCATAGTAAAAAGTACTAACATCTGAATATATTTTTTTTTTCAAAAAGCTTTTATTGACAAATCAGCAAAATTAAAATTTCCCGCAATTATTTTTACTAACTTCAACATTGAAACACGAAATTACCAATGATTTTGTATTAGATTACTAGTTACTTTGATGTCTTTCTATTGAAGTTACTAAAAATAATTGTGGGAAATTTAAATTTTGCTACTAGGGATAATATATATCTTTGTAATTGCTAATTAATCTTGTTTCATTTTTGGGAATTGTAAGTCTTGTTTTTAACCAAAATGCTTAGGGTTCCATCTTCTTTTTATTTTAATTCTCACATTTCTTTGAACATTTTCAAGTTCATATATTTTAAAATATTCCTGCATTCTTTTTCTTCTTCAATTATTGTGAACCATTTTTAATTAATAAATTAATCTTACTATCAACTTATATTTTCGTTTGTTAAATATATCATTATTAACATAAAAGAGCTATACAATGTGTTATACAATTAAATTATTTTCTTTTATAGTAAAAGTTTGAACAAATAACCCAATAAAAATTCTAAAATAGTAAATTACAAAGAACATCATACAAACATTGTTTCTCTGTTCATGTATGAAACAGTAAACGCAAATGTAAGGCTACATCATTTACACTAAAGCAACATTATGAAACATTTTCGGAAACAAGCAACACAAACACAAAAATTCCGCAATATTTGTCTGACAGTAGGGAAATATATTGAATAGATTGTCAAAATTATATCTCTTTACAGGTTTATTACAGCCAAAAATATTGGAAAAGGTAACCCAACTGCTGTTTCTTTGCAAATGTCAATGAAAAATTAAATGCCTAATCATAAATTTAAAAATTAAAAAAAAAAGCTATAAAATACCTGGAACAATGTCGAACAGTTTCCATAATTGATCCTGGTTCAACGAAACGCTAGCAATAACACTTAATTTGTATAACCTTCGTTTGGAGTATCTGGTAAAGGTAATAAATTACTCGACGATTTATTATTAAACGATTCATAATTATTAACATTCGGTTCCGAGTACTCATTGGTAGAATTTCTCTTATTAGTGCGTGGTTCGGCGAATACGGCTTTATATTTCTTGTCGCACTGTTCGAACGCCAAAGCAGCAGATGAAAATCTGTAATAGGTAGGGAATCATTATTTCATCACAACTGTCACGAACAAATTATAGTGATTGAAATTTATGGGAGTAACAACTTTTTTTAAAACAGAAGAATATTTATACAAGAAATTTCTAAATACTTATATATTTTTTCTTTAGAAATCACATATAATTTACGTGCAATTAAATAAACACTACAACATAACCTCAAAATTATAACTAATATAAAGAATATATTATCAGAAGCTATGTAAGAAGTTAGCGCTGGACAAATTGCTTATTAGAATAAAATTTGCAAAATTCACAACTTCAAGTCCAAAGAAATTTAAATTATGTTACTATTTATTACTTTATCCTCTAAAATTTGAATCAAAAAACAACATAACCTCTGCGAAACAAATTAAAAAAGAAACACTTCCATATAACTGCCACCAACAAAAAAAAATAATAATAAGAATATAAGAAATCCCAAAACTAATTCTGTCACCACTTCAGAATAACCTATAAATTCACAAGAACAACGGACTACTAAGAATAATCCCATAAACTTCAATCAAACTATAAGCACTAACTTGAAATATTTAACATAAGCAAATCCTTTATTCTCTTTCGTTTCCCTATCACGTATTATGGCAATATTATCGATGTCACCAAACTGTTTGAAATACTCATGCAGTTCATCTTCTGTCATGGTTTTCGGGATCAAAACGAATAAACGTTGGCTCCTCTCTTCCTCATTTTCCTCCCGTCTCGACCCCTGATCTCTCCTAATAACATTCATCGTACACATAGTCTTTAGACATGAAATTACATAATAGTATACAAAATAATTTACCTTGATGCTATGATTATTTTAATATGTCGATTGGTATTGCCAATAATCTTGCCATTCAGAGCCTCGAGGGCTCTGGCAGCCTCTGAAGTTTTGCTGAATTTCACATAGGTAAATCCTGCATATTACATAATATTTACATACCACACAACACACATGTTGCAACATTTTGTTTACCTTTACGTTCGCCTGTCGCTCGATCTTTCAACAACCATATTTCTTCGATGTCCCCGTATTTCGAGAACGCTTCCCTGAAATCCTCTTCCGTCAGCTGCTTGGAGCCGATAACGAACAGCCTTGAATTCGGCGGGTTATCGTTCGGATTCTTCGCGTCGTTGAAGGAATGCCTTCTATCGGACATTTCAAACTCAATGCCTCTCGCAATGTTTTTTTTTTTAATATTTCACACGCGAAAAGGTGACTGATTTAATAAATAACGCGTACGGATAGTTAATTTCGCGACTGTGAATAGCATTTATATCGGTTCCCTATCGATTTTAACACAAACATAACAACCGTTTAGACTCTGCTTCTGCTCTACGTTACGTATCTAAAGCTAAACATCTAATAAACATCGAAATTCCTTTCATATCCGCAGCATTGCTTTGTATCGTGACCTGACGTCACGAGAGCTGAGATTACGTGAATGTTGATTGTCCGTATATAACTGCTCTTCTCCCAAATTATAAAAAATAGAGGCAATAAACTCTACGTAAAAAAAAAAGACGGGAGAGTTAACTGGGTCTTTTATGTGAATACCTTACATTTCTTTTTGTGTTGATTTTGATACCACCAAAATAGTAGAGAACGTGAAGGAATTTATCTCTTTTATTTTTTATTATGGAGACAATAAATAATCAAATTGTTTTGTTGGTAATTAATATTTACTATTTTAAAATTACCCGCTTAGATAGCAGCGATGTTATTGGTTCATTTCACATATCAATTGCCAATCAAAATTTAGCAGCTAATTTTCAATATTCTGCCAAGATTATTAGAGTTTTTTAATTTTATATATAGTCTTCAACAATAAGAAATATTATTAAATATATCTCGCGTGTTTTATTTATACATTTATTTATATCTATTATGGCAATATACGATCTTGTTTATTGAATAATCCATGTAGGAATATGTTTCATGGTTGCTTATTCTATTCAATAGAAACAATCAACCTGATTTTTCCCACACCCATAAATTCATATTCATTATTTTTAAATCGTGCGTCTCAAGATCAACCATGCGATTGGTCGACTTCGTATTCCAGATTCCAGTTAAGAATTAAATTAGGCGGGAAATTTGAAATGTTTTAATAAGATATAAATTATTTATAAAGTAATATTTTCTTTTTAATGTTGCATTAATATACTCGGCAACAAAAAAAGAAAATACATTTCTTGAATTTGAATCCTACATATTCTAATTACACCTATTGTAATACAACCATATTTATCATCTTTAGATCAATCAAAAATGCAGCTGTAATCAAAGGCCCAGTCTTCGGTGGAACACTCTGCACACATCAGCAACAGAAAATATTATTTATTGAATCTCACGTGTTTTATTTATATATAGATCTAAAATAATCTATTATAGGAGTATATATAAAATGTTCATCCATTTATGATAGCATATTTTATGGTTTTCTCGATCTGTTTTACACACAACCGCATTCGAATGTTTTTAGTAGTAAATAATCTATGCAGGAATGATAAAAGGAATAATCAAACAGAATCCGCGAATTGCAGCAAATGAAAATATTCAACAAAATTGCAGGCAGGCAGTGCATTCGCATCATTTTATTTATTTCAGATAGAAGTGGGTGCCGGACAAGGAAAGCAACAAGCATCGAGAATGCGCATTGCGATTTCTTGTTAACGAAGTGGGAAACTAAAATTTAAACTGCCGGCGATACAGCAGCATTTGTAATAAAATTGTTACAAGGATTAATATTATATATATAAAAAAAAATCGCCTTGTCCTTTTAATCTTATTAGGAAGTGAAAAAAAAATGTTACAAAGTTCTATGTATTAAAATTATGATGTATTTATTTAAGATAATTTCGTTGTGTTATATTTTTATCGTCTAAGTGAGCTGTCCTGGAATTGTGGTAAGATAAAAACAAATAAGAGCAATTTTGATTGATATTATATTCTTTTCTGAGAGTTCTTGTATTCTTTATTTATTTATTGGACTTGCAGAATCCACTGTCCAGGATTTATCAAACACTTTATCGATCGAATATAAATATGTTGACTATGTTATCGCCCCAAATGAACCAATGTGGTGGAGACGTGGTACTCACAAGCAGAAAATGCAGAGATTGGGGACAGTTAAACCATAACTTCGTGATGATGAGAGTGATTGTGTAACTTGATTATCAATAGAGTTATTATATAAACAGTTATTATTATAAATTTATCGATTTAGTTGTGTGACTGTGAAGCACATCACCGTGATTTAGTTTCTATTTAACTTTTTTTTTTACGTAAAATTATATGCTTGTAAAAACTGTACTTTCTCCTTGCAATCTAGGAAATACAAATATGTTTTGTGTTGAATATGTCTAATATAGTTTCATTTCTATTATGTATTAATGTATGTGTGATATTTATATATATTTATTATGTAATTTAAACAAATTTAGTAAATAAAAGTTTACACCTTACATCATGGGAATTTTCCTTTAATAAAATAAATACAAAAAAAAATACATACTTCTACTAAATGAATCATCAAAATATCCTATACGACTGTGGGATTTTTTTTCTAATTTTACATGTGTAATATTTCAACAACCTACAAACTATTCGTGTATATACATACACATCTACTTATAGATATATTTGCTCTTTTATTGTTTGCTAATTCCATGTTTATTTAAGAGCTAGTTTATAGGCCAGCAACATTCCAAGAAGCTTTTTCAATTTACGTTTATTACCGAATATTATTGCTTCTTTTGTAGTTGCTTTTTTTAGTATTTGTCGTAAATCGTTTTATAGGACCCCATAAAGTATTTATTATCTATTATTCACATAAAATTAATTCGTATTCCTTTATAATTTTGTAATACAATCAGAAAAAAAACAATTATAAATAAAATTGGCAATTTCATTTATATTATTATCATAAAATATTGTTTTGAATTAAATTTAATTTTAATTTAGAAGTTCAATAATGAATCGTGGCGTCCTCTTATGAGAAGTGCTTAAAATATACGCTTTAGCCTAGATACCAACCAAACATATCCTTTCAATATATTAACATAAACCAATAGATGGCGCTGTAATTATTAATAGTTTATTTTAAATATAATTCATTAAATTTACAATATAAAATACTCTTAAACATTAATCGCTAATTGTTTTTATTACAGTATAATTATAATCACTATTTTACATTAATAAAATGAAACACCAGCCAATATTTATTATTTACCGGAATTTTAGTTCAATCAAATAAAATTTGTATTTTTCGCAATAACTTTAAAAGAAAACTCAAAAGTTTAAGTACAAGATTGTTTATAGTTTTATATTCCTAGATACTTTAGTATCTTCGTGTCGAATACTATCAAAAATAATAACGGAAAGTTTCAATATACTCAGTCAGAATCAATATTCTCTGCTAAATTATTAATCATAGAACTTTTGTTTACCCAGACATGTTTGCATTATATTGCTGATTTATATTGGTTATAATAATAGCAAATATAATCATATTATCATATCATGAAGCCGTCACTTTAGTATTTTAAATAAATTAACTATTTTACGCTGTGTAGACTTCTTTTTTTAATGTACAAATATTTATTTGTATGAATGTTCATACAATTTACATTAATGAAGTTTCAATAACATTCGAAATATAAGTATACAGGTTTTATATTCTTTTATGCTTTCTGTTAATACGATTTACACTTTTTAGTATTAATTTTATCGGAAAATCTTGAAGAAAAATTAATGTGTGTCTAACGTTATTTCTACTTTCATAATTAAGTGGTGAAAATAAATTTAAAAGTCTTTTTTAATATAATTTTTACCTAAATAACCAAACTTGCCGCAATTATTTTTACTAATTTGAATATAAATCGTAAGTAATTTTATGTTTTAACTTTGTCACTAAAAATATTGGCGGGAAATTTAAATTTTATTATTTCATATATCCTATATATACTATAGCACGAAATTCAGATAATAATTCTTAGGATCCGCAATATATAGTATGCATTAGATATTTCATTATTTTGCTGAAATATATTTAAGCTACATTGATTTTAGAATATCATAAAATATTTTGGTTTTATAATCATATAACATACTTAATCTGAATTTTTATTCTTATGTACAGGGTCATAATTGATAAAATATTTGGTCTTAGTAATCTATGCGTGCGTTTATTTATATCTTGATATCCTATTTTTTAGTTATACCATCTTCAAAACAGTTTTTTTATGTTATTGTGGTAAGTGTGGTACAACTAAAAAAAAAAAGAAAGGTTTTCAACATAAAAAAGGAACTATTTTTTACCAACAAGCTTCAATATCTACAAGATTTATTCATTATTACCAATCTACTGATTTCTACTGAATTTTCAAATGCAGATATGGAAGTATTGTAGAGTAACACTGCTTACCGATTTTCCAAAAGCGACAACAGAGGTGTGTTCAAATACTGTTTCCCCTATCTTCTTCATTACTACAAAATACCCTCACACATAGCACATAAACCACATTTAGTGTCATATTATTGTTCATCACCAAAAAAGATAAGTTTTATAGTACTTTTATGCATTTTCATAACGGGCATGGCTCACGTCCCAAATCTCCGTTTGATTTATTTCAATTTGTAACACAGTTAGGTTAGGATCACGAACTCTAGATATTTTGGGAGCAACAACGCGTATCAAGTAAAAACTATAGAATTAGGTGGTGGTTATTTAACGAAAGTTATCTTAAACTATTTTAAACCGACACTGTAACTTAACTCAAACACCAGCACTGCCAAGGCCAGCGCGTAACATATAATGGCGGTTGATGATGAGGAGATTGAAATGGCGGCTAAGTCGGTTAACAAAAACACATCAATAGATTTAATCGATGAACGATTGGGGCCGAATCATTGCGGAAATGTACGAGGCCGCCGTAAATGATACAATAACATTGTCACAACGTTTACGTTGCATAGCTTCTGTAAATTCTGTTGCTGATGTAAATCGGTGTTAAATTTAATCGTTTGCTCTAACTTGCCCAACATTGCTGCAAATGCTATGAAAACTTTCTCTCAACGTTCATATTGTTACGGCCGCTTTACAGCTCGCAATAAAAATAGCACATGCGCATTCAATTGATTTCGATCAGCTGGGTGCAATTTTACTTGTATTGCACATGCAATAGAGCATGCGGTATTTTTATAGCATGCAATTTTTTATTGCACGCAAGGTTGTTGCCACAAATGATACAACAACGACAGTCAACTGTCATGTAAGTGAAAAGCTTGTCGTAACGAAAGCACGCTTGTTTATACTTTTATCTGGGTAAGTGCTTTGATTTTTGTTAAGCATATTCTATGTCTATCTTTACTAAACCTGATTAGCTACAAGTAAAAAAATTGCTGTTTTTATGAAGTCGTCTGATAATAAAAGCACTGTTTATAAGCAATTGAAAATTGTTTAATTAGTTTTTTTCTCTACTTCTTGCAAACACAAACGTATCAGATGTTAGCGTTAACTTATTCTAGAATGTTGTTTTTCAACTGTCAAAACTGAAGACAAAAACAAATGCAAATATCATAAATAGAGAATGCAAGTGCTGCCATGTTACGAACAGAAAACACAGAGCTATGTTGGCATATCATATCCCTAATAGCCAAATTTAAATTTCCCGCCACTATTTTTGGTAAATTCAACATAATGGCATTAAAATAACTGTTGATGTAGTAAAAAACAATGGGTAATTTTGTGTTTCAACGTTGAAGTTACTAAGAATATTTGCAGGAAATTTAGCTATTATGGATCTGACATCGTCAACTATTAAAATTATAAATACGATAACCAGAATAATGGAAAATTAACAAAAGCCATGACATACTTAACAAAAACCAAATCATATACGGACCGTTCTATTTAAAAAAATAGAGATACAGTGGAACCTCGTTAAGTTGGACCCCATGAACCCGGATCAATTTTGATATTTTTTTTAGAAATGCGCGTTTCGAATCAAATAATAGTGTATATTTGTTTAAAGTGAGTTTTAAAATACAATTGTTCAGTTTTTTTTTTGTGTGGGTATTTGTTTATATACGGAATGAAGTCATTTTTCTGTTAGTACATATTTCTAATTTTTTTTTTACGCTAGTGTCCGTGTAACCCGGAATTTTTTATTAACCGGGATCGGCTTTGGTCCCACTGATCCGGTTTAAGGAGATTCCACTGTATCCCCAATTGAAGTTGTCTGGGTTTTCACTTAAGTGACGAACACTCAGTATATTAAACTTGAGGTACAAACACATTTGAAAATGTAAGTAGATCTGTAGCAGATATTTTAAACTCTGGTTTACTTATTCTAAGTGGTAAGCAAATTACAACCGCCTTTCTCATACAATGTAATTGTCATAATTTTAAGAAAATCAAACTAAACGAAATTAATGGGTTTAGGCTTAAAGGATGTTTGGATGTTACATCTTATTTGTTCAAAATTTATTGATATTAACTACGATAACTAGGGTATAATTTTGTAGAACGGAAACCACAATCGTGCAAACATTTATAAAAACTTTTTCTTATCTATTACTGTTTACTGAGGAATTCCATGCACGTCAAACAACCTGTATATTATTTTTATGTATATGTGACCTCTGTAGGACTGTAATCTTCCTCCTGTTCGTCAAATGAATTTGCGATAAACATTTTTGTGTTATATTTTTGGAATAATATTGCTACCGTCCCAGTAAACCAAATTCAAATTTCCCGCAATTATATTTAGTAACTTCAACTTAAAGGTATTCAAATAACTATTAATCTAATACAAAATCGTAGGTAATTTCATGCTTTAATGTTGAAGTTACTAAAAATAATTCCGGGAAATTTGGTTCACTGGAGTGTAAACTGAAAAATAATGACGACAAATTCAAATTTTCCTCAATGAGAAGCGCACTCTCACGAAATTTAAATTTTACAATAAATTTTATATTCTCCGTTCACCAAGTATAATACTATACAGATTCGGCAATCAAATTTTAGAAGAATCTCAGCTGTTGTATTATTTATTGTGTCGTTCGGCAAAATTGTCAAGCGTCCGCTCCTGTCAACGTTAACAATCCGCCACTTTGACAACTGACAGCTACCCCATATACATTCCTCGATTTCCCGCGCGAACATTAATTCAGATAAATATTTATTCTCATCTTCACGATTCGGGACGACGACGACGCTTTCCAATATATGATATATTACACGACGGCGGCGTCTTATTCATCATTTCCCATTCGATCACATCGACGGTGCGTTCAGCAGGCACCCCCTCGCCGCACGTATGTACGCATCATTTATACGGCGCGCGGTATACAGCGGCGTCTCGTCTCGGGGCGCAAGCGTTAGAAAATTTAAAACATGCGCGCTTCCACCGTCTTCGATCAAAACTCAACGCCAGCCGACGCAATAACAGACAGACTCGAACAGTGCCAGTTCGACCGGCGGCGTTTCTGTATGTTCTGTTTTGAGGCGCGCGCGCCACGCGAAGAGTTTTAGGAAAATACGACGGTCCCTTGCGACAGCTTCAATGCGTCAACGTATATCGCACAGCGTGCCGTAAAGGGGAGTTAGTTACATAACCTCTTCGTTATCAGAAATAACTGGATTTGATCCTGATAATATTACGTAAAGAAATAATAAAGACTCTCATCGTGTTTTGGTGTTTGGCCGTTGTATATAGAGGAGCATTGTGTGTTTGTTTTTCAGTGACAGTTCTCATTTCGGTAAACGCGATGTTATATTTCGATTCCTGTGATATCCCACCGTTTTACAAGGATTTGTAATTGTGCTTTTTCGTACATACACGTTACAAGTTTTGTGATATATATTTTCCTGTGTGCAAAAATTTCACTTTCATCCAAGGTAACACCGGATCGGAATAACCCAAACAACAAGCTCAAGAACAACACAGCATCACAAAAGGTGGGTTTCCTTCTCTACTACTAATAATAAGTTCTGTATTCTGTATATAACCTCCGGTGTTGAGACGCAAGCAGCTTGACATAATCGTTTTAAAGAACGAAAGCGGATGCGATAAAGGAGAAAAAAACACATACACACAGGAAAGGCTGAATATATTTTCATTTAAAAGCTGTGTCTTATTAGTGGTAGCGTAGCGACTTTTGTTGTTAAAAAAAAAAACTACATGTAGCACGAATTCGACCCATGTGAAAATGAGGGGGCGTTAACTCTCTCTCAATAGTGACCGTGGGACGGATGGAGAAGGGCATATTTTTAGGATTAGATCATTTTGCTTTTCATCTGATGATCCGCGAGTATTTTTTTTGTGTTTATGACCGTATTACGAAAAAACTATTTTAGTAGGAGTTCCAGGTTTATGCGACATAATTAAAGCTGAAAATTTGCCTTTTTCCATTTAATTTCCTTTGAAATCCACCGCATGTTTTAAGGGAAATTAATTCTGTTTTTAACAGCATTCTCATTTTTAAATATTTACATTCGCACACATTAAATTAGCATTTATTACGTATACCTACATGATAATCTATACCAACAGTAAGCAATAACATAACCTATAACCTATGCTTTAGGCTATTTATACTTACATCACATAGTTCCTACAAAAAAAAAAAATAACAACCTAAAGTCCATTCGTGTTAAGAAAAGATGGCGTTGCAATCGGCGTCCGTTGCACACTGCTAAAATTTAATTAAATTAAATAATTTGTAAATAAAATGAAAAAAAGTGAAATGTCAGTTGTATTAGCTATACAACTGACATAAATAAATTGAAGTATGTTAGTGAAAACATTTTGTGTATATTCTTGTTAAGTAGTTTACTGTAGTATTTATGTGTTGCTTTTAAGGACGTTATCTAAGGTAGTTAACCTTTTTATTTATTTATTTAATCCAACCATAAACTTGGAATTATCTACAATTTATTATAATAAACCAGATATTCAAACATACTTGTATGAGGGGAGGAATGATTTTTTTCTAAACTAGCCACAGTACTAGCTAATCGCAATAATTATATTATGATGTATAAATTTACTTCTCGTGTTGATAATTCGGAAGCATACATTTCTGTTGATAACCCAATATTAGCGGTAATAACAGATGTTTTTAAAATATCTTCTACGGTATTAGGCAACTTACACATTCTTATTTTTTCCATTCTTCAGCACTTGCGAATTGTGAATACCCGCGTTTTGAAACGCTCAACCAAAATTCAGTAAATCCATTGATGATTGGTTCGCTGTTGTATAACAGCATTCAATTAATGATTCTTTTATCCAGATGGGTGATTTAGAAGTTTTGTTATTTGCAGTTACATATTCCTTCATTTGAACCCATTTTAGTTTTTATCAATTTATAGGCCCCATGGAGTGTTATTCAAGGACACTTTCTAATAATGCGGAACTTTATAACGTTGGGGGGTGCAATTTGACTTTGAAATTCGATTCAAATTTAGTTTATCCAAGATAACTTTTAACCGGTGAGCGATAGAAAAAAAGTTTCAATAGCGGATTTGCGTCATTATGTAGCATCTCCGCCTGGTATTGCTATTTATATACAGGGTGTTACATTAAGTGCAGGACGACATACCTATGTTGTGTTTATTTGATTGAATATCAGAAATTGAGCACAATCCCTATATTTGTCATTCAATATACTGTGTACAGAGATGATTTAGATTATACAGGCTGTCCACAAAATTAGCTTTTTCATATTTGTTAATTCTAATGAGATACTCTATATGTTGTAATGTGATTGCATTGTATGTTGAAAACCGGTTTAAAATTATATCAGGGGCTAAATAACGACAACGTTCTTGATAAATTCTTTTTCTCGGATGAAGCATGGTTTCAATTTATCTGGATATTTAAATATACAAATAAACAAACACTGCGCATCTAATCCAGTGAAAATCCACATGAAATTCTTGAAACACCCTTGCACTCTTCAAAAATAGCCGTTTTTAAATCAATTACATGATGATTAACTCCAGCAAGATAAGACAACATCCCATAAGACAATGGAAACGATAGAATTATTGTATGAATTCTTTGATAATCTGATAGTAGACTTTCCACCACGCTCTCCAGATTAGGACAATTATGGATTATTTCATTTCAGAGTATTTACAAATCGTTCTCATACAATTGAAGAAGTTACTGACGCTGTCTGAAATGTTTGTGAGGAAATGACACCATATAATTTATGAAATGCGTTCAATATTTTATCAATTATGTATAGAAAATAAAGGAGTTCACTTTGAACATTTATTCTAGCTGTTTTTTATTATTAAACTTGTTATTTTTTCAATTGCAACGTTTGTGTAGTTATTCGTCAAAACGATAAAACCTAATAACCTGCACCACACACACGCCAGTGTAGCCAATCGCCAGGAAGTATTTCCTCCTAGATGATATGTCAAATTCTTTGACCAAGCACTCAAATTGTATTTGAAATTTACAGTACATACCGTATTTTTCGGACTATAAGACGCGCTTTTTTACATAGAAAAATGGACTTAAATTTTGGGTGGGTTTCATGGTCCGAAGGTAACATTAATTTTTTTTTTTTTTTCAATAAATCGTTTCTAAATTTGAGGTGCGTCTTACCATCCGGTGCGAATCATAGTCCGAAAATACGATGTATTACAAATCTCAGTATAACCAAATTTAAATTTCCTGCCATTATTTTTTAGTGAATTCAACATAAAAGTATTAAAATAACTATGCATTACAAAATAGTAGGTCATTTTATGTTTGTAGATTGAAATTACTGAAAATAATTGTGGGAAATTCAAAATTGGCTATTTGAGATTCATTAGTTTCGAGTTTTGGGGCGTGTTGCGTATATCATTAGATAATGCTGAAGTTTGGAAAATTATAAAAAATTAAATAAAATATAAGTGTATTTGTAACAAATAATGGATTAATTTGCTATTCATTTACAAAACTGCGTTTTAACAAATATGGTAACTAAAATAGATCCCCTAAAAATTCCCCTTGAGAAATGTGTCCCCTTACCTTAAAAGTTTTGCCTCATATATAGGGGAAAATCCTCCAAGTTGGCAACACTGACACACGCCACAGAATAAGTCAACTTGCACGTTTTTAAACTCATACTGCCGACTTAAATTTTAAAGAAGAGAAATTCCATGACCTACTAAAGGGGAGTAATATTTGATCATATACACGGAAAAAAAAATGTTTGAAAAATACCGACAATTGTAACACCAATTCGTACAAATTTTTATAGGATTCGTGACGACACCAAATTGTGGTAATTAACCGAATATTATTGTAGGACTTTTACAGTGGGAATTTTTCCAATAAATTGTAATAATATATCTTACAATAGCATAGGAATATTTCAAATGTATCGAGCACCCCTTTATATTGTTAACTAATAATAAATGCAACAGCAAATATAAAGGGATCATTTTCTTAGAATAGATTTTTTCCAACAATTGTGAATTTAAAGGCAACTATTTTGTAGCAAAATACCTAATAGAGTGTTATAATATTTACGCGTAAATTTTAGCTGTTGATAATTAATGTTTTAGAATTTATTTTTAGTATTTTAATATTAGCTATAATATAAAATAGCATAGGGTACTAGCGTATTGGAGCAATTTTTGCAACAACACGCGGTGCAGATTGCTACAAATTACTGAATATTTTCACATACATTATATATGTATTGTAAAACTATTATTGTAGATGTGAAAGGGTAATAGAATAAAGTTTTCCATTTCCAATAAAACAGATTTATTACAATGGACCACGAATTAGTACATTGTAGACATACAGGTAACAGTACAAAGTAAACTTTATTTTACAAAATATATGGTATTTTGGTAAAAAATTAGAAGTTGAATTGGCCTTCTTCAAGTGTATTCTTCAACTTTCTTCCGAAAAATCTTCACTGAGTGTATACTCGCGTTTTACTTCGGTTAGTAACAAAAAGGAGGAAATAGAAGTGATGCAGACCTGTAATAGAAATATATACTAGTAATCGAAAATTTCGTTCTATTCGGGATATCGTTTTTTTTTTTTCGTAGTGATAATGATTTAAAATCAACTACAACTGCCACCGCTAGACAACATGGTGATACCGTATCAGGTTATTAGTACAGCGCGTTACTCTTTTAAGACGAATTATCAACAGTTTCCAACTCTCTTGGAAACAGCTACGTATTATTAACGCCGCTAATAATGTAGCGTTACAATGTTCAAGACGAATTTTCAATGGTTCTCTAATCGGTTGGGAGCAGTTACATACGTGCTCCGAACGCGGCCATTTTGGTTCAACGGTTATACGTCAAATCTTGCAGTACGGTATTTTATACCTAGTATAGGTATGTTCATAATTGTCAAGGAAAAAATTGATGTTTATCTAAGAGATAATAGAAACTACATATTTACTTACCTGTAAATCTCTCTTGTAAACAACTATGGTCCCACTCTTTTAAACGATTTTTTACAAAGGTATCTATTGCGTGGCCACTATCCACTGCACGACTGCCCAATTAATAAACGAATAAAAACTTTTTTCTATTTTGCGTTCATAAAAACGCAATTGTAACACGCTTTTGCGTATCGAAAAGTACTTCATTGTGATACGCCTTTTTTCATTTCTATAGGTTGGCTGTATGAATACATTATGACAGAAAGCAAAATTGACGTTTAATGCATGTAAATTGTAAATACTTTAATCAAAAATTCTATACAAATTTAGTTTACATTGTTATTGTTATGAAACGTGGAATTACTGTATACATTTACACTGACGGAACAAGTATCTTGAGCATGTATTGTTATGCCAGGCAAATTCTTCGTAACAAAGTTTTGCTGGGTTATGTTATTGGCTTTAATGGTAGACTCTTGTGATTGAGAATCATTCGATGATATAACTCTAGAATGACCAGATGTACTTGGCCCTGATAAGTTGTGCGCTACAGCCACTTTACTTTTCATAAATGTTTCGATGTAACCCTAAGCTACCGCAGATGACTTCCATCCACCATGACGTTTTATAGTCAGCAAATCACTGCCTGCGTCTGCTAAGTGTGTAGCACTAGAACGTCTGAAGCAATGTCCAGTATAAAGCTCTGAATTGGGCAATTTTAGAAAATCAGCTATTATTTAGGCATTTTGCCAATCGTATTAATTCCAATCGGGCACGATATACAATAACCATTGCGATATGTAAGGAAGAATTTGAATGATTAATATTTTTTGGTCGCAGGGCGACATTTTTTAATTAAAGTAATCCATCTTTCATCCGTAATTGCAAAACTCTTACGATATTATTTTTTGTTTTAGGTACTGTCACCAAAATAATATCACTCTTAAATTCTAAATCATGTATGGACATATTTGTTAATTCATCTCGTCTACAGGCACCTGTGTAACCATTATTAAAACGATCTAAAATTAAATCCATTACATAAAAAATTACATTTTGCAAATAATATCGTACCTTTATTGCTAAATACAATGCGTCAGAACCTTCTTCTATAAATTTATTAATATCTTCAATGCGTAAAATTTTAGATTTCTTAGCCTCGTATCCCTCAGAGAATCGTTTTAAATAGGCTTGTAATTTAATATATTTTGATATGTCTGTATTTTTATAAATGGAAAAGCAAGAACGAAGCATGGAATACATAGACCATAAGGTAGAAGATTTCTTATTTTTACCTTGTAATTCAAAATATGCCAATAAAATGTTTTCAGATATTGTGTTGACATTATTCTGTAGCCCATAGTTCAAATTGATGGTAGCATTTTTCATATACTGCTTTGATTTTTTCGGTAATAAATTTATGACGGCGTTATCCGCAATTCACGTAGTTGTGGTGGCGTACAAGATAAATTTGTCTCAGTATCACTCATTTTTTACAGTTTACAGAGACTATATTATGAAATATATTGTTTAAACAATTTAAATAGCCGAATTTGAATTTTGAATTCGTCAAATGTCAATCGTATGTCAATGTGACCAACTTCATATAAAAATAAAACTCAACATTTTTAATGAGATTTTTATTAAGTATTTATTATCAATTTATAATGCAAAATAGAAAAAATAGTATAAAGGACTCGTTTCATAAGGCTTTTTGTCGCACTCGTTCATTAGAAAATCAAATTCAAAATCATGCCTTATGAAACTCGTACTTTAATATACTATTGTGCGGGGTAGAGGTGGAACACGGCGAACTACCAATAGGAGTGCGACCCTTGATCACACCACCCCGATTGTTCACGAATTTTAACGAATTTTCACGAATTTAGAAGTGTACATACTTAATTTTGCATTTTTGTGTGGGAAATGTAGAAAGTTTTTGTTTTATAAACTACTACTATAATTATAAGTTTTTCGAGAATAAAACATAACGTCCATATTGATATTGGTGAAGTGGAATAATTCATATTGATAATGGAAAATGTGCTACTACAAAATAGCTCCAAAGATTTATAAAATTTTGCTGTACAAGAGGTGTAACAGTACCATCAATTAATGGAATTTTCATACAATTTCGGTTCCTACACCCTTATTTCAATAATTAATAAAGTATTTTTTTCGGTGTATGTATTGCGCCTTGAAAAAATAAATAATAAAAAGGAAAAATACAAAGAAAGACATTTATATGTATATTTAAATACCGATTTTTGTTATTCACTGCAACACGCAAAGATTAAAATTGCTGTAAAATGTATTGTTACGTGACATTAACTGATGCGAATTTAGAAGTAGTAAAATATTTTTAATAACAAAAAAAAATTCTCTAAAACAGAATACTTACAACAAAACAAATTTTACTATACGCTTTGTGGTAAGTGGACACGTGCGTGATAAACATACTTTTGATTACATCGAACGTTCAATAGCGTGTTTACGTTAATGGATTTCTTCCACTTAAAAAAAAAATAAAGTAGGTATCTCCCAAAAGTCGGACTTTAATTACTGTAATGAGCGCCAACACACTCGCTTTTAATAACCCTTCTGAGAGTGTTTAGGAACTGATTGGATTCATTTGCGATTTGTTTTTTTTTTTTTTGTAAACGAGAGATTCCGTAATTACTCCTAACTTAGGGATAATTAATGTGAGAATTTACGATAGAGGTATTAAAATTTTCCGAAAATTTTTAATTCCTTGGGATTTTGCGGGTTTGTTGGGTTGGTAATTTGAGATTTGAAGGTTGTTTTAATAGGATTATGTAGGTACAAACGTATAATAGCTTTTTCGAAGTCGGTTAAGCGAGAAGTTGTGGTTATAATTCTATTGTTTTTTTAATGACATTTACATTAGTTCTGTTGTGTTTTAGTTGTATCTGCGTTTATTTAAATTGTTCTCTCTATTTTCATTTATGATGTAATATTGCGAAACTAACCACAAATGTAATCTATTTTCTTATACAAAATGGAAACTGTTGCATTGTAAGCATTCTTTTATTTATTAATGTAACAACTAAGGGGACTCATTATTTCTGTAAATGAGTTGCTCAGGTATATTTATGCAATTTAATAATATATTTTCAAGGTCGTTAGAGTGTGGCAACAAAGTCAAATAAAACATAGAAAACCGATAGGAGTTTTGTTGCATCACGACTATTGGTTATGAACTCACCTACGTAAAAGAAATTAAATGAATTAACTCTAAACACAAAAGTAAATGTTGCAAAGCCCGTATTATGTAAACGACTACCGCATGCTTGTTACCAACTGTTCTAATGTTTACCCTAAAATATCGTTTAAACTCTCCGATAATGTATTGACTTTAAAATGAGTTACTTCTGAGTGCAATGAACTTTATTCTATAGTTTCAAGAAAGTAGAATTTATTATGCACTTATAGACGTTTTCAATATGTTGGTAATTACCATTTTTTTTTTTAAATTAAGTGTCTGTTAATTAGTAAGTTTTAATATTAGTAATATGGCTGAATAGATACTTCCAGAGAATGATTACAATGAGAAATTGTTCATGACTGTATGGATTTACAGGTGTTCCAGAGAAAACTAGAGATTTAATAAAAAATCTGTTTTTATGTGTAATTCAATGTTGGAGAACTTAAACTATTCCAACTAATATTTCAGTGTTCTATAACTTCGGTTGCATAAATAATCGAAGATTTGTGGAGCATATATTTGCATTTAATTTGAGGAAGATGTTACATATTATATTTGTGTACATTCAGAGAAATATATTGTACTCTTTAATATAAATATATTATGCTTTAATATATTTTATAGCTCCTACAAGGACGATCATATTTTATATTACCGCTGAGAATATTGATATAATAAATTTCTGTTAATAGTGTTTATTAACTGGTATAGTAGAGACAGTGTTATATACTTGTATTATTAATTTTAGCATTCATGCTATTAATTGTTAATATAAGTGTCCAAGATATCCGCTTTTTTTAAATAATTTTGTATTATGCAGTGGTACACGAACTTTTAAGTTGCTTGCAGTTGGTACAGTGTATTTTTTTCATTTTCATTGTAAATAATATCCACCAAATGGGGTATCTATTTCCAACAAAGAAATTAAGAAATATTAAACTGACTGCTGGAAGAGAGAGGGCAAAAGAAAAGATCTTTAATTTGTGATAACTAATTTTTTTTTTGAAATAGCAACACATAAGTTTCCCTGCGCCAATCGATTGACCGTCAAAAAATACGTATAAATGATCCTGCAAGATCCATGCTTATTTTAACACTGCATAATAGGTAAGTAATAAACTGTAAACGGCAAAACAATGTCGTCTATTGGTCGGTTTCATCGGTAAAGTTCGACGATGAATAAAACAAGGGATGGGCAACGCGTTGTAAAAAATTATGGTAGAAAGTTGATATGCGTCGAATGCCAGATAATATTGCAGGCAATAACGCTACTATATCTATATAATCCATGCCATTATACAGGACTTCAGCAATGGAGTACATTAATATTTATTTCCCTTGAATGTAATTGGTTAAATTCAGATTGTACCCCTTGTTATAGATATTTTAAAATCGATTATTTTACTATTAATAAACAACACATTATTGTTTTGACAATAATTATTTTAGCAATGAATATAAAGAGGTTTATAATCCAATTTCTACAATCTTTTTTTGCTCAGTGTACTTATGGAAATATGTAGTTTATTGGCTTCCGCCAATTTTGTATATAATTTTCTTGGCCGGTCTTATAAATGTGGTGTAATATTTTATTTGCCTTTGTTATTAATATTTAATCTGTTGCAATGATTCTTCGTATATTTTACTGTGGGAAAAATACACATATTGCAAAACATGTATTATTAGGAGTACCTTAGAGTGCATATATTGTATAATCTCGTGCGAACGGCAGAATATCTTATATCTATATGTGTAGAATCAGATATTTCATCATTTGCTTGGAAAAATACGTGCCGGTATGTTATTTGCTACATTAATAATATTTATTTTAATGGTAAAACTGAGGTATTAAGATTGCAAAATGCGTAACTGTACATTTATTTGTGTACTACAAGTGCAGAGATAGATATTATAATATCATAAGCTAAATAATTTTAAATGTAATACAAATATAAGTATATAAATTTGTAAAATGCTTCTTTGAAGCTTTTTCTTATCCGTTTTGGATTTATAATTTAATTTTTGGTTATCTATCTTCGTATTGTCGGAAATGGAATAAAAATGATCTAAATAATTTGGAAGTTTTTTTTTCCGACGTTTCGCAAATATATACATCTTGCTTTTTCAAAACAAAATAAACAATGAAAACTAATCTGTGATAAGCAATTATTTAGTTAATGTTATAATAATTATAATTACATTTAAACTTTTGCGATGTGAGAATGGAATTATATATAACTTCTTACTTTAAAATTTACAAGAGAATGAGTCGAAAAATTAAAATTCAATTATTTCCATAATTCATAATTATTTTCTAATTTTTCCAACTTAAAATCAAAAAAATTTCTAAACTTACAAAATTATTTTTAATTAATTAATTTAATTACCTTCCAAAGATAAATGAATTAAATAAAACAACCGTTTGGTTGTAAGTCTTTTTTCCACATTCTTTTGTTTATTATAAGTGTTTTTTTTTAAAGACAAATGACAATAACGTGTTTCGGCACATCTTCAGGTGTCTAAAAAACGTTAGGTTTTTGTTTAGGGACTTGAAGATGGCACAGATGTGTCGAAAACGCTGGCCTCATTGAAGGGAAAAATGCATTTAGGTTGTCTGGTTTCTAATAGTCATGCATAAAACTGTTTCTTTACGTTAGCAGCTACAACCTGCTTCTGCTACTTCTGGTTAGCAGTTCAAAAAAGCTGCTGCTTTTTGTAGCAGTTTTTCTTAAACAGCGATATACGTTAAACAGAAACTGTTTCTACAACTTTGCACACCGCCCCAAAGTGTCTTTTGTTACCGGTATTCACTCAATATTTGACCGGCGTGAAGTTAGCAATAGATTTCAACAATAGATTTTTTTTCGGTCAAATTAATTCCAAATGTAACATAATTGCGTTCTATGAATAAAACCACTTCACACAACATTGCAAAGAGTATACACAATATTTTTACAAAATGACGATGTTTTTAGCATTCGTAATTATCCCAACTAAATGCACACGTCACCGTATACTTTATTTATTTTAGCATTCGTCATCTTTAATTTCAAATTTTATTTGCCAGACGTGTTAAGGGGTGTTCAAAGATCATTTTAAAGAAAAATATATATAAACCATTAGAGTTGATCGACTCACTCGTCCAAGCGCGTGCATTTAGATGGGTCGATCAACTTTAATTGTTTATAGAATTTGTTATAAAGATGTTGTCATTTTTATATTTTTTTAAAATGATCTTTGGATACCCCTTAACACGTTTGAAATTAAAGTTGACGAACAATGTCAAAATAAATAAAGTATACGGCAGCGCGTGTATTGGAGGAGTTCAATTAATAAATGAAAAAGTATAAACCGCCATTTTCTATCAATTATAAAACCGTGATTGCGACAAGTAACAATAATAACTAGTAATAGGTTCTGAGGGGTTACGTTTCATATGATATAGTTTCTATAATGATATGTACCATGTGTTTTTGCATAGGTATTTCTCAACCAAAATCGATATAAAAACTAGGAAAACTAATCAGCGAAACTTGCATTGTGTATAGTCGTTACACAAAATAATTATTATTACTTGGAATAAAATTGTCTCCACCTAGGCTTGACAAAAACAATATTTCTTATGTAGTTGTTAGAGAATTTTGTTTATCTTTTATTCTCTTATTTACTTAAGCGGATGTGGTGTTTGTATATTCGTTATTTATAGAAGGCTTTTTTTTACCGTACGTTTGTTATTTATTTTTACATGCTACCAAAATATAAGTATTTTTAGAAATATCTTCTTTATTATGTTTGTTAGTTCATTTTTGCATTTTTTTACGGTAAAAACATCTATGACACATATATAGTGCCACAAAATAAATAAACATGAACTGTTTCTTACAATAAAATATTTCCTGAATTTGTAATATCAAATAAATATAGCCTTTATGTATTTATCTTTGTTCCTGGTATTATTATCACCACCCAAATTTATATAAATAACAGCACCATGCACAAATTATTGTTAGTCTTTGCGTTACAAGTTACCACAAAAGTTTGCTATTAGAATAAAATACAACCAACATATATTGCAATAGTTTAGTGCCAATTATTATAATAACATCAATGTGATTGTAATAATAAGAGAAGTTATTCAATCTAGTGGATAAAAACTTACTAAATTCTTCAATTTAATAATCATAAGAAAATAATATTTTTTTTATTACATAAGCACCGAAGTTACAACTATAAAATGCAACAAATTAATGAATTAATAAAAAAATAAAATCAATTTACTTATTTAAATTATTATTGCCTCTATTCCTCAATGGTGTTGTAAAAAAATTATTAATTTAATCATTGAAAAAAAATAATCCCTTCTACGCCACGCGTCTCCCAAAGTCATCAAGACGATCTAAATACCCCTAAAGCACGGACATATTAGTAACAAATCTATTCTGACGATCTCCTCACAAAATATAAGTGGAAATTCCTTTAAATTTCCCTTTCCAAAAAAAAAAATCTCACGTTTTCCAATCATTTTAACCTTTCTTTTCTCAATCAGCTTTGGAAATTCTCAGAGGATATTCACCTCCTTATATTACTATATCTACACCTTTAAATTCACTCTGTTACGTGAAACGCATGCTAAGTGCGTGACGCGCAAGGTATAGAAGTTGAAGTCTGCCTGTCTGGCTCTTCCATCGCAGAACGATTTGTATTCTATTGCACGGTCGGCGCTTTCATAGATAACTAAAGCCAATACTGTTGGTGTATTCGAGAATACGCTCTAAATTCGATTTGAACGTTCCAATGCGGGATTTAAAGTATGTATGTATATATAGAGTGCTGTATGTACAAGTTCCAGGATTGGACCGTCAGTTCTGGGTAAGTTTGGACGATAGTCGCGAACAAGGAAACGCTTTCTAGTTTGTGGTTGATCGATCGAAGATTTTGTCCGGTTGAAATTGTGTGTTTTCTTTTCGAAGAGTATAGAATGGAGTCTTGTTATGTTGGTAATATGTAATAGTTTTCGACAAATGCACATATGCAGCATATTTATAATAATTTAATATACTGACGTATTTCTGGATGGGAATTTGTACTTAATATTGGGACTTCATTCGCATTTTTTTTTTTACCTAATCACAAAATCTTATCTCCTCGGATTTAATCGGATATTTATACTGTAGTGATAATAATAATAAAGAGTCTTTATTGTCTAACAGCGAACCAATTCTAGGACAATAATAATTACAAACATAAAGAATAAGTAAATTAAAATCTACAGAATTAAGAATTAAATGCAATTACTTCTGGTCTAAAAATTATATATAGCAATGATATTTTAGTGTTAATGCAATACGTAAAAAAATGTTAAATTACGTTAGTTAACTGGATAATAATAAATGTTATAAGGAACAGACTACCCGTGATTCTTTGAACATGTACTTAACAATTTGTACCTGCTAATTGAATAATACAACAACATTATCCCAACACAGTTACTTGTTGTAGACACACGAAGTAATAATTGTCTCTATAATTTTATAATATTGGTTTAGCACTGGTACAATGTTATTTCAATGATTAATAAATGTTGTTATACATTTCTATAAAATGTTGATTCAAAACTTATATTGTTTCATTTAACCTACCTGTAGTAGTCATCGAATGACTATTTGTATGTAATTCAACACTTTTAGGTAGTTATACGAAAAAGATTTTCTTGTTAGTGGAACCATTTTCAATTTTGCTTAAAATCACGTTACTGATCGGGCGAGTTTTTAATTTCATCGATGGATCCATCGATTACTGTATCATTAATGTAATAAACAGAGATACACTGTAATCGATGAAATTAAAAATCCGCCTACACATTCAGCAATTAGTCCATTGTTAGCAATGCATAGCTATATATTGCCTAATTACGAAGACTATATAGTAGGTAATAGAAGGAACACATTGATATCAACGGATTAAGCTTTTGTGCGCTGAATGTCGCCATTGTCCACAAAGTTCCAAGGTTCCCTTTACAGCTGTGTATGGATATCCTCGGGACTTCCTTTAATACGTCATGTCGGTAACAAGAAGAGCATGGTTATCACCTGTGTTATACACTGTAAGAAATTACAGTAATTTTGCCATGGTAAATCAGGAATATTACATGTAATAACGTTGAATTTACTACAATAAATCATGTAAATTTTGTTTTACATGTTTTTTCTAGGATATTTAACATGGAAAAAGAAATTTCGGTAAAATTTATGGCTTTTTCATGCAAGTTTAAGATGTAACAAAAATTCAAAAGGAAAATACAGGAAAAAAACATGTACAATTTTGTATTTACTCTCAAAATTTACTTAAAAGTGTAAAATTGACATTTTTTTGGGGTATTTAGTGCACTTTGAAAGTAATTTTACTAGTGCACTATTAATTTTGCTGTAAAAATATGAGGATCTTTTATATTTATTTGTTTTTACTTGAATTTTCGGGTAAAACTATAGATATCATGGAAAATACGAAATTCATACGCCGCAATGTGATTGTGTAATTGGATTATTTGTCTGTGCGCGTAGGTAATTCTATTCGTTTGTCGAACTTATTATTGGCTCAATGATATCATGTACGTCACAAACAATCGTAGGTTTCGCGTAAGCGTGTTCATTCTTGATCCCTGGTTGAGCGATTCAGTATGACCTATTAGGTGCTATAAAAGAATTAGGTAAATTGCTTGCTCTCTTTATAAAAATACATATGAAAATTACTTCAGTGTTCGGTAAATATAGAGTTCATATAAATATTACATACGAATTTTACAGTAAAATCTTTGAAAAACACATCAACATGTGAAATTTACTAGATGGTAGAAATTTTACCTTATGAAGCAAATTTACCTGTAAAATTGTAGGCAACTTTGTTACCAACGATTTTCCATGTAATTTTACTGCAACTTTTTTTTACAGTGTAGATCTTCAATTGGAAAATATGTATATAATTTTACGAGATTAAGCATTTGGAGACTGCCTCGAGCGAAAGGTAAGTATTAGTAGTTTGGGGATAGTGTAATCTCACTGGAATCAACTATCGCCTTCGGTTCAGTTTGTATAATATTTGCCTGCGACCTGCAATACTGCACTTTCCTCCCTTGGTTTGAAATATACTATTATTAGCAATAGGTTAAATGATCCCCAATTTTTACTTAGTACTCAGAGAATTTGTCGGTATATTAGTGATGGTGACGCGACATATGTTAAAATAAATTTTGGAGTTGCTATAACCCATGGTTACTCTATTCCCCTCTTCCCCGAAAAAAGTTTTCCTTATTCTAACAATAAAAAAGCTTCCCGTATTTTGCAACATTTATGCAGGTCAACTGTATAATATTTGATCTAGAACTGGCATGCTGTTTTTCTTTTTTTCTTTTTAGTTACGAAATTCTGTTTTCCAATTTTGATGGTATTAAAATTTTGAAATGATGTAATGATGTGATTGAGCTAGGTTACTTCCATAATTTAAATCAAATCCATTTGCCGCAACAACCATTGATAAAACGTTTTTTCGAAGTTGGAAAAGAGCACACGCTTCCGGGTATTATAAAAAAAAAGAAAAACTACATTCAATCTGTTAAAAAGCCTTTCAATGACTGGCAAATGAAATTGAAAAAAACGAAACCAATCGAAAATACAGAAATTATTACAATCCCATTGATTCTTTGAATGCATGTTTTGGGGTCATTGATTTTTATCGTTGGAACATTTTCTGGGAAATACGTGGATCAATAAATAAGTAATATAACTAAAAAGAGACGGAATGAACGCATTTTTGCTTGATTTTGGGATGGACGCTGTCATTCTCTAAATGACACTTACTTGTACCTTAGATAAGAAATTTTTTGAAAAGAAAAACTCAAAATTAAAAAAAAATCGTGAAAAAAATTAGATCAGGTATTGAAAATGTTGGCCTTGGACTTCTTGGAAAATTTCTATACGATAGTAAAATTCAGTCTGGAGTAATACCTCGCCTATCATCGCATCCGTATTCTGTCGTTGGGTAGATCTGGATTTTAGTTATTGGAGTAGCGTACTGTCAACTTAGGAATTAGCCCGTTCTAAAACTGCAAATACTTTTTTCTCGTTCAATTATTGTTAAAGAAGGAAGGCTCCACAACTCTCATACATTTATTATTTTTTTTTTTGGGTACTGAGTACGTGCTCCACGTAACCAGTGTAGATTCTGACGTGCCCAGTATCTACAGCTTTATCTGTTGATAGTTTTATCGGTCTACATATTGAAACGAAGCGAGGAGTGATTTGCCTGGCAACTGTGGCGTTCGCCAACTGACATCTTTCACTCTTAAATTAACAAAGACAAATATTTAGATTAACAGAAAAACTGGTGTGAAGTTTGTTACGGTTTTTTTTTTGCTTCGCTTACCTCGAACTAGTTCTTCGCTAGCCTTTTCGACAGGCTTTTGTAACCCTATTTCCTTCTTTTATCTTCAGAGATGCTCCTACTTCTTGTAATTTCACAACGTAAACATTATCGTTTAATTTTTGGCTTTCAAATTGTGTTTTCTTTCCCCTGTTAGAACGGCCTAGCTAGAATTTGAATCTTTTATTCTCATTTACTTACAGTTAGTTTCTTATACTTAAAACGGTCTTAGATTTTGTTTAATTTCTGGAATTCCTGTGTTTAGACAGGGATGACATTTCTAGGTAAGGTTAGGACTGTTCGTTTTGAACATGTTGGTATTATCGGTTCCACGCATAGATTTGTTCGATTGATCGTTGTTTCATTTAGATCCCCTATTCTGTGTTTACACTTTTTCGACGTTAGAGGGCACCTCCATGTCTTTATACTTGTTTTATTTATTTGTCTTCTGATTGGTTGCGTGACGTATTTTGGACGGAATTTTGGATATTTTCACACATCTTGTGGCTTTTTGGGAAGGTTGCTTGAAATAATCATTGGCCGTATCTTCGTTTGTGTTTGAAGTGGAAATTTCGTGGTTATTACGGCGGATGAGCCTGATATTTTGGGATATAATTTGAGAACCACGCGTCTGCAACGCCATTTCTGTATTTGTTTCTTCTCTTCGTTGAAAAACCTCGTTATTTAACGGTAAACAAATCTGGTTACTTCTCTTATCTTACTAATTTTGGGGTTTTTGTTGTTTTTAGAGGTCTTTTTAATCCCCCTTAATTTTAACTCTGGAATCTTCCTATCGTTTTGTGTGAGATCTTGAACACCCACGTGCGGCTGAGGACTTCTGCGACTTTTTAAGCTCTTCGAAGAACCTTACCTCCTTTGGAATTACACGAAACCAAATTAAGGCTCTTCCCGAAAATAAATCTATGGCCGAATCAAAAACTTCCTCCTTCGACACATAACGAGCACGCATAAGTTCATCAGTTGTAATTCCTAAGGAGGTAAGGTTCTCCGAAGGACTTAAAAAGTCGCAGAAGTCCTCAGCCGCACGTGGGTGTTCAAAATCTCACATAAAACGAAGGTAAGATTCCAGAGTTAAAATTAAGGGGGATTAAAAAGACCTCTAAAAACAACAAAAACCCCAAAATTAGTAAGATAAGAGAAGTAACGAGATTTGCTTTCGTTAAATAACGAGGTTTTTCAACGAAGAGAAGAAGCCAATACAGAAATGGCGTTGCAGACACGTGGTACTCAAATTATATACCAAAATGTCAGGCTCATCCGCCGTAATAACCACGAAATTTCCACTTCAAACACAAACGAAGATACGGCCAATGATTATTTCAAGCAACCTTCCAATAAAATCCACAGATGTGTGAAAATATCCAAAATTCCCAAAGATAGGAAGATTTACTCGTGAGAACGCGTCTAATCAACTACGAAGAAGGAACAGGAAACGGAAGAAATGAATACGTCACGCAACCAATCAGAAGACAGATAAATAAAACAAGTATAAAGACATGGAGGTGCCTTCTAACGTCGAAAAGGTGTAAACATAGAATAGGGGATCTAAATGAAACAACGATCAATCGAACAAATCTATGCGTGGGGTACCGATAATACCGACATGTCCAAAACAAACAGTCCTAGCCTTACCTAGAAATGTCATCCCTGTCTAAACACAGGAATTCCAGAAATTAAACAAAAATCTAAGACCGTTTTAAGTATAAGAAACTAACTGTAAGTAAATGAGAATAAAAGATTCAAATTCTGTAGCTAGGCCGTTCTAACAGGGGAAAGAAAACACAATTTGAAAGCCAAAAATTAAACGATAATGTTTACGTTGTGAAATTACAAGACGTAGGAGCATCTCTGAAGATAAAAGAAGGAAATAGGGTTATAAAAGCCTGTCGAAAAGGCTAGCGGAGAACTAGTTCGAGGTAAGCGAAGCAAAAAAAAAACCGTAACAAGTTAGCAATATATTTTTTTCTAGGTCAAATTAATTCACTTCACACCGGTAACAGAAAATTTGTTTGTTTAACAGAATCAATCAATCGCTTTTATCGGCGGTGTAAATTCTCAGACAAAAGCTCAACAACCATATTTAGTTTTTCTAATCAATCCGGCACTAACCAATTTTCATCTAACGAAGAGAAAAGCGATAAAACAAAGAAGACCGACCACTAGAAACCAATAAATTTCCGAAGCACCGAGGCCAGTCCCCCCCACTGTGCCGCGGCAGAACACTCACTCCAACCACGGAACCAATGAATCGAGGAAAACCGAAAGAAAAAAGGCAATATCCATGGGAGGGTGAGGGAGGGATGGGAGGGGGTGACCCATTCCCTGTCTCCCCAAAAAGGACCATATGATTTTATAGCCTTTTTCCGGACGAACGAGCGCTGAAACTTCGGCTGGTATAGTAGAGGGAAAAAAAACGAAAGCCCGACCTTAACTTTCCAGGATCTATCGCATCAGTTTTCCAATAATCTAAAACGGGGTTAGAATAATACGTCCTCTCGCGTTATTAAACGTCCTAGTAGTAATGCCATAGGGATCGGAAGAGCGGTGAAGAGTTGAAATAGGATTACCGGGGTTAATATGAGAAATTATTTGGAGTTTACTTCATTCCAAAAGTTAATTTGATTTATTTTTATAAGGGTGTAAAAATGAAAGTGTTCTTATTATATCATCTGAACACCCGCGAGTAACAAATCAATGTCTAATAAAGTAAATGATTAAAAGAAAAATATTTACGCATGGCTAATATCATTTACGATATGCGACAAAGGTGCCACAACCTTTTCGGTTAGAGATCTACATTCGCAGAATTTCACATTTATATTAGTTGCCGCCAAAGAATTCCTAGGTTTTTATTGAGTAATTTTTTTTTCGTTTTTTTTTTAACATCGGGAAAGAAGAGCCAATAAAAATGTTTTGAATAATATTTTTTTGTGGAGAGATTGGAAGGAGTTAGAGAGGGAGGGGTGTTTAGAACAGAATTATATACATTTGTTTTCTCCTAACCCGACTCCGTAGTTTAGTTTTGTTACGTCGACGTTAACGGTGAAGACATCTTTATTATTTTATTAAGATTATGACTAAAAGAAAAGAAAAACTTAAATAATTCAAAAAACGGCAACATGTTATATAAGGAATAAGCTAATAAACTGATTGTTATTTATGGGCGTAGATCCAGAAATTGAATAAAAAATATATATCATTCTATATTAAAATAACAAAGTTGACATCCATTTCCGGCAAACGGAAGTGATATTTGGTTAAAGTATTCACATTTATAGTTCCAATCGAACATATAATGGTGCCAAAATCTCAAATATAAGTAATGCCATAAAAATTTTTTGAATCATATTGTTTTGAGAGATTGGAAGGGGTTAGAGAGGGAGAGGTGTTTAGAACAGAATTATATACATTTGTTTTGTCCTAACCGACCTCCGAGCTTAGCTTCTGTTACGTCCCCATAATTAGATTTAAGTTCCTTTAGTTCAAGAAGTTAATAGTGAAGACATCTTTCCTTTTTTCTATTCTTCTTTATTCTAAACAGACACCCTCTCTTTGTAATTTCGACACTAGAGTTCCTTGTTACACTACACGCAATGACTTTTGTAACCAAGGGAAAATGGTCAGTGTAACAAAGGACTACTAGTTCAAAACCATATTGTAATAAGCAGCAAAGGTATCACATGTTCTTGTTATCACTTTATTGCATTCTCCATAAATAATAAACAAATTTAAATAATCTTCCTATAATTTAAACGTGCTGGTATTTTTTATAATTGAAAACTAAGTGACATTTCATCAATGCTATTCGTTTGGCGCGAATGGTTAGTTTAGATTACTTTACTTAGATACAGTTTATGATTTGAAATTTTGCCTGAACCGATCCCAAGTTTTTAAAATTTTGTATTATTCGTTTAACCTGTGTTTGGTGACGGCTTCTGCCTTTTGAGGATACCCGAGCAGCAAAAGGTATCACATGTAATTGCATCACCTTTAATTGCATTCTCCATAAATAATAAACAAATTTTAAAGAATCTTCGTTCGTAGAATTTAAAACCGTGCCGCATATGTTTATAATTGAAAACTAATAAGTGCATTTCATCAATGCTGGATTGTTTGCCGAATGGTCATGACTTACTTAAATATACCAAAGCAGGATGACATTTTAAAAAACTACATAAGCTACCTTCTTACACCATACATACATATTTTACTAATTATCTTAAAAAAAGTATCCATTTTAAGCATGGGTAATGATATGACTTTTTTTGTATTTTATTCAAGGCAGTTTGATGAGAAAAAGAAAAGTAGGTAGTTGTATTTAAAAAAAGTGTTGACACTTTTTCAACAATTCGAAAGTTTAACTGTAATGCTCGGACACGCTGTATAATGTTTTCGAAAAATTCATTCGGTTTCGGATGCTACCCTATATGGTCAACAATTCTACAAATTTTAAATTTTCCAAAGTAAAATACCTTTGCAGTTATAGAAGTTCAGATGCACTCGTACATCTGTTAAAAATTAAAAAAAAATGCAAATATTTCAAAATATGGTTGAAAATAGCAACATCGTTGTTTTAACAAATTTACTTTAGATTTGAACGAAGAATTAAAAATGTAATCATATATAGGGTGTTCCATTTAAAATAACAAAGTTGACAGCCACTTCCGGTACAAGCGAATGCCCTAGATTATAATTATATAAAATATTTTAGTTCAATAGCCCAGGTTGACTTTAGTATATTGCGAAATTTTCAGAATTTTCCAATGTATACTCTTTCATATATCGATCGAAGCAGCGTCGCGAGACAGCCTGTATAATGATGTTATACGGTAATGCAAACACCAACCTAATTAAAATAAAATTAAAGGCAGAAAGGTAGGTGTTGATTTCATTAAGTATCTCGCATACACAGATGCTATAGGGTAACTGTGTATTAAATTCCTTTCCCTGGCATGTGTAATCCCTATTCAAACGACTGGATTAAATTCTGTTCCGTTGGATAATTTTTTCAAAGCGCAAATTTTAGGACGTAGAGGAGAACAAAAATAAAATTAAAAAAAAAAAAAATATAACGAAAAGGCGAGTGCTTATCATTTAAATTTGGTTTTCAGTGTGTTTATAAAATATGTACGGAATGTAATTTTGTATAATTTAAGGGCATTTCCTTTCATTTACTCTCGTATTACAAAGAACAAATAAATAAATGCAATTCTCAATCGAAATAAATAAAGAAAAAAGATAGAGCCTTAAGAGCAGTGGCGGTTTCTGTATAGGAGCACATGAGCACGTGAACTCCCTAAACAAATCGTCGATTACAAACTAATAAAATCTATTACTCGATCTTAATATATTCGTGAAATATAACGCAGCGAAACGAATAAACGACGCGACGTTCCTTTCTATACATATGTATGTACATCGCGAGCAAGCGACCGACGACGGAGCACGTGCGCCGAGTAGGCGGGACTACGTTGATTTTATCCAATGCCTAGCCGCATAAAGCACGTAGCGGAGGTGGGGAGGGATACGGCAGATTCCATATGAACGGTGCACAAATTGAGTGTGCTCCTGTGCTTGCTTTCGTTGCGTTCTCGGGTCACGTTAACAAATCGATCGACATCAACGTTCAGATATCGTGTTTTACGGATAAACTGTATTATATATATTTTGTTTATGAATCACTCAACGTTCACAGGTCGTAACTACCATAAGAATAATACTGTTTGTTGGTGACAGTTTTATAATGAAACCAAGGTGCGTAATTATTTTAATTTATTAAATAACATACTGCTGTAGTTTTTTATTAAAAAAAACAATTATCTGAATAAATTTCTTAATTTAATGTTATTTTTATTTGAAAGTTGTTTTGATATTTTAGGATAACGGTGTATATCTTTATACTTTAAGTTTTAACAAAATTTTCGTTACTATATATAACATTATATTATTTATTTCACTATTGCTATATTTTTCCGTATTGGATGGATTTGTTTCAAGGTTTTTTGTCTGTTTTCTAGCTCTCTGCTTCGTACGTGCGAGCGAGAGAGCCAGTGTGTGATATAGATATCAGGGTAGCTCACATGTGTTGTTTTCTTTTGCTTGGAATTTAAAAATTTTAATATATTAATCTATTAATTTGTTACTGATATTAAGCCAGTGCTCAATGTTTAATCACACTCGTGCAGTTTAGATGAGTAATTAATACAGGTCTGTATTAAATTTAATTTTATATTTTAGTTTTAGGTATAAGAAGATTTTCAAAGAATTGTAGATGATAAAAGTTGATATAATTAACACAATAATCATGGTTGTAACAATTTAAATACTTAGTGTTAATTTATAAATACCTTAAATTTAACTTTGTAAAAAAAGGAAATTAGACAATATATTTGTTAAAAAAAACTATCTATTTTATTTAGAACACTGATTTAAATTTTCGTTTGAGGTACTTCTTCTACAGCAATACGTTTATTAAACCCGCACACATAAAGTCACAAACTTAAACTCGTAAATCTTTAACCGTTCCCAAAAAACGTACATTTTCCTCAAAGATACAAATAATAATTGATTTTTTTAGAAAAACAAAAATAAATTGGCAACAGCGCAGCCGCAGTTAAAAACTACGCCGCATCGTTAAATCCCTCTGTAAAAATCCGACAAAGCAAAGCCGCCACTAATGCGCTTTGGTGCAGCCGACAAACAAAGAAGAATATATTATATAGTACGTAAAAAAAGTAATGAAATGAAATATACAGTACGTAAAAAAGATAATGAAATGCACACAAAACAAACAAAGTAGTATTGTAAGTAAACACTAAACAGTATATAAATAAGAACTATGGATGCGAACAGTTTTACTGTGGAATATTTGAAAGACAATTTTAATTCGTTTAGTTATGAACAAAAAAAAGTTAAAAGTATGGGCAGACCAAAACCAGAATTTGACGCAAACTACAAAGAGCAAATTTAGAGACTTTACAAGAAAATTTAAGAAGGACATGTACGAAAAAAATGATTGGATTTTAGTTAAAAATTTGCATGTGCTTGATTTTGTGAACACCCTACGTTTCCGACCACGAGCCGCCACTGCTTAAGAGGCGGATAATATTTTGGAAATGACGCGTCGAGGCGGACACGAGCTTTCTAATTAACTTAGTATAAGTTTTCTGCTAATTTGATGAGAATCTGTTAACTTATAAAAATGTTATTGGCATTTTTCTTTTTGTATTTAGGAAATCATCTGTAAAACAAACAATACTCCATTAGTTAGATGCATACGTGTCAAATTCTTAAAGTAATATAGAAGTCAGTTTTTAATTCTGTGGAAATCTCAATGGTAAGAACGTGGCTTTGGAGATAAGCAAAATTCTTTAAAAAGAATTAGTTTTTTCTGATACGGAAACTAGAATTAAAAAAAAAGGTTTTAAAGATAAAAAATGTATTAATTCAAAAATAAAAGCCGATTTCCTTATGCACGATTTGCGATTCGTCTGTTCTCTTGTTTCGCTTCACTTATACCAAGTACACAACGTCAGGCGAGCATCTAAAAACGGATTTTTTAAAGCGATAAACCTGCTGCGCTTCGCCTCACTACGCTGTGTTCGAGTGAAGCGTATAATTCTAACGTGGCTATGTATGTGTTTACTGCTGCAGTGACCTTTTTGTTCAATGTCAGCGACAGATAGATACGAACACGGCATGTAATACCTATATATACATACATAAGTACATGAGTATATAGCAATGATTTCATCCTACGCGATGCGGCACATATTGTGAAGGTATTATTGAATATTTGTGCATTGCGTTATACCTGATGTTGCGTAGGACGATATTCACTTACTTGTGTATTCGCATGAGTTTGTAGTTAATTAGTCATTACATGGATTAGTGTTCCGGATCAGTTCGGACGAGCTGAATTCGTCATTGTGATTGTTATACTTTGTATTATCAAGTCATGCTTCGACATGTATACAGGGTGATTCTCAATATATGCGACAAACTTTAAGCGCTGATTCTTGGGGTTATTTTGATCATAAAAGTTCATAAGAACATATGTCCAAAATCGCTTAGTTCTAAAGTTGTACAATGTTTAATAGTAAGTTAACATAATTAATGTTTTTATTATAAATTAACAAAATAATTAGTAAAACAAAATTAACTTATACTAACTGTCGAAAATGACCGCCCCCAACTGCAATACAAGCTTCTATCCTCCGTCGTATTGACTGGAGAGTCCCTTCTAAAATACCAGGGGTATTTCGAATTGTTTGAAAAGCTGCGATAATACGATTTCTCAGTTCATCGACATTTTCAATGGGAGTCGTATAAACTAATGATTTAAGGTGACCCCAGAGAAAAAAGTCCAAAGGATTTAAGTCTGGAGATCGAGGAGGCCACGGTTGTGGACCTTCCCGTCTTATCCACCGATCTGGATACGTATTGTCCAAAAACTCGCGAGCAACTAATCTAAAATGCGCTGGAGCACCGTCATGCATAAAATACATTTGTAATCTTAATTGCAACGGAACTTCTTCCAGCAGTAGGGGTAGCTCCTCTTCAAGAAAATTGCGGTATACCTCGTCATTTAACCGCATCGGTAAAAAATGTGGACCTATCAAGTGATCTCCAACAATGTGTGGGCCACATTGACAGAGAATTGATGTTGATGACGGGCATTCACTAGTTCGTGCGGATTTTCTTCGGCCCATATGTGATTATTATGAAAATTAATAATCGCGTTTCTAGAGAAAGTAGCCTCGTCGGTGAAGAATATTTGAGCCAAATAGTCAGGATTTTGTGCGATTTTGTGTTGCATCCGTTGACAAAAACCACTCTTTGCGGAAAATCTGCCGGAAAAAGTGCCTGCACCCGTTGAATGTGATATGGATACAACAGTTGATCTTTCAATATTCTCCAAACTATGGCCTGACTAAAATTTAAAGCAAACGCAATTTTTTTGGTGCTTGTAGCAGGATGTTCCTCAATTTTATTTAGTACTATTTCTTCAACTTGTGGAGTTCTCACTGTAGATGGGTGCCCGTTATCAGTCATCCGTTTTTTAAAATTTCCCGTTTCACTAAGACGTTGGTGAAGACGGGCAAATATTGAATGATGCGGGATGATACGGTTCGGGTATCGTTCTTCATAAAGACGTCTAGCAGTACGCGAATTTCCATTGGCAAGACCGTAAACGAAATGCATATCACACATCTCAGCATTCGTGTAATTCATTTTAGAAAACAGAAACTGGCAATAAACTGAATGAATACTCTGACAACTATTGACAAATATAGAAATGACAAATAAACAATTCCCTCTCAACACAATAGTTTTTGAAAAATCAACTGTGATATTATATCGTGTTAGTCATAGTTCATAATTTATTATTAATCATTCAATAACTTTAAAACCAAACCGTTTTGGACTTACACTCGTATGAACTTTTATGATCAAAATAACCTCAGGAATCAGCTCTTAAAATTTGTCGCATATATTGAGAATCACCCTGTATATTGTAATGGAATGTATACTCGATATTATTTAAATGTAAAGTTACTATTTTACTACTGGCAGACAGCCAGATGATGTCCAGGTGATGTAGGAAATCTCTGCATTTGGCAACTCCTTCAAAGCATTTTCCTCCAGAATATTCCCTTCAGGATGTAAGGATGATCAGCAGATCATGACCTACACATCGAAAATGAATATTAGAATTTGAATGGTATATTTTTATAAGATATATTTTGACAGATCAAGGTTGAATCCAAGTTCAATTCAAATGATTTTTTTTTACAGTGTATTTATTTCATTTAGATTTAGTCTAATAATGTTTTTATATGCATTGGCAGTCCAATTGCATTGATATGTCAACAGAAAGACATGGGAAATTGCTGAAAATTGGGTTTTGTCACAATTCTATATGTATAAAAATGGTTGCCCAGTTTTTGTGCATACAGTGATGAATTTTAAGATTGTTAATTTTACATAGTAATAAGTGTTTAAAAATTTTAAATGTATTTTTCTCATGATCTAGAGACACCTGCCTTTATTATATTTTAATTGTAAGGTGAATCCAGAATTTTGCAATAATTATTTATTTGCATTTCCTTTAAACATTGGACAGTCCATTCGGTCACATGGGCATTGTCATGAATTAAACAAAGTATATTCTCCTCATTTTGGTTAAATTAACGGACATTCTGCGACAGTGGTACTCCTTGTCGAAGACAATCGCTCTCAAGTCGGTTAAAAGTTTTCAATTCGAAACCATTCAACCACCAACCTTCCTCACAGGTAGACGTGTCTCCATTTGTTTTCGTAAAATTTACCGGCTATTTTGATGAAATCCAATTTTATCCTAAATTACAACCTAAAAATAATTGTTAATTGTAAAACAAAGCTTATCACTTAAATATTATCCAAATTACCTACTACTTTTGGGTAATTTTTCTTCAACGACGATTTTCCCTGAAATGTTCCTGTCTTGATCGAGCCATCCTCCGTGATCTGAAGTACCTAAGATGTACCAGGGCCCCTATCCGATACCCGACCATTCCAGACCACTCCGATGTCCGCAGAATTCGTCCTTGTAGAAGGTATTCCTCGTCAAATCTACCTAAAAATAAACGTATTATTTCAATCCTAATCTAAATTTAATTATACTTATAAGAAATTCCATTTTAATACGTTCAGCAAATTTTGGGGTTAGGAATTTGTTTGTATCATGCTGAACGGTTTGCACTTACTTGGGGAAATTTGCATAAGTTGGTAGTATGCTAGGAATAAGTATTTAATATGTATTTAAGATACGAACCAATATCCAGTAATTTACCATCAAGGTTGGCCATTCTGTTTCACACGTCATTTTAAGCCTAGCATAACTCCCTTTGAACTTTCAGAAAACGCGGGAAAATTTAACTCAGACGTATTCATGTTCTCAATAAGGAATTTATATTGCAAAAGGTGGAATTACTATTAAAAACGTTAGTGTTATTAATTAAGCGGACTCACGTACTTACCTGAGATAATAATATCCTTAGATTTACATCTGATCTTACACAGGTTTACATTTCGAATTTTTTTATTACATAAAATCACTTTTATCCACACTTAAATGTTTTCATTTTACATGAGAGATTGATTTACCATCGAGGCACAACACTATTGTGCCTACGACAGCTTCGAAACTGGTCATTAAGATTAAAATTGTAGGAGAGGACATTTTTCACAACATCCTCACACACCATCTTCACACGTACTGAGATAATAAGAGGGTTAACTAGCCATTCGTTATTTTTTTGATGTCAACGTGCTTTAATCGGAAATTCTCGCCCTGCATGCCATCTGGCTTGTTGGAGAGCACACGTCTAATTTAAAATTAATAAATATAGATGACACTGGGATGTATTAAATTTGATTTTTACTAATTTAATTAATATATTTTTTTTAAAATTCATTTTTTTTTATCCGGGCTGCATGCTACTCTGTAGCGTTACAATATGTATATTTGATACGAATTTGTTTATTTGAAGCTCCATTTGTCTATACTATGAAGGATAATAATTCAAAAAAAATTATGTGCTTCATATATATGTATTCCCACAAAATTTTATTTCAAATCTCTATGAGAATAAATTAATATAAATCATAGATGACTCTCACTATACCAGAAACAGCAAAATTACTCCATGCTTAATTAAACGAGCAAATACAAGTCTAACTCCTTTCCTTCTACTCATGTAGTATCTTATTTCAACAATCTTTTGATTTGCCAACTTCTTTTATAGTAAAGGTTAGTATAGTTCAATCACGGCGCCTTGTGTTTGGAGCGCAAATAACTGGCCGGGCAAGCATTTGAACCGAGGAAAACGTATATGTAGTTGAAGGCACATGAACATTGCCATCAGTAGATCGTGATGTTTTTCGCAGGGAACAAGTACCTTAACAGTGAAGTGTATTGTGTACCGGGGTCAGTCACGTTCACATCGTGGGAGTCTAGAGTCTAAATTATAGGATGTACACACTATGTAACTAACCACGAGGTATAAGTATGTGCAGTCGCTAATAAGTGTAAGAAGGAACTATGGAAGAATATAATGATTTAAGTAATTATGTGCTATAGAAGAAAATGTGCAAGAAATGTGTAACTTGAAACGTTCACTTGTAAATTATTAAATAGAAAAGGTAGTATTTTGTACACGAGTTTATCTAAACTATACAAGAGTTATATATAAACTCAATACATACAATAACATTGTAGTTGTGGTAGATGTTTATACACAAATAAATGTATTCAAATGCACAATTTGTGAATTAACTTAAACAAATAAATGTCAAAATATAAACATATTGTTTCCCGACTATATACTTTCAGTGCACATTTTGGCATTTTCTTGTGTAGATGTAAATACATTGTTGTGTGATAATGAATATTTTCTTGTGGAGATAGAAATGCACGTTGCTCCAATAAGTATCCATATTGTTATGGAGAGAGTAGTTGATATTCTACTATTATTTAAAAAGGGAATGTTACTATTTTACTTAGTTATATTTTTAAAACTTATTAGTTTATAATAGAAAAAGGATATAATATGTAGCAGCAGACAGCTAGACGATGTCCAGGTGATGTAGGTAATCTCTGCATTTGGCAGGTCCTTCAAGGCATTTTCCTTTAGAATTTTCCCTTCAGAAAGCAAGATGATCAGCAGTGGTACACCTACACATCGAAAATGAATATTAGAATTTGTATAGTATTTTATTACAATAGCTATTGACAGATCAAATTTGGATCCACGTTTAATTCGAGTGAACAGTTTTATTATTTTCACTGTGTATTTATTTCATTAAATTTTTTTTTAATAATGTTTTTATATGCATTGGCAGATCAATTGCTTTGATATGTCAACAGACAGACATGGGAATTGCTGGAAATTGGATTCTGTAACAATTCTATGTGTATAAATGGTTGCCTACCTTTTGGGGGCATAGTAATGAATTTTAAGATTGTTGTTTTTTATATAGTAATAAGCGTTTAAAAATTTCAAATGTATTTTTCTCATAATTCAGATACTCATACCTTTGTTATATAAAAAGTGTAAGGTGATTCCAGATTTTGTAATTTTATTTATTTTCACTTCGTTGAAAGATCTGACAATCCTATCGATCACATGGCCATTCTCATATGTAAAACAATGGATGTTCCTCATTTCGGTTATATTAACGGTTTTTCACAGCAGACAGTTGGACTCCTTGCTTGGAGACAATCGCTTTCAAGTCAGTTAAAACATTTTCAATTCGAACCATTCACCAACCGAACCTTGTTCGAGGCAGACATATTGCAGTTTGTTCTCGTAAAAATTTAACGGCTATTTCGATAAAATCCAATTTTATCCCAAATTACAACCTAAAAATAATGGTTAATAGTTAAACAAAGTTTATCACATAAATTTTATTCCAAATTACACACGATTTTTGGGAAATTTTTCTTCAACGACGATTTTTCCGAGTAATGTTCCTGTCCTGAGCGACCCATCCTCTCTGACCTGATGTATCTACGAGGTACGAGGGCCCATATCCGACCTGAACAGTCCTGACCACCGATGATCGCAGAATTCGGCCCTGTAAAAAAGGTACTCCTCGTCAAATCTACCTAGAAAATAAACGTATTATTTCAATTCCAATCTAAATTGAATTGTACTTATAAGAAATTGTATTTTAATCCGTTCTGCAAAAAATTTGAGGTTAGAAAATCGTTTGTAACATAGCTAAGCGGTCTCCAGTTACTTTGGGGAAATTTGGGTAATTAGGTTTATAAGTATTTATTATGTTTTTACGTTACGAACCAATATCCAATGATTTACCATCAAGGTTGGCTACTCTGTTTCACACGTCTATTCAAATCTAACATAACTCCATTTGAACGGTCAGAAAACGCGGGATTTTTAAAACTTATTTCAAACGTATTTAAGTACGAAACTATGAATTTGAATTGCAAAAGGTGGAATTACTTAATGAAACTTTAGTGTTATTAATTAAACGGACTCACGGACTTACCTGAGATTATTATCCATAGATTTATGTCTGATATTAAACAAGTCACATTTTGAATTTTTTTAAATTAAATAAAATCACTTTTATCCACTATTAAATGTTTTAATTTTACTTAATAGTTTGAATACGATTAAGGCACGACATTATCATGCCTAGGATGATCATTTAAACTGGTCTTAAACATTGAATTTGAGGAAGAGGACAATTGACAACATCATCCTACCACATCTCTATGCGTACTGAGTTAAAAAATAAGAAAGTAACGAGCTATTCAATATTTTTTTTATGTCACCGCCCCCTCGATCGGAAATTTCTCGCCCTGCATGCCATCTGGCTGGTGAGACAGAACACTTCTAAATCTAAATTATAAAAAATAGATGACACTGGTATATATGAAACTTGATTTTTTTTTTAATTCAATTAATGTATTTCTTTTAAAAAATTATTTTTTTTAATCCGGACTTTATGCTACTGTGTAGCGTAACAATATTTTGTGCATAAAACCCTATCGACTGCTGCTAAAATGTACATTTTTGTGTTGATATATGCATTTAATTGTAAATTTATGTGAATTTACCTGTGTATTATGTGCATTTAATTGTACAAATGATGTAGGGAGATGAGAAAAAATAAAAGCATGTAATAATTTAACAAGTTTTTAATGAACTTAAGAATAAGTATACCCGACGACAGGAAGTCTTAGGATATCACTCCTGACGAACCCACCCGAACCTATTGTTGTCTCTCTCATATCATCTCCAGATAGCAAGAGACAACAATAGCTTCGGAAAGGCTCAGTTCGAAGCGGTGCCCTGAGATTTCTTATCGCAGTACTTACCTTCAAATGTTTTTTGTAATTCATCTAATTTCCATTCTATTAACATATTTTTTACATAATCATCCATCTTTGTAAAACACATACCCGTCTAACAATCTTCACAGAAAAAAATAATGGACGCAACGGTCAACGCTAATATACAAGCTGATAGAACTTCTACGTGCAAAACGCATATATTTGCCTAAAATGGCTAAAATGAACATCAATTACCAATAGACTCAACGCATGGTGCACGTGACGATCATGTGACTGTTTGCATCCAATACGAATCTGATAAACATCTAATGCGCATGTATTTTTATAAACGGGAAGGGGTAGGTTACAAGTATTGTATTCTCATTTACACTAAAATATACATAATTACACAATATTCATCAATAAATTATCTACAAAATGGAATGTTGCGGTACATTTCTACAAAGGTACATAATATCAAGTATTATACGAGTATACGTATTGTCAAAGAAATCTTCCACTGGCGCACTACAGATGACATCACCAGCATTTGCTATTGTTGTGCATTTGTAGTGGTAATATATTTCCATAAGAGAATACTTGTGGTGCCATTTATAGTACGCCAGTGGAACATTTCTTTGACCATATGTATATTGGTATAATGTTTGATAACAGTAAATTTTAATAACATAGTGCAGTTCAAGTTCATCTCGTAGCAAGAAATTGTATACATCTGTCTAACACAACCGATTATCGGATATGCATACACATTGTGCCATTTTTAAACATTCCTTGTGTATAAAAGCCCACAATCGAAAATATACAAATTAAGTTTCATTTTTGAATAGTACTGTTGCCTAAAATGCACAATTTATGCAGAAATTATATACAATTAAATCTACACAGCGTTGCGTATAGCTCTGTACACTAATTTTTCTCAGCGTACCAATTTCTGACCCTGTTCTAATTATTGAGACCTTCAATGTATTTTTTCCTATAATAGTTTCTTTTGCTGTGTTTTAGCGTAGCTTTCGATTGAAAATAATCCCAGCACAGACATTTATTTTAAGTTCTTCTAATTGTTCTTCCAGTCTCATCTTGGAATCTTAAACATTGACATCATTCTATCCCTTAAAGTGTCAGTAGTTGGGACTTCTACCATACATGTATTTATTATATAAATTTGAATAGCATCACCGTAGTCTATGATTATTTTTCTTTCATTTACATTATCGTATACTAAAAAAAAATCTATTTCACCGTTTGTCAATTTTTGTCAGTCGTCTTATGCAGGTTATGATTTTGACATAAACGCTCCTGAAATGAGCTCAAGAATTGTTCACTGAGATAAAATTTGTAGTGCAATTAGTTCAGTTTAAACTTGTTCAATGAAATAAATAAATGCTTTAATCCGATGCAAATAAACCTATCCTTTTTATCTCTAAATAAGTATATACATAGATAATAATATAAGATTTTAGGTTTTCAAAACAACTTCGTAAATATTCACTGTTTTTTGCAATAGGTATAACTAAAATATTGAAACATATGTAATAATGTTAATAAATATTGAATTGAAATATTTTCTTTGCCGTATTATTTTCCTACTGTTACCTTAATTACCTTAAACACAGTATTATATAAAATAAGAAAATTATTAATCATATTCATTTCCTTTCCCGACTTTTGCAATAATTTCTTGACCGGCACAGTGATACTAGATTATGATCAAATGGTCATGACTTACTTAGATATACCAAAGCAGGATGACATTTTAAAGAACTACGTAAGCTACCTTCTTACACCATACATATGTACATATTTTACTAATTATCCTAAAAAGTATCCATTTTAGATGGGTACTGAATATGATCTTTTTTTTGTATTTTTATAAGGGCAGTTTGATGAGAAAGAGAAAAGTAGGTAGTTGTATTTAAAAAAAAGTTTTGACACTTTTTCAATTCGAAAGTTTAACTGTAATTTTCGAACACGCTGTATAATGCTTTCGAAAAATTCATTCGTTATAGAAGTTCAGATGCACTCGTCCATCTGTCAAAAATTTAAAAAAAATGCAAATATTTTAAATATGGTTGAAAATAAGAATGTAGTTGTTTCAACAAACTTACTTTAGATTTGAACGAGGAATTAAAAAATGTAATAATATATAGGGTGTTCCATTTAAAATAACAAAGTTGACACCCACTTCCGGTACAAGCGGACGCGCTAGATTATAATTTTAGTTTAGGTTTTAGTATACTGCGAAATTTTCAGAATTTTCCAATGTATACTCTTTCATATATCGATTGATGCAGTTCGTCGTGAGACATCCTGTATATGTAGAAATGACGTTTTGGTGTATTGTCAAAATGAAAAGAGAGTTAATTAGATCAACTGCTGCTTAAAATAGAACATAAAAACATATTTATTTTATAATGATAATTATTCATAATTGATTATATAAGTTAATTATATCTAAAAACAAACAAATTTGATAGTTAATTTCGCTTGTACAACATTTCTGCTTCATATATACAAAATAAGAGTTTATTTGTATTTATGCAAGCTTTAGGCGTCAGTGCATCCTTTCTATGTGTATATTTGTACAGGAAAGTAGGTTGTGATCTCCTTGAATTAAAAAAAGAAGTTATACAAACACATTACAAGCGTTCTTGTTTAAAAATGACGCAATAAAATAATTCTAATTTATCCATGACGTATCGTTCTAATCAAAATATTTATGTTGAACATTGGGATGATCTAAATCGTTAATAATACGTACATACGTATTAAGTACACATATCTAACAGATTCAATAAACTGAAATTAAATTCAATTTGTTTCGTAATGGGATTAGTCATCATTGCAGTTTTATGCAATTAAGAACTGTTATACTGGAATATCATTCATTGTTGCAAATTGGGTTATATATGTATAGTGACAGAAGATTTTTGAAGTCGAGGAAATTTAAGTCTTTTCAAAAATATAAAAATACATAAACAATTTTTTGAAAAGATAATAATATTGCACCGAGAGAAAAAAAGTGTTGTATTAACTAATAAAATGGTGTATTGAACACTTTTTTCTTTTTCAATATGAGCAATGATATGCTAGTGTTAATGCAATACGTAAAAAAATGTTAAATTGCGTTAGTTAACTGAATAATAATAAATGTTATAAGAAACAGACTAGGCGTGATTACTTTGAACATGTACTTAATTTTCCATTAACAATTTCTACCTGCTAATTGAATAATACAACAACATTATCCCAACACAGTTACTTGTTGTAGACACACGAAGTAATAATTGTCTCTATAATTTTATAATATTGCTTTAGCACTATAAAATATTGATTCAAAACTTATATTGTTTCATTTAACTTACCTGTAGTATTCATCGAATGATTATTTGCATGTAATTCAACACCTTTAGGTGGTTATACCAAAAAGATTTTCTTGTTAGTGGAACCATTTTCGATTTTGCTTAAAATCACGTTACTGATCGGGCGAGTTTTTAATTTCATCGATGGATCCATCGATTACTGTATCATTAATGTATTAAACAGAGATATACTGTAATCGATGGATCTATCGATGAAATTAAAAATCCGCCCGCACATTCAGCGATTAGTCCATTGATAGCAACGCATAGCTATATATCGCCTAATTAGGAAGACTATAATAGGTAATAGAAGAAAAACGTTTACGGCATTATATACTAAACTTATATTAGCTTAATAACATAACTAAAAAATTACAAAGGTTTTATTCATACATTTGAAAGGAAAGCACAATTTAACGTTTCATAATAAATCATTAATAACAACATTTAACCAAAATTCGTTATCAGCATTTACTGATTTCGTAATATTACCCACCAAATAATCATTATTTTCAACGGAATTGGTTTTTAGTCGTATTAATCGATTTACTTAAACAATTAGAGGCAAAATGATTTTTACGATTACATTTATCACATATCTTACCATAAGCTGGACAACTGTTTTGCGCATGCGTAAAATTACAACGTGTACACCGACCTGTTCTAGAATTGTTCGAATCCGTTACAAACGATCTTATTTGAATTTGCCGGACACCTCTTTCCAATGATCTTCCATCCTTGTGCGGCCCTTGGGTGAAACGTGTCTTCTGTCTTGCTCCTGCATCCGGCTGTCGATAGCTGTGTTTTCCAGCGTAATTTCAATATTATTTAAAATTTCTTGAACTTCCTTTCCAATACAGTGTAACAGCGTCGCTGCTTATATTTCGGCTGTTTTCCCACTGCAACCACTCGCGGTAGAATATAATTCCCAATCTTCTTTGAATTGCCTCCAACTTTTTGCTAGTTTTCATCTTCTCGGGTTGAGATATATTCTCCATTTTGTTTTGTTCCTTTCTGACACTTTTTTTTATAATTGTTGCACTTTTTCTTCCTTTCACTGATTTTTTTTTGTATTTTGTTTGTTTTTTATTTTGACTGCGCCATGTTATATATATATTCCGCGATGGGTTTTGATTATCTTTATTATTCAATATTAACGTTACAGAAACCCACAAACATAGGTCTTATTGCTACGGAGGTTGGATACTGACTGACTATACGCATGTGCGATCACCTATATACCACCTGTAATAGTATTAAATATTACATTTCATTGAGTTAACACCGATAGTAAATATTAAAGAACACCTTTTTCAATGTCAAATCGACAATTTGTGGGATTAAAACAACAAGATAAGTATTGGTTACGCCTGAACACTATAATCTTGTTAAATTAACTCTAAATGTGCAACAATATAATGTTTGTTTCAAAATAGGTGCATATGATTCACTTAAATGCAACATGGTTAAATCAATGCTCAAATTCGTGACACTACGAAAAATGTTGAAATAACCATTTCATTTCTCTCAGTGTGGACAACAAATATTAGTTTATTTGCTGTACATATCTCGTTTGAAAAGTGCATATTTTTTTTGTTAATTTTGCTTTTTATTTTATATTTAACAAAATAATAAAAACTAGATAACCATTTATATTTTTCTTACTTTAGGACTTCATTTTCACAAACGTGCATTTTAAAATCAATATTTTAAAATCATAAAACAGATTACAGGGTTTCATTGAATTCCGCGACCGATATTAACACGAAAAATTAGCCAAAAAAAAATCGTTGTATCCGGGAAATCAGTGACTATAAAAAAGGGGTATAAAAACCGGGGATAAAGTACAAAATATAGGGACACAAAAAACCATTAGGAGGGCTCGGTTGTTGTAGCATCGCTGTCTGGTTGGCATAATGCCAGGTGTATACCGGCGTCGCCTATAACATTATGAAATATTCAGCGGAGAGGATTTGCAAAAATGCATAAATATCAAACTTTCCCGGTGGTGTGAGACCGTGCTGGAACCAGGGAATATTTGCATTTTTATGAGACACACGGTAAATTAATATTTTTTTTAAGGGAAATTAAAGACAGAACTTTCCCTAATGCTCTTTTAAGTGATATATATATTTTATCATGGATTTGCAGTTGCGAACATTTAATTTTGCCAAATTCTTTTAGATTTATTGCGTTAACAGCTTTTACTAAATTACACAGTGTTTCAAAATGATTTATATCTCAGTATAGGTACTGACAAGGGAACACCGGCGGGTGTCCCCCTCCGATTTCGATGAAACTTAACAGCTCGAAAGAGTACCTTAAAATAAGAGACACGTATTTTTTTTCTATCGGCGTATCCGCACGATTTTGGGGTACAGCCCCTCCAAAGTTTTAGACGATTTTTCAATTTTTGCAAATATTTCCTAAATTATAACAGATTTAAATTTTCTTCTTAACATAATTTGCAGCATATAGCATGGCCCTAAGGGTGGCGTCGTCCGTATTCGCAAAAAGTTAATAACGGGGAACGGGGTACCCCGTACCCCCAATTTTTTTTACATTTTTCTTTTTCTTATTCATCGAAAGAAGGCCGATTTTACATAGAATATGATGATGTATAACAAGTTTAGAAAATTAATAATTGTAAAAATAGAAAAATAATAATAAAGCTTCAAAATTAATAAACTTGTCTATTGATATAAATCAAATGAACTATAACAGAAATAAGTTTTTATCCTTAACATAATTTCCAGCATAATACATGGTCTCAAGATAGATATCTTCATAAAAAGCTAATAACGGGGGGCGGGGTACCCATACCCCGCATTTTTTTTAATAATAAGTTTATTCATTATTCATCAAAAAAGATCGTTTTACATAGAAAACAATGGTAATAATTTGGAGGATTAATAATAAATAAATTGTAATAATAAATAATAAAAGAAATTAACAACAATTATTTGTTATCGTTACTCGACATAGATGTACATCAGAGTTAATGTACTATATTATTATTACAATTATTTTTATTATTAATCCTCCAAATTTATTACCATTGTTTTCTATGTAAAAGCGATCTTTTTTTGATGAATAATGAATAAACTTATTATTAAAAAAAGCGGGGTATGGGTACCCGTCCCCCCGTTATTAGCTTTTATGAAGATACCTACCTTGAGACCATGTATTACGCTGAAATTATGTTAAGGATAAAAACTTATTTCTGTTATAGTTCATTTGATTTATATCAATGGACAAGTTTATTCATTTTGAAGCTTTATTATTATTTTTCTATTTTTACAATTACTAATTTTCTAAACTTGTTATACATCATCGTATTCTGTGTAAAATCAGCCTTCTTTTGATGAATAAGAAAAAGAAAAAATGTAAAAAAAAATGGGGGGTACGAGGTACCCCGTCCCCCGTTATTAACTTTTTGCGAATACGGACGACGCCACTCTTAGGGCCATGCAATATGCTGCAAATTATGTTAAGAAGAAAAATTAATATCTGTTATAATTTAGGAAATATTTGCGAAAATTGAAAAATCGTCCAAACTTTGGAGGGGGCTGTACCCCAAAATCGTACGGATACGCCGATAAAAAAAAATACGTGTCTCTTATTTTAAGGTACTCTTTCGATCTGTTAAGTTTCATCGAAATCGGAAGGGGACACCCGGCGGTGTTCCCTTGTTAGTGGTGATAGTAAAAAGTAATGTCTCATTTTTGTTATTTATTTCCAAATTATTAGTAATTCATTGTCCGTTAAAATAGCTTTTCATTATTCAATTATTAGTTCAAGTTTCATTCATTAAAACTTTTCTTTTGCGTGAATTACTCCGCATTGTTAGTTTGTCAGTGGCTTATTTGATGAACGTTGCATTTCCCGTATTGTCACATGAGGAACATCCAGTATCGAGTGCATTTTCTCTTTTACCTGGGGCTGCCAGGAGAAGTGTTCGTTGCATCGATATTTTCCTGAAAAGGGGTTTACAAACAGTAGCGTTAAGCCGGCATTCATTTAGTTTAATGGCGTCATTTTTAGTTCACTGGTGAGCTGACTATTCTTTCGGTTGTTAACTTATTAGTTATACAGGGTCGCTAAAAAGTATGGATACAGTTAAATATTTTCAGAACAGTTTAGCAGAGCTCGTTGAAATTTGGCATACAGTTAGAAGTTTTTAAATTCTATCATCTGAGATTTCTTGCAATTTTCTACCATCATTTATTTTGAAAATACAAGGCTAATTTGAATTTTTTTAAATGGCACGGGTGGTCAAAGTTGATATTTTTAAAAAGAGCATTTTTTTTCTGAACTCAGTAATGTAACACATGCCCACCTTTATTTTTATTAAAAGGCAAAAAAACAATTTAATTCTGGAAAAATAAAACTAAGTTAGCTTTGAAAATGCTGTTATTGACGATGTGGTCACTTGCATATTCGCCAAAAATTAACTTTGTGTGCAATAATTTGTTTAACAATGTACATTTAAGCGAAACTGAGCGATAGAAATTCTCATGATGGTTGGTTATGGCGACAGAAAACGAAGTTGTGCTCAAGTAGTGACTCTTTTTAATGAAATTCATCCAAACCGGGAACCGATCTCCAGGACGACGGTTTCAAAACCTTACAAAGATTTCAAGAAACTGGTAGCGTTAAGACCGTGCCAGACCTGGGCGACCTCGAATTATTACCACGAAGAAAATTCTTTGAATGTTATGTTGGATGTGGTAGAAAATCCAAAAATTCAGTACAACAGTTGGCGTTGAACCACAACATGAGTAGGGATCCATACAAAAATAATGAAACGCGAAAAATATCATCCTTATAAAATTCACTTGTTACAAGAATTAAGTGACGACGATTTTGGCCGCAGAACCGAATTTTGCGAAACTATGATGCACAGAATAATACATTAGGATGGTAACTTTCTTAATCGAGTCCTCTTCTCTGATGAGTCAACTTTTTGTCTAAATGGATATGTTACCGCCATAACTGTCGATATTGGTCTGACAGAAATCCGCATTGGATGGAGCAGTTCATACGCAGCATCGACAGAAATTAATGTTTGGTGTGGCATTATTGGTCGGAATATCGTAGGTCCTTTTTCATTAACGGCAATTAACGTCTGAAAGATATTTGCAACTTTTACAACAACATATTGTTCCACGACTTAGGGAAATATTTCCAAACCACGGCAATCGAAATTGTATACCAATAGAAACCATATGGTTTCAACAAGACGGAGCACCGCCGCATTTTAGTCGTGAAGTGCGCGAATATTTGGATGAAATATTTCCCGGTAGACGGATAGGCGAAGGGGGGCTATTGAATGGCAGCTAGGTGTCCTGATCTGACCCACTTAATTTTTTCCTGTGGGTCATGTAAAAAATCGAGGTATGTCAACAGACCATTACAAATCGAAGACCTACAGAACGTATAAGAAGCGAAATTGCCATATTTCTCCAAATATTTGATTGATTCTTTGCAAATTTTGCTCAACGTGTTCATTATTGCCAGGAGGTAAATGGAATCATTCGAACATCTTTGTTACATAAAAATTATGTAATTTCTTGTTTGAGCTTCTTTTTATTAAAATCTGTTCTGTTTCAGTTAAATGTGTTATTTTTACAATTATTATTTATTTTTTGGTCAAACTTCACGCAACAAAGAAGTAACGATAGATAAAGACAACATTTCGAAGGCTAACAAAATTTTTCATTTTTCAAAATTTTAATAGTTCGAAATTTTTTTTTAAAGTTTCGATTAAAATAAGATATGTACGTGTTACATCACAGAACGCTGAAAAAAATTCTCTTTTCAAAAATATTAAATTTGACCCTTCGTGCCATTTAAAAAAAATCAAGTTAGCCTTGTATCCCCAGAACAAATGAAGATAGAAATTTGAAGAACATCTTTTAGACGATAGAATTTAAATACTTTTAACCATGTACCAAATTTCAACAAGTTTTGTTGAATAGTTTCCATAATATTTAACTGTATCCATACTTTTTAGCGAGCCTGTATATTAGTTTTGGTAATCCGGTCCTATCCTTCAGGACCTATTTCGTTTTGGTTTGAACTTAGGGTGAAAGAAGTACCTAATTTGGGTGACCGCTTATCGTCGAATTTACCTACAACTTGAGGTAGGGGATTGAGTTCTGCACCATTCCGTGAGCCCCCTACATTATAACAAATCTTATTAAGATCTTTTTTTTATTTGATGCAGTATTTTAGCGATATTCCGTTGTCTCAAGATAAAAAAAAAACTCACCCAGTATATTACACCTCTTAATTCATTACCGTACATTTTCAATGAATTCGATACAATCAAATAAATATTAAATTATACCATTTAATGTTTGTTAAATCGCCTCACACAGTCCAAGCGAAATTTATATGCCATACGCAAATTGTATAATATGTGTATAGGTAGGCGCAGTTTGTTGGAATATCGAAAATTGGCAGGATATTTATTGCCCAATAAATAATAGATTTATGCCAACACAGCGCAGTATCTATACCTAAAACCGAAGGCCCTTTTGTACGCATTACAAATAATCCCCTCGCAGTCGTACAGATTTGCTCACTGCCCTCTGCTGATACAACCCTTCGCATTATTAGCAAGTCTAATAAATAAAGTTCTATATAGCAACTATACAAGTGCCTATCTAGCTATTTATTTATATACCCTCTAGAGAGGGTAGTAATCCAGACTGGATTTCGTAATAGGTATTATGCGAGATGTCAACTGGTCAAACTGGTAAATATGCCTGACATCATTCCAAGCAAAATATCCTACCGCAATTGATTCATTTTAGAAGTACAGTAGCTGACATAATATGCTGGCAATTAGTTTTATTTTAATTTAGAATAATTAAGGGAAGTAAAACTAAAATCATTCCGAAACAGCATCTTTATTATTTTAAATTTAATAAATTGATGAAGGTTGGTAATTTCACAACAGAGAAATTTTAATATTGCAATACTCTTTATACCTAATATTACATAATATTGCTTCCTGCATGTGGGAATTAATTAATGTTATGAGTAATTAAAGAAAGAGCTTGATTTTCAATCCAATTTTTAATTACATATAACCATTCGCTTATTTACGCTCGCTAATATGCGTACTGTTACAAAATACTTTTACGTTTTTCTCTTCCATCTTATTTCTTACATCTTAACATGTATAATAAATAAGGCTTATATAAGGGGGAACGAATTTAAGAATAGTAGATTCAATGACCTTTAGATTTCCTATTGTATAATACGCTCGTTTAGACTGCAATAACTTGCCAGTAAAAGTATTAGTGTTCGGGTTTAGAAATAAATACCATTCTTTCTGTGAAGTTCTGGACTAAAATGTATGAGATCTCGGAACACCATTTTCACCCCAATTTTTTTTTACTCTTTTCTTCTATAGTTTATTACTAACCTTTTAGCGATCATTTTTAACAAATGTGTGAAGCGGGCCTACACTCTAAAAAATGATAGTAAATTTACCTCACTGGTATGTGAAAAAACATATGAAATATAAGGTAAAATCACACCGAAAGCAGGGTAAACATCAGATTACCACAAATTAGGTGTAATTTTGCCTGGTAAACCGACTTTGATGGAAAAATACTTCAATAAATGAAGTAATTTTTCCCCACTTGGGGAAATTTGCTTAGGAGCAAGGAAAAATAATATATTTCGTGGAATATTACCCCTTATGTTGGTAAAACTCCAATATGAACAATACAAGGGACATGAAATTCTGATTATACAGGGTTTTCCACGGAACTGGCTGGTTAGAAGTTTTCCGGCTTAACGAAATTCCACAGTTTTAAAAAATTGGGGTTTGCAACAATTTGGCACTTACTTTCTTTCTAATATATTTTCACCTTTTTTGCACTTCCGGTTAACCGGAAGTCGCCACGAACTTTGTTATTTTAAATGGAACACCCTATATATTATTATATTTTTGAATTTACCATAAAATTCTATGACGATTACCATTAGGGTATCTTATACCTATCTTCAACTGTTTCTAAGATATTAAGATTTTTGTTAAAATTTTGACATTTACATTGTTGTATGTAATTTATTAATTCTCACTTGATTTAAGTGTCAGAAATCTCCGACTTTGAAATCAATAAGTACTAACATTGTTTTACCAAAACATAGAAAAAAAAAATTCAGTGACATTATACAGGGTGTTTAAAAATTAGTGACATATCCAAGAATTTTGAATGTTGCAAAACTTAATTTTTTCAAATAGAACACCCTGTAAATTTTTCTATTTTTGGATGTACAATTAAATTCTATGCCGATTTGCTGTAGCATTCCCTATACCCATCTTTAGTAGTTTTTTTTTTAAATTACTCGTTTTGTTTATTACCGCCGAATAATTTCTATTTGGTGGGCCATGACATTAACATCACAACAATTTATTATTATTAGTAAGTATTATTATTATAATTATTGTTTGTTACACGTCGCGTGTTCAGATCGATGAATAATATTGTGGAACTTATGAATTAGATAATGAAAAATATTGGAGGAGCTTATTCTAACCTAGATACTATAAATTTATTTTAGATTCACTCAGAATGCAGGAAGAACTTATAGAGAATTTACGGTAATTATAGGAATTTATTTTCGGCTAATATATCTAATAAAATTCAGAAAACTTTGAAATAATACATTACACAGATTACACACTGTACGCAACTTTCGGTACTACCAAGCAAGATTTAATGATTCGTGTGACGAGAACGTTTGATGAATTAGACCCAGTTGAAGTGAGAAGAAGTATAAGGCGACACATTAAGACGTCGAATAATAAAATGCTTGGACGTAAACGGAATTCACATTGAGCATTTTTTTTTGATGCTCTATGTCATAGTTCAAGTTTATGCTGCTTGTAAATTGCATTTGTTATAAGTATGCATGTATCTAATATTCTTCATAAAAACCTTTATAATTGGAAAATACTTAATATATCAAACTTTAAAACATTGTCTGACAAGCACACTACGTTTGGTGAAACAATTTTTGTTATGTTGTCGTCGTTATCGTTTATGCCATTTCCTTAATTTGAAACCAAGCTATTAAGAGAAATCATTTCAAAATTTTCTGGATTCCGTTAGATATATTAACAACCAATAAATTCCTTTGATTACATTGAATTCTCTATAAGTTCTTCCTGCATTCTCAGTGAATCTAAAATAAATTTATAGTATCTAGGTTAGAATAAGCTCCTTCAATATTTTTCATTATCTAATTCATAAGTTCCACAATAATATTCATCGATCTGAACACGCGACGTGTAACAAACAATGATTATAACAATAATACTTACTAATAATAATAAATTGTTGTGATGTTAATGTCATGGCCCACCAGATAGAAATTATTCGGCCATTTGAAAGCGGTAATAAACAAAACGAGTAATTTAAAAAAAAAACTACTGAAGATGGGTATAGGGAATGCTACAGCAAATCGGTATAGAATTTAATTGTACATCCAAAAAAAGAAAAATGTACAGGGTGTTCTATTTGAAAAAATTAAGTTTTGCAACATTCAAAATTCTTGGATATGTCACTAATTTTTAAACACCCTGTATAATGTCACTGAATTTTTTTTCTACGTTTTGGTAAAACAATGTTAGCACTTGTTGATTTTAAAGTCGGAGATTTCTAACACTTAAATCAAGCGAGAATTAATCAATTACATACAACAATGTAAATGTCAAAATTTTAACAAAAATCGTAATATCTTAGAAACAGTTGAAGATAGGTATAAGATACCCTAATGGTAATCGTCATAGAATTTTATGGTAAATTCAAAAATATAATAATATATAGGGTGTTCCATTTAAAATAACAAAGTTCGTGGCGACTTCCGGTTAACCGGAAGTGCAAGAAAGGTGAAAATATTTTAGAAAGAAAGTAAGTGCCAAATTGTTGCAAACCCCAATTTTTAAAACTGAGGAATTTCGTTAAGCCGGAAAACTTCTAACCAGCCAGTTCCGTGGAAAACCCTGTATATATTATATATATGCATCTGTTATTTGATTGGGACACAAAATGTTTTTTTTTTAACATTGCATTACATTGTGTCGCTTGATCAAAAATTAAACCCGTTAGGAGAATGCATTACATAGCCGTCGACTATACAACGAGCAAGCGTTTGAGGTACGCAGTTTGAATACAAGTGTGGCATCTACACTGATGGCTTCAACGCATAAATGTAAATGGTGTGTTTTTCATTTTGTCTTGCAAATAAAGATTGAGGTAAGTTCATTTTACATTAATTATGTATTGAGATGATTACCATGTACTTAGCTATGACAGTACACATAAATAATAGACATACACCTGCGTATGGATATCTAGTGTGATATACTGGGAACTTAACCTCAATAGCATTTGGCGGTATTGTTGCTACAAGATATGATACATTTATTTAAAGTTTTCAACGTGCAAGTGACACGCAGGAAACTACCGTATCAAACTTTTCAATTTAAACAACAGAAAGTCTTCGTTTTGAAGGAGCCAATTCTTTTTTTTCTCTTTCATTAAACATTTGGAAATATAAAACGACTAGTGTCTTGCCGTTATTGGAGGCTATGTTTTCGTTGTTAAGTGATGATACAAGTAAAGTAAGCAAGAGACTATTTTGGTTTTACTCTAGGATTTAATGACAAAAGTAAAGTAGGTATTAAGCACGCATACATGCAAATGTGCAAGACCGCAGGACGGCAAATTTGAGTTCAATAGTTAATCACAACATTATTTATGTATATACTAGTATTGCGGGAATCGCCAGATATCAAATACTGGTTAATCGATTTTTAGTAAAAATCGATTTTTAAAATTCAGTTTTTAAAATCGATTTTCAAAACCAGTTTCAAACTAAAAACAGTACGTATTACTTTTTTAAAAGTGCTATGTATTTTAAATTCGAAAAACCTATTTAAGGCGCAATAATCTGCTTTTAAAAACTTTTTAAACAGAAACTTATATTTTTATAATTTATTTTCACTATACGATAATTTGGAGTTAGTTTTATAAGAACCGCCTTTTTATTTAGTTATTTTAAGTATTTTAATATTTAAGGGTTGTAAATAAATGTCACTGAGTTTGATCTGTGATAAAATAGCTATCTTTAACAAATATCGATAATCACAGATAATCGTTTGCATTAAAATTTAGTATTTGCTGTTTACGGGTAGATGGCGCCGTTATTTATTTGAAATTTAATTTATTATATGACATTTCCATAACCTCATTTAGTCTTTAAAAATGCCAGGAAAGTTCGAACAAGTATTTTGTATTTAAAAGATTGTCTTATATAGTATTTTACTGATTCCAACATACGTACCTTGTGATCAAAGAGTCTCAATGATGATGAAACATAGCATTTGGGTAAATAAATAAAGATTTAAACTTGTTTTGGTTTGAAACGTTGCTTTTATTTGAACAGTTAGTGTTTTACATCGATTTTCGATATTTACTTAATTCAAATTTTAATAAACCGAGAAGGGGGCTTTGAGGGTGCGCCCGTTAGGTGAGAAAATTGCCTATTCGTTAATAAGCGTCCGGAGTACGATTTTGACAGACGATCTGGTCCCCTTTGAAGCATCCCGTGCCACCTAGCAGGTAGGAAGTCACTTTCCACAGTTTTCTTTCACTTTTTAGAGAGGTCGCTGGGTGTATTGAAACAACTATTTTATTTGAATTGATTTTTTATTAAAAAAAAAAAATTAAAAAAAAATCAATCGTAAACGGACAAGCTAAATAATAATAGTATTTGAAAATATAAAATTGAATATAATAAATTTGTAATGAACTTTAAAAAAATAAAATTTTGAAATTCTGGGCAATGTGTTCTGAAAAACAGAGCAATAAAGACCTTTTTTCGTATCTACTGTTTTTTTTTTCACGAGTTATAGAGCAATTCCTCCCCAGTAAACTACCCTGTATGTCACTGTACCTTATAGACGTTATCAGAAATTGAAAATCACCTCTCCAAATAAAACATCTCGACAGAAATACTTCCACAGCGCCTCCAACTACTACATTCTGACGTACGCGGAAACTTCTGAATACTCTCGAGAAAGGACCCGGAGTCGGAGTTTCCCCATGGAATCCCTTTCTTGCCCGATTTCCTGTCCCACGTCTACCAACTGCGAAGAAAAGGAACAACGACGCACTTACGCTGACTTTGACGTATTGTGGCCCTCTAAACTTGTTAAGTAAAAGTAGACGTAGCTTATATAAATAAGCAGAAGTTGATTGAGTTACTCGCCTCGGCCAGCGCGGCGACACTAGCGCCACCTACGCGCTACTTGGCTGTACTAAGTTCGTTCCTTTAACCGGCGACGCGAAGGTCTTCAGACAAAAGGCAGAGAGAATAGATCGTCGCAATAAAAATACAAAAAAAACGGTGCCATCGCAGATAACGCGATGATAGAAGATCTTCGGATAAGTCTTTCTCTACGGTAATTGAATCGGCCGCTGTGGGAGACATAAATCAGTGTAGGGAAGTGATTAATTGCTATATAGTGTTGAGAATTCCGTTTTGTTGTTTTTAAATTTGCCGGATGAATGATGTTGTGGTAAATTGGAGGGACATTCCTTGAAAATAAGGAAGATTAGATCGGATAAGTTTGCAAAAGAAGTTTGAAAAACAATATTGCTCGTCCTAAAAGAGATTATTGAATTTTCCATCTTGAAATAGAATATTTCAATTAATTAATAAATAAAACACGTAGTAGAAAAGATTATCGTATGTGAAGAGTATTATTTTTAACTGTCATTGTCAGGTGGTGATGGACGAGCCCATGATTGTCTTATGGACGAGCCCAGCAGCAAGTTATGCGTATCTCAGTCCTTTTAGACTTAGCCTCTTCCTGTTGCCGATCGCACACCGTAAAAAAAGTTGCAGTAAAATTACATGTAAAATCGTTGGTAACAAAGTTGCCTACAATTTTACAGGTAAATTTGCTTCATAAGGTAAAATTTCTACCATCTAGTAAATTTCACATGCTGATGTGTTTTTCAAAGATTGTACTGTAAAATTCGTATGTAATATTTATATGAACTCTATATTTACCGAACACTGAAGTAATTTTGATATGTATTTTTATAAAGAGAGCAAGCAACTTACCTAATTCTTTTATAGCACCTAATAGGTCATACTGAATCGCTCAACCAGGAATCAAGAATGAACACGCTTACGCGAAACCTACGATTGTTTGTGACGTACATGATATCATTGAGCCAATAATAAGTTCGACAAACGAATAGAATTACCTACGCGCACAGATAAATAATCGAATAACCAATCACATTGCGGCGTATGAATTTCGTATTTTCCATGATATCTATAGTTTTACCCGAAAATTCAAGTAAAACAAATAAATATAAAAGATCCTCATATTTTGCAGCAAAATTAATAGTTCACTAGTAAAATTACTTTTAAAGTGCACTAAATACCCCAAAAAAAATGTTAATTTTACACTTTTAAGTAAATTTTGAGAGTAAATACAAAATTGTACATGTTTTTTCCTTTTGAATTTTTGTTACATTTTAAAACTTACATGAAAAAGCTATAAATTTTACCAAAATTTCTTTTTCCATGTTAAGTATTCTAGAAAAAACATATAAAACAAAATTTACATGATTTATTGTGGTAAATTCACAACGTTATTACATGTAATATTCCTGATTTACCATAGCAAAATTACTGTAATTTTTTACAGTGCAGTGCGGGGTATTTTTACCCCATCCTATTCGAAGTATCAATGTACAACAAGCAAAGCATTGCGGTCTACACTAGTTAAGGCTGCGCACAAGGATAAAGTAGAGCACGAGGGTCGTTAAATTTCGTTGAGAAAAGCTCTTGGTGTTTGTAGCACGAATTAATAAAAATTGCAAAGATGAAATGAAAGTAAATTTTGAACCGTTTTTTAACTTGGTATTTATAAAAATAATTTTTGTTATATAAACCAAAGAAAATAAAAAAAAGAAACGCAACCCAAGTTAAAATTGACCTAAATTCATAGATCATAACCATTTCAAGAGAATTTCGAAAAATCTCTTAGCTTTTGCAAAACCTTTTCCCAAAACTTCCAAAAATAATATAAACATAATAAAAACAACTGTGATTACGGACGTGGGGAAAAGATCGTCGAAAAAATTGTCAAAGGAGGACGGCCATCGTAGGCCAGTTGGAACGCAAATATATTAAAAATACCGGGTGGGTTAACTCAAGGCCCCATCCGTATAAAGAATCCTAGCGAAAGAAGAAGTACCGAGCCTATAAGCAATCGGATGTTTCAAGATTGCAGTTTTTAACCACGTGGTGGGATATTTGAATTCCCCATCATTGTGATGATATCTGCGCCCGCTGGTGAAGTTAAAGTGTGAATGCCGTCGCTAGGTGAGTGACAGTCCAAGTACCACCTGCAGTTAGGGATACCCTGACGAAGTAGCCGTTTTCAAGGCGATCACCGCACATAACCGCCACGTACGCCGATAGAGGATCAACTCGCCGAGACAACGCCCAGTGCAAAGAACCAACAGAAACCGCAAGTTTACCGCCTAGGTATATTATTTCTTTGTTTGTTATTAGTTGTAACTTCAAAGCCATATTTCTCTTTGTCATTTGGTTAGATTTCAATAATTTCGATAACTAAATAACGTTTCAAAGGGGCCCCATTTACCTTATCTTTTATTATTGCTTTGTTCATTTTTTCATTATTAAGGAATATATTGTATGAGTCATTACGTTGTAAATTGTTTAAAAAAAATAATAAAGTGAAACCAATATCTTTCATTCATATCAGGTAGTCACTGTGTTTGTCCTATACAAAATAAAACTATTACTAATAATACTGCTTTTTTTTTTCTTAAGTAAAAGTATTATGTACCATCTTTAACAAATTAAATGCGAATTTAATCTTCAATTATTAATGCAATCGAAGCTACAGCACACTGAATAGTAATGAAAAATTATTTGCAAACAATTTTGAATTACGCATTGCTCGGTACGCAGTACTTATAGTTGCGGTTGCATAAATAATCGAAGATTTGCGGCACTTTTTTTTTGAACTTTATCAGTTATTCACACAGAGTACACAGTAAGCTACTTAATAAATATTCACTAAACTTCCTCGTTTCCTACACTACCTATAAGTTGAACAACAAATTTAAGGTAAGTATATTGTATATTTATAGCAAACCATTACCTTCTATATATCAGGTATTTAGTGAACGTGCATTAATGATACTTTTTCCTTATCACAGATAATCTAAATACCTTGTATTAATTATGAAGGTGTGATAGCTGTTATAGAATAGTTCACTCACAGCAATACACCTACTACTTGACAAGGGCAAATCTTTGCTTACTGCAACTACATATATTCTTTGGCTTAACTACTTCAGTTTAATTATCATAAGTAACTTCATAAGTTACCGGTATGAAGCAGACCGTAAGTAACTTAGATTGCTTCTAAGTAATCTGTGCTTTTGCCCCCTATTCAGCTGAACTTTTTACTTACGATAATTGTATTTTTATTTATGATTATTAAAAATTTTTCTCAGTGTACTCTGGTGTGGATACGTCACTTTGTTTTTATGTTTAAAATAATGTAAAATACTAAAATTTTAAATAAGTAAGTCAGTTATAAAAATTGTATCGGCTAGTGTAATTAGAGAATGTCATAGTTTAACCTGGTGAGTTAAATTGGATTCACGTTTTTTTTTAATCAAGAAAGACTAAATAGATAAGTTTGCCAAAGAATCCTTTTCAAATACAATTTATTATTGTTTGCATTAGTATAATGCTTTAGTATTACCCGCAATAAATTTATTTAATTACCTGTTTTTATACTACACAGCATTCTATCTTCCCCATTTTTATTTTTATATTTCTACAACGTGCCGCATTTGCTCAGCACGCCCGAGATTACAATTTTCGCTAGCAGTTAGCCGTTAAGCAGCGTTCTGCTAATTTCCTGTTGCTTAAGCAAGTGCACCTGGGCTTCTCTCTGTTACCGTTGCCTCGAACCCTCGCTATACCGCCATCCATTAAAGAAAATTGCGATGAAAACTTACTGAAACGTTTTCGAGCACTTGGAATCACGAAAATGATAGTTCAAAATGCATGGAAACGCAGATGGCAGGTACTACATTCGCAAACAATTGATGTGGAAAAGGTTAAGTCAACGATTTGTGAAACTTTATATTAGGTAAAACGAGTAAAAATAGCTTTTAATCAATTTCATATTGGGTATGTCAGGAATTGTTATCTGTAATATTATATCCACTCTTTTGAAGATAAATTCTGAAGATCAGAACCGTGTCTTATTAACGATTTTACTCGGATTTCACCGAGAAATTAATGAAACCCGTGAGAAAAATAAGGTTCGTTCGGCTATATATTTCTCTTGTACTCTTGATTAAATTTGAGTTATAAATAATCCACCTTACACACCAAGGGTTGAGATTAAGTTTTGATTCAGTGCTTAGGGAGTTTTGGGAGACCTTATAAAGCTCCTAATTAATTAGAAGATTAACAGTGTTTACTTGTAAGAATTGGGAAGAATACTACAGACATCAGACAGAAAGTATTTTTTTTTAACAAAGATGTTGTTTTTCCTTGTTTAAGGCGAATCTGGACGTCCAAGTGTGCGACAGAGATAAATATATCGGAAAAGTATTCCGCGCTTTTTGGGAAAACGATACCACCGATTTTTAAATTATAAACTGTATTTATCTTAAAATAATGTTTGAAATTGCGCCAACGTTTTAATTTTTTTTTATTTTCGATGTATTTAAATTTTTAAACGTTATAAGTTTGTTATTAAAAACAATTTCTAAAATCGGCTCAACGGCGCATTTGAACACCAATTTCTTAATGATAAAACTTTTTTAATTTTTGAATTTGGACTAATAATAACGCCCGAAACAGAAATATTCATTTTTCTTTTTTCCATCAAATGCCGACTGGACGTCGGCTTGTATTGTAACTTAAGGCTGGGCAAGATTGTTACAGATCCCTGCAAAATCGGCAATAACTATAACTTCACAGGTTTTGCATCTTTTAAGGAAGAATTAATGTAAAATTATATAGTAATAAGTTAATATTTTCTAGTTATTGAGTCTCAAGTTAAACTGTTGAAAAAGCAAATAAGAATAAAAGTTAATTTTAAACTAATATAAAAAATACGAAGTAGGAGTGTGAGCCCGTAGATGATGTTACATACATCATATTTACAAAAAAGAAAATGAAATCGTACAGTGTTATGCCAAAACCTATTCAAAATGAAAGATTGACCTTGGTCTTTTTTTTACAACTACATGTACAAACAAGTATTTGGAACACCCCTACATAGGAAACACCACCTTTGTCCTTTTGCTGTAGGATGGAGCCGTAAACGTATACAGGATATTGAAATATCAAATATCCATCTAATAAATGATGGAATATTATTACATTTTAAGATAAATTTTATATTTTCGTTTATATTTTATTTAATATACGTATTACGTATAAAACACTGCAATAATACTATACACCACAGTGTTCCCAGGGCATACGAGTGAGCTACGTAGATATGTGGGTATGTTGAACAGACGAAGACAACGGTCGCACTATACCCATTTGCCTACGATGTCCTTAGTACAACAAAGGAAAAAAACTATCTGCCGTGTCTACCTGTTAGGGAAGATTGCGCATACAATTTTTGTGGGATTGTAAATGGATGGCCTATTGGCTTGGATAGATATGACAGGATATAAAAAATAGTAATAAGAATTTATATCTTTTCGGCTAACAGCAGTAGATACCCTCGTATCTTAAATTTTCTTGGTCATTTTAAAATAAAATCATAGAAGATTGAAAAAGTGCCCTGCAAATGGTACCTATGTGAACGCTCAAAGTGTTCATGTATATTCAATAAAGCTTCCTCCGAATATTTTTTGATTCTTGATTATTAGAAATTGCATTAATTTGAAACACTCAACTAAATAACTTTTGCTTTCAATTTAAATATTTACAACAGAAATACACAATGAGCATGTCGGCCGTTAGAAACTAATACGTGGTTGAATATATCGTGACTGCCGATAAATTCGGAAAAGAGAAATAAAGAATACACATCAAAAATAAAGTGCGTTTGATGTAGGTATGTTTTATTAATTATCTATTAGCGGATAATTTTATTCACATGACTCTCATACTACTGGTTAGGAAATTCAAAAGTTTGACATTACGCATTTTGGCTGTATTCAATCAGTTACCCAATGTCAAATCCTTTTTTGGCCTGGTCAACTGTAAACACGGTGAGTGATTAGTGCGATAAAGCGTATGGCATTTTTTTATCAGTTCACAGTTACTTGCAATGTAAAATATACATAATACCCTTTTGTTTATTAAAAAAAACACATTCACCGCTATATTTATTGGCGTGCCAATTATTATTAATGAAAAATTGTCATAAAAAAATCACTTTGACATAGACTTAAGAAGAATAAGTTCAGTTTTTAAAGTGTAATGGTACTAACCTCCATCTGCTGACTGTTAGATTGGGGTATTTTTTTAAAATAAGTTTTAAGATAACTATACCCGATTCTTTAATAATTGAGAATGTAAAAAATACTTTTATCAAATATATAAGAATAAATAATAATTATTGGCATCTTTTTAACATCGAATGTTAAAACCGTGAAAGAAAATAACATAACATATTTCCACCAGCCGAAACAATTAATAAATTATTTTATTATTTCTCATATTTAATATTCACTATATCATCACATATTCCCCAAAAATTAATCATGGTTTTTTCTCATTATCCCCGATAGCTTTTTTTCCTTTGCTGTACGCATTGGGTACCTACGCTACCTGCTCTGTACGACGTATCCGACTGCAAATCTACTCGACCACTCGACACACTGGTAATATGTTGGAATAGATATGCTACACATTTCAAATCGGTTCAAATATACTATGCGCCCCTTACTCCATCATTGCCGTTCTAACCTATCCCCTCCTATTTCGTCAAATACTTCTCTATAACCACCCCATTTGTATAAGCATAAATATTTTTTGTTAGAAACGTTAGAAATGGTACCTACAGAGACATCTATTTTTTAAAAGAATTATGAATTTTACCATTATTGACAGTGATGAAATTTTTTATAATCTTGCTCACCCTTAACACACAGATCGATGTTTGTTTTGAAGACGTGTCTACGTACAGATGGTCTGCTATGGAATCACGTGAGGTATAAATATAAGGATATTCAATTTTGCTTTCAGTAGTGTCTTTTTGTGTATTTTACACAACCCAACCTACTTCCTACATATGTTTTAAATAAGTACGAGATTCATAAAATGTGTAAATGTTAATGTATCTACTTTTTATTAACGAGTCATAATCATAAATACTAAACATAAATAACATAAATAATTTCCTTGGTGCCAATTGTATTACGAAACAGAACATCAATTAAATGCAAATAAAAAAATGCACACAGCAATTTTTTCGACTGTAAAATGTACCTACAAATTACAATTTCTTTTATATCTGCTTAGATTAAATACCTAGTATCATAGTCATTTATATTGACCGCCCTGGAATTATTTTTTGGATTTTGGCGCACTAAAACACGCAATGACAAAGTAATAAAATGCCTAGCTAAGTAGATAGGGTACTTACATTTTGTGCAATGGAACATTAAATCTTAGAAGAAGCCTTATTCCTTTCGCGCTGATACAAACATGCTTTTTCCTTTTTGATGAGTATCTTTTATCCATTTTTAGATAATGCGGTTTGCTACTTGTAAGAACGTAAATATTCTTCGCATAATAACTGCAGTGCTAAATCAGTTCCAGAGAAAAAAACTTTTGAGGTACTTGACCACAGGTTTGCGATGTCTGTGTGTGTTGAGTGAGGTTTGTATGTTTGTGACAGTGTATGGCATCCTGCCTCATTTATCACAAGTTACTCTATAGGCAGTTGTATTGTAAAATCATAGATACAGGTGTAGAATAACACTCAATGAAACGTAGCGAATACTCTAGACAATCTTAGCAATTCATTTTAGGAACATGTAATATGGAAAGCAAACAATGCATTCAAAAAGACAAGAGGTATCTTTCTTTTCTATCTGACTATCGCTTGAGGTTTATTCCTGCAATCACGTGTTCTACAAATGCTTTTCACATTTGTGCACATACCTCGAGATAAATCAGTTTTCGGAAAACAGCAGTTACTCAATTTACAAAATAAGTCAGTGATTCTACTGATTCATAGTACGGATTATATTATCAGTGCTATAATTATGTATTTCTGAATTAATAGTATTCTTTGTAGCGTAGTAAATCAAATAAAATTACTGATAATACCTTATTAATTTGCATTTTAATTTTGATTTTTCTAAAAAAAAAAAGGATTGAAATAGTGTTACTCTATACATTCAAGTTCATATGACAGACTAACTAATATTTTGAAAAGATCTGATTACTCGAACCGGTATCATTTCTGTAGCGCACTCAATGCGACGCTTGTGCTACCGTCCTAGTTATGGTTGTCCCAGCGGACGAGATCAAAGAGAAAACGCATTTCCCTCTTTCGGGCTTTTTCATTCCCTTTTGGATTGGAAATAAATTGAAAAAACTAATTTGTTTGAATGGCTGTGGCGTCGGCAACCCAATTCACGGCCCTATAAAGCAATTGTCTAACTCCATTATAAAAAATGTACTTTATGATACTTCTATAACGTAATTAAGAAATAAAACTAGTAATAACAACCTAACAACAAAGCAGTATTCCTCTGCTATAACCGGTAAAACAAAAGTTAAGTTTAAATAGGCATTATCCGTACTGCGACGCCGATTTCGCTATTTCTCCATTGTGTTCCCTGATAAAAGATAACAGTCATTGTTTCCACGTTAACATCATCAGCTGAAAATGATGTATAAACGATCCCGAGCCACGACCAACCGAAAAGGAGGGAAAAATACCACAGAGAACTTATTCAGACAGCCGTCCATTTATCAAAAACAGATTCGAATCGCGCCGAGCGAATAAGAGGGACCAACGGCCCGTTATAAACGCAACCGGAAGTAGGTCACGCTTTCAGACTAGGAAAAAGGAGCTACAAAACCCCGGGAAATAAATGAATATTTTTCAAGGAACAATGTATACGCGTGCAGCTGTATTGTGCAGCTCGCAACTTGTTGATTATTGTATACGTTACCGTTTGAAGATAAATGCTGAAATGATGTGCTTAAATTGGGTGTATTCGGGTGTGTAAGGAGTACTAGAGATGTAGTACAGTTAGTATAGAAATCGTTAACTGATATTGTTATTTTAAAATAACAGTCAAAATTAGCGACTGAAAGTAAACTCAATTTCTTTTTTTAGAGATATAAAAAAATATATAATACAACTATTGAAATAGGTATCCTTATATTTATTTGTAGTTTGTTGGTTGAGAAACAAACTGCTGACAAAGTATATTGAGTGAGTCAGTTGTCCAATATCGGTCGATATGGACTTTAACATTTCCCATAAAAGATTTTTCAATGGGACATCCAACATGACGGAAAGAAATGCACGTTCTAAAAATATTTTCACGTTCAGGGGATGTATCAGTTTTCCAGGACTGTACTCAACTTAATTTTTTCAAATGAAACCATACTTATTTTTTTAGGCATGTTTATTTGTTGTAATGAATGCTACAAATACGTAGTTCGTTTCAAATTTCGAATGCAAGGTTGCTAAGTTAGTTGACTTTTTACATAAAATTTTTAAAATGCACGTGTTCATTTGACATTTTTTTCCGGCATTATAATTAACAATTGAACTCTAAAATTTGCTGTGTAGTTTAGGAAAACTTAGGTCTTTTTTATGAATCGAATGTTATTTGATAAAATTATTCAGGATGGTCTCCAGAAGCAATGAATTTCTGTAATATTTAAACAGCTTTTACTTTGTTATTTTAAGTTGAACACCCTATATTTTTTTATTTCATCATATGCACTTTTTTATGATCTTTCATATTTGTTAGGAGTAGGGTTATACTTTCTGAGATAATTTGACATTTTTAGAAATTGTCACACAAATGAGATATTTATTCATAAAAAGTAGGCTGTGGAACGATTATAATAACTAAAATAATATTAGTGTAGACAAAAATGTTTCCCAAAATGGCAAACAACTTTTCTGGACTTTTACCTGTCAAAAGCAATATAGTAATTTAATAAAATTAAATAACATATAACAGAACCAATATTATATTAAATATTCGATATAGCCCCCATCTTGTTTAACACAAACTTGCATGCATTAACATGTTGCCATTTATTGTGTATTATACTAAATTTTTCGTATATCCTCATAGAAAGAAATCTTCTTTGTTAATTCTGGAGACCATGTTGGCCACCTTACTGGACCTTCTCTCCCTATCCACCTATCCATAAAATTTCTTTCTAAATATCTCCTAACTACTCTGCTGTAATGGGCTGGGGCACCATCGTGTTGAAACCACATTCTCTGCCTTACATTCAGTGGAACATCTTCTAACAAAATCGGTAATTGATTTTCCAAAAGATTCAAATAGGCTTCCCAACATTCCCTTCAAAAAAATATGGTCCAATCAAGTGAGATCCCACTATTCCTGCCCAAACATTTATAGACCATCGATGTTAGTGATCTAATGGTCCCATGAAATGGATTTGCTGTGTCATAATAATGAAAATTATGGCGGTTTACATAGCTATTTTTGTGAAAGGTTTCCTCATAAGTAAATAACAGATAATTAAAAAAAAATATTTTCTTGGCGAATTTTTTCTAAGGCCTATTCCGCAAATTCTAAACGTTTTTGAAAATCACCGGCATGAAGTTTTTGAACCAATTGAATATGAAATGGATGAAATTTATGTTTTCGCAAAGTTCTCGACACTGAAGTTTGGCTGATACCCATATCATTGCTTATTGTACGTGTGCTTGCATATGAGGATTTGGCACCACGCTTAATAGCATAGCAAAGTCATTTTCTTCATGGGTAACACGCTTCTCGCGTTTTTTTCTTTTCGTATTTAATTTCTCCTGGTACATTCAAACCTTTCTCGAAGTCTTGACCGCAAATTCGGGAAGCAAGCATAGAGTTTCGTTCTCCTTCTCCCAAAACATACACCATAAGAACAAGCTCCACGTGATTGAAATTCATTTTAATTAACATTAAATAAAGAAAATTCTACTAACACAGCGTGTTTGACAGTGTGGTAATGTTATAAAAAATTATGGTTTCACGGCCTACCTTTTATGAATAAATGTTATTTGTGAGACAATTTCTAAAAATGTCAAATTATTTCAGAAATTATAAGTATTAGATATACCCTACTCCTAACAAAAATTAAAGATCAAAAAAGTGCATATGAGGAAATCAAAAATATAGGGTCTTCAATTTAAAATAACAAAGTAGAAGCCGTTTAAATATCAAACAAATTGATTACTTCTAGAGACCGCCCTGTATAATTTTACCAAATAACATTCAATTCATAAGAAAGATCTATACTTTTCTAAGCTACTCAGCAAATTTTAGAGTTTAATTGTCAATGATAATGCCGGAAAAAAATGTTAAATGAATACGTGCATTTTGAAAATTTTATGTAAAAAGTTAAATAAGTTGGCAACCTTGCATTCGAAATTTCAAACGAACATATGTATTTGCGGCATTCATAACAACAAATAAACATGCCTAAAAAAATAAGTAAGGTTTTATTTGAAAAAAATTAGTTGAGTACGGTCCTGGAAAACTGATACACCCCATGGACGCGAACATATTTTTAGAACGTTCACTTCTTTCCGTTAGGTATGAAGCCACATTGAAAAATCTTTTATGAGAAATTTTAAGGCAATATCGACCAATATCGAACTATTGACTTACCCGGTACAGAGTTCGTTGCAATAGAGAATGGTACATGTCGTCACCAAAACTTGTGCGAAGCCTGACGTCGATTACACCCGGCTGTGGGCTACCACTATGGGTTACCTAGCAACGAGGAATCAGCTACCAAAATTCGTTCAATGTGCATGTTACGTCATGTACCATTCTCTATTGCAACGGATTCTACTTACAAGAAATCGTTTATGACTCGAAGTCTGTTTCACTACAGCTCGTTTGAGGTATAGTAATTTTAGTTCTCATATCCTACATACGAGAATAAAAAGGGCAATCGTTTTAGTTGAAAAGTCTCTTGCATGGTATATGAAAATGATGAATAAGGTTTGCTTAAATTAAAAAACAGCCTATAGAAAAATTAGTATTACGCTGTTGCCGAATAATAGTAGTTTCAATTAGAGCTTTTAGAATTTCTATTTCCCTATACCTCATAGAGGGTGCCATGTACTAGATCATCATTATCATTTAATGAAATAATGTTTTTCACCGTGTTTCTAGATATTCTCTCTTTAATATTATATTGCAATAGATTTTGTGGGAAACAGGACGGAATACCCATCTATCTCCTCTCAAATTGTGTCTAGGTCAACTCCATACTAAAGCGCTAATAGGGGGTGGGGATGCTAGATTCTCTGATAACCTAGTCAGACGCAGCAAGAGACGCAGGTCGAGTAAGCTAACCGTGGTGCAGAAGATGCGAATTACAAGAGGAAATGAGTTTACTTGTAATCTGCACATGTGAGGATCTATTGGAGCCCTCGAGGGTTCTCAAGCTTCCACTGGGCTTTATAGAGAACACCAAGCTGCTCGAGTGGAGGTAAGAGATTTAATAGAGACGGTACAATGAGCACATAGCTCAGGTGTCCACTCTAACTTAAAGAAGAAGAAGAAAAAGGTATTTGAGAAACTGTTGGACAGATTTCGTACCACAGGCAACGTTGCTTACATAAAGCGACATAAAACGAGAGTTGTAAACGAAAAAAAAAAAAAATTTGTGGTGTTGGGAACAGTCATTGAAGAAGAACCGCATAGCAGCACAAGCAAGATTGCTGAGGAATTTGATATGAGCGTCACATGAGTGTATCTAGGATCTTGAAAAAACGTAGATATCACTCATACCACTTATAACATGATTATGAGCGAAGAGTTGATTTTTGCGTGGATGCTCGATAGATATGCTGACGATAACGATTTTTGTAATTATATGTTATATTTACCGACGAATTTTTCGTTACTTGTATCGATAGCATAAGTGGACTTTGAACGTGCTTGGAGATATTGTAGGTGATCATATAATTGGTCCAAATTTTTGCAATACGCACCTAAATGGAAACGAATTTCAAAGTTTCCATAAAAGAAACTTTTGGACCCTTTTGGGGAACATTTCCTTAAATATTAGAAACCGGTTGTAGTTTGTAGTTTCAACTGAACGGCGCTCCTGCCCATTTCAAACGTTTTGTCAGACACTACCTTCATTGGAAATTTCCCAATAGGTGGATCGGAAGAGAAGGTCCATGCAAATGGCCACCGAGGTCCTCGGAGTACACGAAAAAACCAATTTGTTCAGGACAACAAAATAATTTCAACCAAATTTTATCATGAAATTGAAAAAAAAACTAGCTTTGTGAAAATTACAAAAGCTAATGACGAGCGAGTGGGATCATAAAACATCTGAACTTGAATAGAAATGCCATCAAATGGTCAGTGATGCTTCAAAACGCAGAGGAATGGAATAGGCATTATGGCCTAGAACCACATATTTGAAGCTTGGGAAAATATCCAGTATATTTCAGGCGGAGATACACGCTATTGAAAGATGTGTTCAGTTCATATTGATGGAACTACAGGAAGCAGGAGATTATCATCATGTCTGATAGTCAAGCAGCCTCAAGGCGCTGAGACTCATATGAATTCAGTTCCAAGATGGTCTGGGAATGCCTAGGGGAAATTAAATGAGCTAGGCAAAAGAATAAAGTATACCTCCTGTGGGTTCCGGGTCACACAGGAGTGAAAGAAACGAAATAAGGATAATCGCAAAAAAAAGGAGCTGGAATGCTTTTGTAGGGCGTGACCTTTTGTGGTTAAGTAGCAGTTACAATACTGGAAGAAACTAAAAATGAGAATGGCGCAGAGAAAATCAGTTACTGGGAAAATCTCCGGGAATGAGGAAAAGTAAATTCTTCTGGGAACTTATCAATTAACCGAAAAGTGTTTATAGAATGCATCACCCTGAGTAAGGACAATGTTCGCATTTTAACAGCAATACTTTCAGGCCATTGTAGACTGAAAGGGACACTGAGTAGCTTGGATTGGAAAAGGATTCTGAATGTAGATTTGTGGGGAGCAGGATGAAACATCCATCCACCTCCTCTCAAACTGCGTAGCACTTGTGCAAACTCGAGGGCTTTGCCTGGGAGCATGTTGAATGAAGAGGGAGACTTACCTAGACGTGGCCCTCCTGACATCCTACACTTTCTGAAAGGAATAGGATTGGAAGGCAGCTTGTAAGAGCGAGGATTAGGGGACACAATAGATCTTTAGTTGTCGCAGTATAACATCACCCCTTCTTATTTCTATACATACAATCCTATTGAAAATTTAGTTGAAATAGAACAATGTAATGTCCGACCATCGGTATAAGAACCCCTGGTAAATGTACTTCGTGAAATTTTATTTCGTATAGCAGATTGTAAAACTTCAAGATTTTTTTCCATACTCAAAATATTGCTGTAATTTCCTTGCCAAAATGTTTCCTGACGTAACAACATCAATATCTGATTTGAGTGTAGTGGATTACATTTTGGCGCACGCAGCGAGAAATGAATCAACGATCGACGCACGAGTGGACACGGGACAACGAGCAACGCAAAAAAAAAAATGGACGGATAAGCGAAAATCCGACAGAATATATTGTACGGTACTCGAACATCTACACCGTCTGTGAATCGACACGAAAACGTGAACGCCACAAAAGAGAAAGGATCTCTTTACGAATAAGAGAGGTCTTTGACACCGAGGACTCGCAGCCCCAAAGGGGAGATCTTGTTGCCTATACAGGCACTTAGATATGCTCGCATGCTTTTATGTAATGCATGTGTAATAGTCTCGCGCGTTATTACAAAAGGATTCAAATAGCTAATTATATTTATATAAAAGGAACGATGACATGACAGCTATTTGTCAAACGATTTATTAATGCAAACTCGTTTCAAACGTTTCCGTTTTGGGGATGAGAATAATTTCCCCAAATCTAATCAACAAGGTATTTGCGCAACGTCGACCTACGTCATTCCGACAGACAACAATTGCTTATCAGAATAAGAGGTACTGAAGAAGTGCTCACGGATAAGACAAAGAGAGAAGCTGGCGTCGCCGTTTCCGCTTGGAAAACAGAGGGCCCGAAAACTTTTTAATTATGCAAACTCGCTCTTCACTTAAAACTTATGGTACAAGATAAACGATAACGGTTTAGTAGGAAAATGACAGAGGTGGCCTGCCTGGGCACGTGTAGTATGAAGGAGATGATCTTGAAGACGATTTTTATTATTAATATTTTTCTTTTTGCTTTATAATTTGTGTACACGGATTCTTCAAAGCAATGTATTTTACCTGAAAAAAGTTATGGAGTTTATTATACTTACTAATTATTGGCATGAGTACTTCCTAATTCCCTTTATTAATATTAATAGGATCATACCATTTCAGCTACTAGTTTCAACAGATGGTAATAATTATCTTCCTCTGGCACTCTTTAATTAGTACTATATACAATCCCTTGTTGTCATACCAAAAACGTAATTTTCAGTTTTCGCTGTGTTAATTATCCAGAAATTGACAAAATTGTTTGAGTATCAACCAGATTTAGAAATATTATTGCTGTTGAGCTGCTAAAAACGAAAAAAAAAAAAAAAATGAAATATATAATTAATAAATTTTAATCAATCAATCAAAATTAATCAATATTTGGAAAAATTGTGATTTTAAAATTTTTTAAAGTATCTTTATAAAAATTTGCATACAGCCTCAGAATTGAATTCTAAGCAACTTTTTCAAATAACTTTTTTGAATATCATGTCATCTAACCTCACTTTTTGGAGATTTACACCATGTTTTTTAAATTTATCGTCATACTAGTGGTCACGTGACGTGTGTCAAAATAGATTTTGGGGTTCCTAGACATGTACAACCTATTCCCAAAAAAAAATTTACTATATTTTAATTATACAAAAATTTCCCATATGTTGCAATATTTATGCCGGTCACTGTATAAGATTAGCTGACCGGAAATTGTGGGAAAAAATATGAAATTTCAATGCCCGGCCGCACAATAGTCAAACGATTACTGCACAATAATTTTGGGATTATTTTATTTATTACATTATGGACTAATTATGGACAATCAAACATTCAAATAAATGTGTTTTCAAAATAATGAAATATTTGTATTATTGCTACACTAACAATGAACATTTGTTCGATTTGTTCACGATTTTTAAATTTGTTGTTACTGGAGTAAATAAACAAATTTATAAATATTAAGAAAATATGTAATATAATATATGCTATATCTTATGCAAAGCAAAAAAAAAGAAAGATTTTATTTGTTCAGGAAGATTATTCTATATACAAAACCTTTGAATTTCTATCCACGTGGTTAATGCTAGAAATTTGCTAAATATGAAAAAGCTAAATGAAAGAAAAATGCTTCTACTCACCGAAACGAAGTGATAGAAAAAATAAAATAATACAGCAAAATAGATTAACAGAAAAATTAACTGTTATAAAATATAAATGAGAGAAAAAAAAACTAAAATAAATCTTCCTAAACAAAAAAAGATAATAATTGATCTTATATTTACGAAGTGTACACTTCAATACATCAACGATTGTTACAACAATGATTCCTTGATTGACTGTATTAAAGAAGAATGTTAAATTTTTCAATACAAAATGAATAACAAAATGGCAACAATTACTTAAGAAAAACGTCTACTTACATCAATAGTCGAACAAGGAAGTCCGTAATAAAACCCTACAATTCTTTTTCCTACAATAATCCCTCTCTCAAAATTCGTACAACGCAGACGTAGTACATACAACAACTAAAATATGCAACTTAAAATACACCTCAGCGATAAAAGGGTTGTATGGATCACGAAGTCGAAAACCACAGCAGTACGCTGGAACAATTTCAGATGTATGGCACAGCAGAAGATAGGTGCACTCACGCCTGGCAATATTATCACCATCACGATCTCAGTTGAAAAAAGTTGGTAAATAATCCGTGGCCCACATAATATTATGAGTGGATAGAATTAGAGAAGCGTGCTAGACAAAAAATGATTTTATCAAGTTCGAATGACTAAAGGCATCCATTAGCGCTGATCGACGTAGAAGCCTTGGCGGTTTTGACAATCTTATTACCTGAAAGTGGTAAGGGGATTTTTAGTTGGTAGTTATGCCAATTTAAAAGATTTAAAAAATGCATCGCTCTGACGACATTGAACAAAAGGACATCGCATGTACAATTCTTCTTTTGGACACTGCAACCCAAACACGAACCTCTGTTGGGAGCAATTAATTGCCACACTGTAAGAATTCGAAATTCCATCCTGTATAATACAAAGTATTTAAAATCATTTTATTGGGACGTAGATGATAAATAATGTGGCATTCACTGAAGCAGCGTCTACTTCATAGGAAATAATAGTCTATTTTGTTAAAAGTCTCGCGTAATTAAGATAGTATGATATTATTTTGTATATTATCTGCTTCTTTGTTTATTGTATGTTACAAATGCTGACCAGCGAATCCCACGTTACTCTCCAGAAGGGCGTTTGAAGTTCAGAAAAATAACGCCTTCGATCATTCTTGCGCCCGCCTGTAAAGAGAAGCGGAACTAGTTATCGGTGCGAAATGACGTCACAACCAAAGTTTAAAAAAAATTCTTTACATTGCTGTTTTAATTCAATTAATTCGTGGGCTCCGATTTGGCTACAGTAAAGCACGCGTTACCCCTTTCCTTGTCGGGCGTTTCCATATCTTAAAATTAAAACTCAAACTTCTCTTCTTAAATTTTGCAATTAAAATAAGCCTGAAACTTCAAGAACAGGAAGCAAAAGCTTTCCTCGAGAGGTGTTTTGTTTTTGTGCTAAAACCGTTCGAAAAACCCCCTTTTCTTTCTTTAAAATTTTTGTGAGTGTTGTGTAAAGTTTTTGTGCCTTATAATTTTGGATTACGGGAAGAATTAATTACCCACATAACTAATGCAAATACGAAGAAGCCGTAACTCGTTCACTTTCTCTCTCTCCCTTAAGAAATAATTTTGTAAGAAAAATTACTAAAGTTTAAGTTAAACATTATAAAAAAAAAAAAATTAAAAATCATCCAAATAGTTGTTTCCTTATGTCTTTTACTTGTTATTTTATTAAATTTGTAGTTTGTTAGTTTAAATCCTATTGTCACAAAATTTATTCAATATATTAATGTAAAAGTAGTTACTCTATTATTTCCGCCATACCTGATTTAAAACCATAATAAAATTTTGGAGAGGAAGTTATTTCGCTAAGAGAAAGCCGACAAGGTGGGTAAGTCGACAATCTTTAGGCTAATTAACGGCCCTGCTTCGACTGACCGCGGAAAACACTGTTGGAGAGCATCTTTGGCTAAAACTTCTAAAACCAATCGCTACCGAACAAAAAGATTGCTTTCAAGCAGTGGCTAGTCGCTCCAAAGAGCAGGTGGGGTTATCTGTGAGACGGTGTTTGGCTTTGATTTGATTGAATTTGGGCTGGCCATCCCCAAAAGTTTCCAGATAAGTAAACCCGTTTCCGTTACAACAGGAATACTGGAAAGACTGGCATAATATACTGGGTAAAAAAAATAAAAGATTAAATACAAAAAGCCAATAGACTGCAGTGTTTTCGGAGACTTCAAGTCAAATGGCACCCATAACGAATGGTAAATTGTGATGTACTTTTGTTATTTCGAGAGTGGTTTTCAAAATTGCACACCAATTTTTCTGTGCATTTCAACAATTTTTTTTTCCGTAAATTACACGATTTTGGAATCCTGGAACAAAAAAAGCTACAAGATCGATAGTTATACTACATATTCGTTTCACCCACCCTTCGAAATCCTTCCGGACAATATTCAAAACATTCCTGATACCACAACGGCTTCCGCGCCTCTTGAGAGCGATTTAATAAAGCGGGTATCACGTTTCCCGTCCTAATACTCGTAAAAAGGAAACGTACGACACGAGGAAAGAACAAGAAAGAAGAAAAAAAAATCCCCGGGAAAATAAAAGAAGGCGAAACAACGACAACAAACTGAAACACGAAACCGATGTCGAGACGGCCACTGGAAAAGATACAACCGCTGAAATATAAAAAGGGAAAAGTCGATGGTACAGGAAAAAATACGTGAGAAAAAAGAAAATGTGTGCTTAAGTAGGTCAAGAAGATGAACGAATCAATATTTTTTTCTGTTTCTCTCTGGTCTTCTGGCCTATGTACTTATAAGTTATGTACATACATATGTATGTTAGACGTTCGTGTGTTTGTTGCTATGTACAATAATATAAGCCTTTGGGAATGTCGATGGTCAAGTTGGGCCGTCCTGAACTTTAATAAAAACAAAGGCGTTATGGGAAAAGTTGATTGAGGGAGAAAAGTCGGACTCCTTTGGGATATGGCTTATATGGAATGATAAATAAGTGATGTGTTCGCTCAGGAAGATGCGTATATAGGAAAATATTTTAAAATATTAAATGGTAATGTATTTTTCACAGAACCATTTAGACTTGTATTTATTGAAGGGACAGCCAAATAAGAAAACAAATTAAATATGTTTCTTTACCATACATCGAATGCTTTTCTTAAGTTGCGGTTGAAAAGATCTGACAGACTGATTGACTTATTGCAACTAATTGTGCCTGAAAATTATTGCAATAATCCCTTAACTTAAACTTTTATTACTAACATTTATCTTGAGAGAACGGAATATTTCTAAAACACTGCATCAAATCAAAAAAAGGTCTTCAAAAGATTTTTTATAATGTAGGGGGCTCACTGATTGGTGCTGACCCCCCACCTCACACCCCCAGAGTGGGAGGGGGGACAACTTTGAAATCTTAATTGGGAACCCCCATTTTGTATGGCAGATTCGGATTCTACGCCATCAAGTATGTAGTTTTTGTTTGAAACTTTTTTTCGATTCGTAATAGATTGCGCTGTAATCGCAAAAAACATGATTGTGAACGTCTAGAAAAAATACACAAAAAAAGAGAAGCAAGCAAATATGATTTTGTTTTTTTTTTTATTTTAACATAAACTAACATTTCAAAAAGCCATGTGTTCGAAACTGTGCCCCTTCACTTCGATACATTTATTTATTCGCAATTGGAATGCTATTCAACGATACAAAACCGTACTTTATTCAGTACTTGACAAGCTGTGAATACTTACACATTGTCCGATCCCCATTTTGATTATTAATTATTAATCCAATACAAATTAGTTAGTGTTGAATATTTGAGCAGTAATGGAGGCTATAACATTACAAGAGAGAATTGAAATGATTTTCATCTATGGAGAAAGTGGTAGGAATATCGATGATGCTGTTAATCTTTATTCACAACGTTTTCCCAACAAGGTGCGATCGCGCGCTTCTTTTTACCGAGTTGTTCAACAGTTCTCTAGCGAAGCAACTGTACAGCCAAGAAAACGTAATCGCCGAAAAACAATTGCTGGAGAAAATAATGAAATCTCGGTATTAGCTGCAGTAGCTAATAATCCGCACATTAGTACTCGAGAAATAGTTCGCGGATCAGGAATTTCTCAGTCCACTATCTGCCAAATATTGAAGCGGAGGAAATATCATATCAAGGTGAGGTGGGGGATCGAGTTCGGCACCATTCAGTGAGCCCCCTATACTATAACAAATCTTATTAAGATCTTTATTTGATTTGATGCAGAATTTTAGAGATATTCCGTTGTTTCAAGATAAAAAACTTACCCTGTATATTTCAATATCCGAAAACACTGCAACCTGTCGGCTTTTAGTATTAAAAAAAAAATAAACAACAAAAGGCCGGCTCTGTATCTGTACCATCCTCATCCTTCGACCCATCCGTAAAAATTTCTAAACATTCTCCAAAAGAACCTATAAATTTGTTAAGAGTAATACTTTTTCATTCGGCCCCCTATTTCTAAATCGCCCGGTTCTAATCTAATTCCCGTTGCCTTAATTAAACCCTAAAACCCTATTTTATTCGCGTCCCTACGGAATTTAAGTTGCCTCAAACGTAAATCTAAATTTGGTAATATACCCGAAATAACGCACGCCGCATCTGCCGAAATAAATGAATACACGTTCGCGGCTCAAAGCATTAACAATCTTTGCGCCTTGATTGATTTCGTTGCATTTTTATGGTAGCTAAGAAATTGTAGGCTTACGGCAAGTTTTTTTTATTACATTTCTAATGTGATTTTATAAAATGTTTAAGAAATTACTAGTAGATATTTACCCCTAATTTTATTTTTATTAATTGAAATTTATTTAATTATATTTTTAGTAATTTTTCATATATCCGGTATTACTAGTATTTAGTACTAAATTTATTTAATACATTATGCATTTTTTATATATGTACATACCTGGATTACACTTATATTTTTATCAGTGAAACCAAAGGTGATATTATATTTATGAGAAAGCTCTTGTATATTACAAAAAGAGGTTTTTAAAATAAACTAGCTCATTTTCTTTCACCAATATCTCTAGCCTTTGTTAATTTGTTATTTCATTAAGAATTGTTTTATAGCTTTAATTTTTATTATATTATGACTTAAATAAACCTTGTTGGACTTGCAACATTGTTAATTATTTTACTAACAATCTGTTTCTAATGTTATAAACGCAATTTATTTTTTTTCCGCAAGATATGCTGTTCCAAGAAAATTATGTAAACGCATATTTTTCTTTCTATTTATATCCAAATATATCTTAATTTTGTTTTCTTGGTTTAGCATATATAGATAGGTGGAACGACACAGCAATAAAGATATTCATTTGGCAATTTGAATTTTAAAAATGGGAAGAAGTTTGCTAAACCATGAAAACAAAACTATATATATACTTCTATTAGTGGTGGGCATTATCGATAGTGACTATCGATAGTTTTGACTATCGATAACTATCGATAGTTTCGACTACGATAGTTGACTATCAACTATCGATAGTCGACTATCGATAGCTGACTATCGATAACTATCGATAGTTTCGACTACGATAGTTGACTATCGATAACTATCGATAATGGCCACCAGTATTATATTTATATATATAGTTTATAACGCGGAGAGATGCTCAAATTCAATGTAAACACAAGTATAGTGCTATTTATTTTCCCTTTCTGAGTAGCTTAAAGGTTTATTTATGTATTGTCTTGTTAGTTAAAAACGTTTATATTATCAATTATCAATTATTCATTGAGTGGAACTAATTCTTTCTCTTGTAATATCTATAGTAGCAAGTATTGATGAAACCATGAAATACTAGTGTTAGAGTTCTTATTAGTCTGGACTAAAAAAAACACAAATAATAAATAACAAGAAACAAAACAAAGTATTTTTCTGAGGACATATTAGTTGAGTAGACTGGTGGGCATTATCGATGACGATTATCGATAATTGTAAGTGATAGTTATCGATTGTTATCGATAGTTATCGATTGTCAACTATCGATAGTTATCGATGGTCAACTATCGATAGTCGACTATCGATAACTATCGATAGTTGGTCCGATTATCGATAGTACTATCGATATTTGAAAATACCGATAGTGCCCACCACTAACTTCTATGTATCTGTAGCGTATGCATGTTTATCTGTAAGCATGTATTATATGCAGATGTCTACAGACAACCATATAGCCGCTGCATATATGCATTAAATCCTGCTATTTTTTAAACCCATATATAATTTCGTACTATATACGCGCTTTGATATTTTAATTCTGAACATTTCAATAGATGGCGTAAAATTGTTTCGTTTCAATACATTTGACATGCTATTCTCCCTAGCATTATCTCTGATGATCAATATTTGCCATATCTAGAGTATTTAACTCTGTGAACTTGTAGTAGAGACTTAAGTATTAACTGATGGAGATGATGCTATTTTATACCATTTTTACCTACATTACTGCTCACCACCAATTTTTCCTGCATTCCTATCAGAAATTTTATTCTATTTTTATCATAAAGAAGGACAATATAATTTATACAGTACCCTAATAGCCAGATTTAAATTTCCGCTACTATTGTTGGTAAATTCAACGTAATGCATTAAAATGACTATTAATGTAAACGCATTTACATATTATGTAATTCAGATACAATACGACCATCTGAATCCTACGAACGTTCGTAAAACAAGTGCAAAAATAGCGTTTATCTGTCTCTTGCGCATAAACAGAGATGGCCGACTATAGGTGACCGGACACCGGGCATTCAATCAAACGTTATTAGGTCATCGATTTTCGCAATTCGTTACGCAAATGACGTAATGGGACGTCATACGAAACGGTCGATACGCGATAGCGCTCTCTAGCTCCGTCCTCTTGATGGCGCGCTTTGATGTTTTGTCCCGTGCGCTGACCAATTGCTGGGTAATTCGGTGAAAGTTCCGAAACGTCGGCCGATATGCTTCTATTCCGTTTTCGTCAATCGGCCGGCGAAAAACGCGGATTGTCCTCGTTTAATTATCGAATCAATTGAACCGTTCCGGAAAAAAAAGCTTTAGAGATAAACTTGGCTTCCAACCAGACGCAAATCTACTTTAAGAGAGGTTTGATTAATTTTTTTAATTTATTTTGGTAATTACCAGCGAAGCTATAAGTACTCCGTTCATTTTATAATTAATACTTTCTTCTTGGTTAGCGGACTTTAATAAAATTCAATGAAGTATTGGTAAAAATTTTAATGAGTTTAGATGTTATGTGTGTTTTTTTGGAAATAATTGTATATATAAGCATAAACTGTAAGGCAGTATTATGAAAGTTAAATATATAGTATATACAGGGTGTTAGGTAAACATGCAGCAAAAATTCAAGGGGTTATTCCTTGGTCTATTCTAAGAATATTGTGTCCTATGATGATTTTTGAAAAACCTCTATGTTTCGAAGATACAGGGCGAACGAGATTTGGGACAGTAACAACATTTTATTATCAAAAAGTACATGTAAAGTTGCTCAATCTACAATAAATGTTCGAAATGGTTTCCTTCAGCCTGAATACAAGCATTCAATCTTCTCGTCATTGACTGTCAAACTCTTTCAAACACACCATCAGGGTCGTTTGTAATTGAGTTACACCCAGCAATTATCCGATTTCGCAAATCGTCCAAATTCTCCATTGGAGTAGCGTAAACTATCGACTTCAGAGATCCCTAGAAAAAAATAATCTATGGGGTTTAAGTTTGGGCAAGTCAGGCCGTGTGTGTGACCCGCCTCGACCAATCCAGCGATCTCCGTATGTAAAGCCTTTGATGTTTGCCACCTCACTGGCGGCGCAACAAAAGATTATAGCTTCTCAAATGTTCTACACTAGACGATTCTAGATCATTCCTTCATTTTGCCTATATAAGCGGGTGGATGGCCCGAACTTTAGTTCAGTTCTATTTGAGCTACCGAGGTGATAACTTCGACAAGTGATATCCTAGCGAACTGCTAGTGCTGTCAATTTGCTTTGTGACTTTGTGCGCATCTTGAGTGCTTACTAATTATATTTTGTTATTAAGTTTATCGAACGAAAAGTAAACGAAAATGATGTCTGGTGGGAAGAAACGAAAAGTAGATGCAGAGGGTCGCCAGTTTCAAGAAAAATGGGCTGAAGAATTCTTTTTTATCTTGCACAATGGTAAGCCTACACTGTTGAAAATTTTAACACACAACAAGACAATATCCAGAAGCTTACCGCAAATTTGGAAAAACAGCAGCAAATGTTTCATAAACAAAGAACACAACTTCATAATGTTGTGAAAGCTAGTTTTATAGCTAGTTAAAAATTTGGCAAAATCATTAAAACCATTTGCCGGAGGAGAATTTATCAAGGAGTGTATGTTAACAACCTTGACTGACCGTATGGCTGGTTTTGAATCATTTTCCATAGCATTAGACGAGAGCACCGATTTGTCTGACACAGCTCAACTGGCTATATTTATTCGAGGTGTTGATAAAGAGTTCACTGTTACTGAGGAATTGCTTGCTTTACAGCCGCTAAAAGGAACCACTACAGGAGAGCACATTTTTAATGAAGTTGAAAACGTATTCACAAGTTTTGGTTTGCCATGGTCAAAATTAATTGGTGTATGCACAGATGGTGCACCCTCCATGGTCGGCTTACGTAAAGGTTTCATCGGAATTTTGTATGAAAGAGCAACTGAATTAAATGTGGAAAAAGATGATTTGATAGTCCTTCATTGCATTATCCACCAACAGAACTTGTGTTCTAAGTCTATTCGACTCCAGAATGTTATGAATGTGGTAGTAAAAACCATCAATTTTATTCGATCCCGAGGGCTTAACCATCGTCAGTTCAAGGCGTTTTTGGATGAAATATCAGCCGAATATGACGACGTAACATATTATTGTGAAGTCAGATGGTTAAGCAAAGGAAAAATGCTGAAACGGTTTTACGAGATTAGAAATGAGATAGCAGATTTTATGCAAATAAAAGATAAACCACTATCTCAATTGAGTGACCCAAAATGGATATGTGACTTAGTCGACTTTACAGGCCATTTGAATGATTTAAATTTGAAACTTCAAAAACAGTTAGTAAATGATTTGTACAGCCGTTTGAAAGCGTTTCAAAACAAAATCCGCTTGTGGGAGGCACAGTTGCTGTCTGGTAACAGTTACCATTTCACCACGCTCTCTGCGTATGAAAATACTGCTTATGCTCAATATGCTGAAGAACTAAAGTTACTGTCGGAGCAATTTTCGAACAGATTTAGCGATTTTGAAAACATGGAAGACAGTTTCAATTTATTAGCTATTCCAACAAAAAGTAATGTACAAAATGCTCCAATACACTTGCAAATGGAGTTGATCGAGCTTCAAGAAAACTCAGATTTCTACAAAAAATACCTCGAAGAAGACTATTTTGCGAAGCTTAGAAAATTCGCAAGAAGATTGATTTGTGCGTTTGGCAGTACTTATAAATGCGAAGAGTTCTTTTCAATGATGAAAGTTAATAAATCAAAACATCGTACAAGGCTGACTGACGATAATTTGGAAAATTCATTACGTCTTTGTATCAGTGGAATTCATCCAAACATAGATGGATTAGTTTCCCAAATTCAAGCTCAAGGGTCTCATTGATTTCGTTGTCGCTATTTAACTTTTCTAGTTTGTAATAATTCCAAATTTCACGATTTACTTATAATGTTGCACCTATTTTTTTCATTTCATTTTCTTATTTTAATAAATTGCATTATAATAACATTGTCGTATTATTTCATGTCTGATATCTATCGCTAAAAATTATGAACACTACTTTAAAATGCACTACTTTTAAACGCGGCCCGCGAACGTATTTGCACACTAAAGTTTGGCCCACAACATGTCAAAGGTTGTCCATACTTGTTGTAAACGGTAGATCTGGCAACATTGCTCTCTGCATTAAACACGTGTTATTTTTATCCCATCCACCACTCTTTTTAGCTTTTAAAATGAGTATCGCGTTACTATTTATATTTGGATTTTAGATCGTCGATATTAAATTAAAGTGAGTCAAATGTTCGTCTCTTGGATCTGCTTTCATGACGTATTTGCTATCATGATTGATTTGCCCGATTGACAAAGGCTCTGCTCCGATAAGCCATTGAAAAGTGCCCCTAAAGCTATTATGCTGAAATTAAAGCAAATGAGTGCTACTGTCACACATGTACCAAATGTAAATACCAAAAATTAGCTCAATCGATGCCACCCCATTCGAGATATTAGCATAAGGGTGGAAAAATTCAATATTTTTTTTCTCAGGAATTACTTAAGGTATCACGTTCAAAAAAATATGTAAGTAAACACTGATTATTGAGTTTGGTTCAAGGTGCCAACTTGGCTTTTTGTTATATTAGACCGTATGCATTTAGGTTTATTATATATTTTTTTCAGTTTTTTCTGTGTGGTAGAACATGTAAATAAAAAATAAAACCTCTTTGAATGATTTTAGTAGGAGCAAATTTTTATTGGTTATTTTAGCGTTCAAATAATTATTTATCGATTAATTTCAGGATTATTTGTATAAATGTTTCAGCCCTATTAGTTATAAAAGCACCGAAATATACAAAACAATATGTAACAATAAAATAATATTTAATTCCGTACACGCAGTTCAAAGTTGTTATTATTTTCCCTTTTTGGGGGTGATTTTTTTGAGTTGCGTTTAAGGTGCCAATTTGACTTTTTATTATATGTACATGAGTGTATAATTATATTTGGGTTTATTATATATTTCGCAAAGCTCTTTCAATGAAGTAATACAAATTAAAAATAAAACCTCTTTGATCTTAACAGCAGCATTGAGTTATCGGTTATTTTAAGGATAAAATTCAAATTATTCATCGATCGGATTCAGGATTATTTATATGTATGTACATTTCAGCCCTAGTATCTATAAAAGCATCGACATATAAAAAAGAATATTGTAACAATAAAATAATATTTAATTCCGCACACGCTGTTCGAAGTTATTTTTCTCCTTTTGGGGGATGTTTTTCAAGTTGGATTTAACAATTCGACTTGATTTTTTGTTACCTATAAATCTATGCGTTTTGGTACAATATATATGTTTTTATATGATATAACATATTAACATAAATCAATCAAATCTCTGTTAGATATTTATTGTTCTAATAACAACATAATTCTATCCACATTTGTTATTGCAACAAGCTATGTATTTATAGTTGTTGATTTTCTTAATGTTGAACAGAACCGCTATTCGTATTTTACTTTTGTTCTAACTGCCAAATAGATATATACATTTATTACACATGTTTCTTTAATCAATGTTCTGAAACGTGCATAATTTGTTTTAATATGATAATTATTTAATTGTGAGAGTTTGGAGACTGTTGTTTAATGTAATTTCTTTATGTAGAATACACAGCAGTGCTGTAGAAAGTAAGTTAGAATATGTTCTCACATAAGTGTATTAATAGCGGTGGTTTGCTAATAAAAATATGTGGAAGAAAAAAACTTAAACAAATAAATAAACGATGAAGATGATAAAAATACTTATTTGGAGCTATTCATTCTTCCCAGAAGAATCAGTGATGGTTGTAAATCAAGAGCATACTTTTCAGTTCATATGACATCACTTGTAAAGAATTTATTAGGAAAAAAGGTATATAGTAAATCCAAATGCAGGCACTACTATACAGCAAAAAGTCAAGTTGGAACCTTATATTTCAAAACACCACCCCCAAAGGGAACTTTGACGTTCGTGTACGGAGCTAAATATTATTTTATATTGACTATAAATACATATATGTTAATAATAAATGTAACAATAGATATTATATAATAATATACTACTTATTATTATTTATTCTTACAGAATTATTTTTATAGCTCAGTGCTTTCATAACTACTAGGGCTGAAGTGTACAACATATAAATAATCCTGAAACCGCTCAATGATTTTCCGTTTTTATTTGCATGTTCTACCACACAGGAAGAACTTAAAAAATATATATAATGAACCCAAATACATACATTACTATATAACAAAAAATCAGATTGACACATTAAACTCAACTCAACAAAAAACCGCCCTTCAAAAAGGAAAAATAACAATAACTTTCAACTGCGTGTACGGAAATAAATAGTATTTTGTTGTTATAATTTTCTTTATTATATTTCGATGCTTTTATAACTACTAGGGCTGAAACATACATACAGATAATCTTGAAATTGATGGATGAACAATTGTTTTAACTCTAAAATAAACAATAACAAATTGTTCTTACTAAGATCATTCAAAGAGATTTGATTTTTTATTTACATGTTCTACCACACAGAAAAAACTGAAAAAAGATATATAATAAACCTAAATGCATACGGTCTAATATAACAAAAAGCCAAGTTGGCGCCTTGAACCAAACTAAAAAAAAACACTCGTCAAAAGGGGAAAATAATGATAACTTTGAACTGAGTAGAAGGAATTAGTTCTTGATTTTTTATAGAATGCCCATAATCAGTGTTTACTTATATATTTTTTTTTAAACGTGGTAGCTTAAGTAATTCCTGAGAAAAAAGATATTGAATTTTTCCACCCTTATGCTAATATCTCGAATGGGGTGGCATCGATTGAGCTAATTTTTGGTATTTATAGTATGTGTGGCAGTAGTACTCATTTGCTTTAATTTCAGCCCGATAGCTTTAGGGGCACTTTTCAATGGCTTATCGGAGCAGAGCCTTTACACTCGCAATAAACAGTTCGTGATGTAAAGTTTGTGACATTAGAGGCACTTATACATACATACTGCCATTTGGTAATTTCGCCGAATCTCCAAAAATACTGGCACAAATCGAACTCCCTAATTACTCGCACCGTTCCACGCCCCGAAAATTTTCAAGTTTTCCTATCTCCAGTTCCATCCATCCCTCCAGTCCTCTCGAGAAGCTCCTTATTCGTACACACCCGACAGCGATGAACCCCCCCTAGCATCGTTTCACGTCAGCTTTTCCCCCGTTCCGATGCGCTTCACTTGTGCTGAGAGAGAATAAATCAGGCGGCTTGGGAACAACCAATTTCGACTTGGCGAACGTTATTTACGCTTCCCCGTTCTGACTTATCGCGACCGGTACTAATGAAATCTCCCTTCGCCTGCCACCTTTGTAAAATTCACCCGACTGCCATGCCGGGCTCTTTCCTGAAGAGTGCTTCCTCCCTCATTTCTGTCGATTTCATTTTTTTTTTTTTTTTGCTTTTCCTCCGCGCTCCGGTTGGTGGTGGAGGCGGGGAGAGTTCCACCCTCATTAGGACGTAGGAGATAAGCTTGTCTATAGCTTGCCATGAGATGATCTTTCCGTTATGCTATGGTTGTTAGGTGAGGAAACGTGAAACGAATGAAAGGTGGCTATCAATCAATAGCAATGCTTAGTTATTATTAGAGACCGGATTATATGCAACGAAAAACTGGAATATATGCGCATATATATGCATCGATTTTTGAGAAAATATGCATAAACCTGTAACAATATGCAAAATTTTTACATAAAATAAATAAGAGCAGAAATTTAAACATTAACTTTATTGCACAAAATTTTTTCACAACATATTTCTAAAACAATTTATAATTAAATGTTTTCCAAAATTGTGTAAAAGAAAGTTTTGTCTTCTATCAGAATACATATGTTTCGAAATAGAAAAGCTTCTTTCATCATCCACAGATGTAATTGGTGCATTTTTTTAACTTTGCAATACATTCTAAACTTAAAATTAAAGTCGAAATCGTTTACTGTTTCACCTTTCAAAATTTTCTTAACTTTCTCCAATTTCAGGTACCCCGCATTTTTATTGATCACTTTTTTAAATTTATCGTATATAGAATTACCTATTATACCCTTAACCTTCTTATACATAGCATATCAAATTCGTCTACTATTTCGACTGATTCCGAGAGCGACATCCCTTGCGTTTCTAGTTTACGCATGGAACTTGAAACAAAGCTATAATTTGACTTAATATACAAAAAGGTTTTGTGGCAATTCTGTTGATGTTACTATCTTTTTACAGATTTCTAGAGCAATGCAGTCAGCAGTGATTTCAAGAATTACATTTTTTGTTCATTCAAAATTATCGGCGAAAAAAATTGCAGCCTCTAACCGTGTACCCCATCTCGTAATAATCGGTTCAGGAGGCAACTTAACACCGGGAAGTCGCTCCTTATAAAATTGGATTCGTAAAGGTGCTTTTAAAAATACTTTTTTGACATTGCTAATTAAATCATTAATCAAAGGGAATTGATTCCTAATGTCTTCGGTTACACGATTGAATCCATGAGCTAAACAAGTGGTATGAATAATGTTACTATAAAAAAAATTTAAATTTTGCGCGGCTTTTATCATGTGTGGTGCAGCGTCGGACAACATTATTAAAATTTTTTCACAAGGTATGCTTCCAGATAAAAAGAAATTTGATAAAGCTTCTTGGACGAATTGGGCAATTGTCACATTATTTGTTTTTTGAAGTTCTTTACAATAAATTAAATATGATTTACCTACAATATCTTCATGAAGAACTCCTATTAACAAATGAGCTTTATAACGGCCACACTTATCCGTACTTTCATCTACCATGATATAAATAAAATTATTCCCTACCAAGTGTTGAATTTCTGCTATTGTTTGCTGGTAACAAGATGTGACATAATTTTTTCGTAAGGTACTTTCGTCAGGTATATTATGTTTGCAATATTTTTTCGGAAATGATTTCAAATTAACATTGTTTAATCTTGCTAATGGTATGTTAGACGAAATTAATGCGTTACACAGATCCGTATTATATTCTTCTTGTTCTGAGTTTCGTGAAGTTGATGCTACACATTGACGTATAGATTGGTGCACACATGCGCATCGCTTTAGCTTTTACATTTTCCTTTATGTGATGGAGTCTTAGCGTGTTGATCAATCAGGTATTTTCCCTCAGAAGACACCTACAACAACAATTGTCATTTTATATCAAAAGTTAAAGAATTTAAAAACAATTGTAAAGCTTTTAGTAAAATTAACCTTACCAGTTTACTGCAGGCTCAACCAGTTCAGGATATGGCTTAATCCATAAAGAAATGTTATTCGCTATACTCATTGTATCTACGCACAGTATTCAAAAACGTAACACAATTACATGCTGTTTCCCTTAAAGATATTCAATGAATGAATAGTTTATTTGGGAATTAATAATAATAAAACGTATTTACCACATCCCTTCTGCTAGGCGAAATTAAACACGTGCAGTTCTTGGAAAAAAGTATTAGAGAAACCAATGTAAAAGATTTATCGTTCTGAGAATTGTCGGTTGTCGATCTACATTAGGAGTTAGTAGGAATTTTTATTAATGGAAAGGATAAGAAAAAGCTTAAATATGCAATATATGCAACTTTTGTAAAAATATGCATAGGAATGCCCAAATATGCAATATATGCAATCACTAATCAGCGCTAATTAACTTCAATTAGTGCAATACGTCTTCATATAAACTATAATTAAAGATATGCAATATAATCCGCTTTGTGTTGTTCAGAACGAGCTCAGGAATGACACTGCAAATAGGTGTTCCCATAACACCAGCAAATATCTGCTTGTAAAAAACTATCATTATATTGGAAATATGTTGTATCTAATGTGAGTTCTAAAGCTTTTATGAATTCGGCGAACAGGAGTGAAATTTTGTAATTCGCTCCAAAGTGTTCTAATAAAGTTTTTTCGGAGCTGGTTCGCTATAATAACTACTAAATAGTCATCTTGCTATTAAATTGCTATAAATTAGAAATATTCAAATATATCACTCTTCCTACTTCGTTATATTTGCTTTACATTTATGGTACCAGTGCAATAAAAAAAGAGTAGAGTTTAGAAGAGAACCTGTAGACCTGTGAACCTGATTTCTTGCACCAGGTTTAGAGCTGGAGTCGGAGCTAGTGCATCTGCGTAAGGAGCAGATCGTACCATCTCTAGTTCTAATCGATTAAATTGCTAAATCTAAGGGAATGTTTGTGTATAAAGAAATTGTGTCTAATGAAGCCATTACAATTATTAAGATAAAATGCTATGATATCTAAGGTATGGAATCTCTTTTAAAGGCATTCACAACAAGGTTCTAAACTAAAGGAACAAGTAATTCAAAAGTGAGGCGTGTACTCAGTTGCCTACTGTACAGGCGAATTATGAATTTGTTAAAGATAGTTATTTAAAATGAATAACATTAGCATTAGGTGCTAAATATTGCTTTATTATAATGTAAACTTTATTTTATATGTTAATTCAAACTGACCTGGTATCTTTTTATGTTTGTTATATTTTGCTCGGAGAGATTTTTCAGTCTTCGGGGTGTTTTTATTTTAACGTTTGGCGTATTCCCCTCAAACTATAGAAAATAACGGTATTTTAATGTCGGTTAGCGATATCTTTCAAAATTCAGGGTGGCCGACCTGCAGCGATAACAATTGAAGGTTGTTGACCGTTGAATATGATTTGAATTCTCACCAACAGATGGCTACCAGACACGACGGTTGTCTTAATCTTCCTATAACATTTTTTTGCCACAATTTTAAAAAAAAATATCAAAGTTCCAAGAAGTATTACCTAAAAAAAATATCGATACAACTCCTGTTTATGTAATCTTTGTCGAATACCTGAAATTTGCCAAGAAAATATCCTATAAAAATATCCCACGAAGATCTCCCGACCAGATTTGCCTTTCCAAGCGCTTGACCGAGACCGGGGGCCCGTTCCTTTAGAAACTGCTGTCCAGTGCCAGAGATTGCCAAGCGTCGCGTCGTGTCCTTTTCAAGTTAGTATTTTCAAGTTAGAATCACCTCACCTAAAACAGAACGGAATTAATTCAGTTCCCTTTCAATTTTAATCAGAAACTTATATATTTCTGTGTAATTTATTTCACCATACGATAATTTGGGGGTTAGTTTATAAGAACCGCCATTTAGTTTAGTTATTTTAGTAAATTTTATATGTAAGGATTGTATAAAAATATCACTGAGTTTGATCTCTGATAAAATAGCTATCTTTAACAAATAACGATAATCATAGATAATCGTTTGCTATAAAAATTTAGTATTTGCCGTTTACAGATAGATGGCGCCGTTATTTATTTGATATTTAATTTATTATATGACGTTTCGATAACCTCATTTTAGTCTTTGAAAATGCCAGGAGAGTTTTAAGACGTGTTTTTGTATTAAAGATTGTCTTATATAGTATTTTACTGATTCCATTTTACGTACCTTGTGATCGTAGAGTTTCAATTGATAAGGAAACATAGCATATGGGTAAATAAATAAAGATTTAAGCTTGTTTTGGTTTGAAACGTTTCTTTTAATTGTACAGTAAGTGTTTCATATCGATTTTCGATATTTACTTATTTCAAATTTTAATAAACCGAGAAAGGGCTTTGAGGGTGCGCCCGTTAGGTGAGAAAACTGCCTATTCGTTAATAAGCGTCCGGAGTACGATTCTGACAGACGATCTGGTTTCCTTTGAAGTGTCCCGTGCCACCTAGCAGGTAGGAAGTCACTTTCCACAGTTTTCTTTCACTTATTAGAGAGGTTGCTGGGTGTATTGAAACCACTATTTTAATTTAATTTGATTTTATTGAAAAAAAAAAAAATCGTAAACGGTCAAGCTGAATAAAAATAATATAAATTTGAATATAATATTAAATTAGTATTGAACTATATAAAAAATAAAATTTAGAAATCCCGGGTATTGTGTTCTGAAAAACAGAGCATTACATATTTTTATTATTATATTATTTTGTTATTTTTTTGACATGCTGTGAAACAAATCAAAGCGAATCAACGCAAACATATACTATATTTCCCAAACCAAGAGTTGATGAAGTTTTTCGAAGGCACGTTACCATTCTTAGTATACCATATATAAGACATAAATACCGGTATATCTTTGCCGGAAACTATAAGATAAATTCCAAAAACCTATCGGGTTCCCTTCACGGTCAATTTATATATAATCATATCGGCGTTTCACACATAACTTTACTACCGATTTTCCCTTCTCCACGGCTACGCACATATTTACGGCACTTTACCCTCCAGAAAAATTCCTTTTTCTCTCCGTATAGCCACGGACGATTTACAGCACGTAGCAGCAAGTTTGCTATGTGTTAACGCTGGCAGGCGTCCGTATTATACTTTACGTCTTCACAGTTGTTCGGCCCCGCAATATTCTTGCGAGGATAACGATTCGCTTGCTTACGCGAACCAGAGGGAAAGTGTTTTTGTCCGCCGAAATTTATAGAATAGCTTCCCACGGCCGCTGCTGCGTACATATCGATCTCTTGTCCCACGATACGCCGTCTGGATTGGGTGATTGTGAGCTGTTTTTGCAGCGAACAGAATATACGTAGGACCTCGTTCGTTTAAGTGCTTCTGGGAATGTTTCGGTTGTATAATTTTGCGTAAGAATTTTAACAATAATTGTTGGGATAGCGCTTCTGATGGTGGCGCGGACAATGGGAGTACAGGTCTGTGAATGGTTCGCGTGTTTAGACCTCATTATGTTGGATGATTGGTACATATATAAGCGGATCTATTCATGTAAGAATATGAGAGTATACATCTTGTTTCTAAAACCATTTATTTGATTTTTCTAAGGTGTAAAATAATATACATTTTGCAACATATTGCTATTGATGATGCATTAAGTTGGATTTGGCAAAAATGCTATTAGGTAATTTTTTTTACAATTACTTTCATGTTGAGTGGGGGGTACCGCTAGGTTCGGTCTTGGCTTCCCTTTTGTAAATATGGGTTTCGATGTCTTGAATTCCATTTTCGCAGTCCTGCTAGAAGAGACAGATAAACATGTACTGTTTGCCCTTCACAATTCTGAATTCTGAATTTTAATATGTTGTTGTGCTTGTTTTAATGTTTTTATTTTAATTTTAACATTTGCTTTTCTCTCAACACATTCTTTAATGACACATCATTTTTATACTGCAATTTGATATATTTTTTTTGCCTGATGATGGTGTTCGATCGAAACATGTAGCAAAATAAAAATTAGAAGCAAATCAAGATTGGAAAACGAACTTTTTATTTTATTTTAATGGTTTAAATATATATTGTTATGGAAACAGGGTTGCGGAATATAACTTAGGGTCATTTAAAACGTTTCAAAGCCAATTCAAGAAGTCAATTGCAAGTTGAAGTGCATACTCGGTTGCCTACTCTACAGGCAAATGACTATAAGAATAGACCATCTTAGCAATAGGTGCTAAGAGTAGGGTATACAATTGTATACAATCTAAACTTTGTTTTATTTGTTAATTCAAGCTTTTTTTTAAGGGGTGTTAACGCCTAAGCTATATTTTCAGCGTGTCAGGTCCCCGCAGAGCCAAATCTCCCTCCTAATCAACATTACGACTGCGGAAAAAACCGATTATCCTAGTTGACCAGAGCGAGATTTGAACCCCGGACTTCGCACTGATAGCCAAGCGTGCAAGCCACTCGACTACCAGCCAGGCTAATTACCTGGTATATTTTTATATTTTTTATTATATTTTGCTCTGGGAGATTTTCCATTCTTCAGGATATTTATTTGGTAACTGTTACTGTATTCCCCTCAAACTAGAGTAAATCGGTATCTTAATGTCAGTTACTGTTTATTGTGTTTACCTAAAAAAGCATCGATATAACACCTGAATAATATAAGTCCATACTTTGAGGTGTATGATCGCCGAGGATTTCCTATAATACTTTCTAAGAAGAATCCTGGCTAGAATACCATTCAATGGTATTGATCGATACGGGGGGCCGTCGAACCACAAGTCCAAGCCGATCTAGAGAATTACCTGTCGACTCGCTTAGAGTGTCCATTCGCATCCAAGTTAATATCTCATAAGTCTCTTAAGTATTTCACACCTAAAAAAAGAAAATAATGAATTAGTTTCAATTCAATATTAACCAGTAAATTAGATTTCTGCAATGTATGTTCACAATACGTTAATTTGGGGTTAGGTTTATATGAACCGCCATTATTTTAGTTATTTTAGGAATCTTAATATTTAAGGGTTGTCTTAAGAATTGACACTAACTAAGGTGGTCTGTGATAATAGTTATTTTTAACATATATCGATAACACGGATAATAAAGATTACAGATTTCTTATAAATATGGTTTATGCCATTTACGTATAGATGCCTCTGATTATCAAATTTATTCTATATTTTTGACGGCATTTATTTAAAGTGCCAGGAAAGTTTGAATACGTATTTTTTGCATTAAATAAATTGTTTTATATAGTATTTATGATTCCAACGTACGTACCTGTGATTTAAGAGTCTCTCAAAGTGGTAAAACAAAGCATTTTGGTAATTAAATAAAGAGTTATGCTTGTTTTGTGTTAAAATATTCTCTTATTTGCACGTTAAGGTGTTTTTACAACTATATTTCATAATTACATTTTCTTTCAATTTAAATAATCAGAGAAGGGGCGTTGGGGGCGCGCCCTTTAGGTAAAGAAAAAACAGCCTATTCGTTAGCAAGCGCCTAGAATGCTAAATTGACAGGTGATTTGATGCTCTTAGAAGTGTCCCGTGCCACCGAGCAGGTGGAAGGTCATTTTAAGTTCGTGTCACTTTCTGAAGAGGGTCGCTAGTTTGAATTTAATATTTTAATTAATAAAAAAAAAATTGTATACGAATAAAGAATTTATAAATAAATTGAAAATTTGAATTTAATTATAATATTTAATTGTACTGAACTAAACAAAATTAAAATTTTGAAATCCCGGGCAATTTGTTCTGAAAAACAGAGCAATACATATATGTTTTAAATAATCTCTGGACATCCCTTAACACGTCTGTTGAATAGAATTTGAGATTAAAACTAACGAACGATGTCAAAATAAATAGGTAAAGTAAAAAATAGAAATAATAGAACAAGAACACCTTGTACACTACCCGACAAAATTAATGTCGTCCTCCACAGAGAATTTTTGTATTTTCCTATCTGATTTTTATATTGTCAAGTGTTTTACGCGTAAGTACCCCAATAAATCCCTGCCTGCATAAGGCAATGACAGGCAAACAAACGCCTGTTTAAATCATAAGCAGTTTTGATAGTCACTGCAGTATTGACGGTGACATTAAATAAGTCGGGCAGTGTACATACATATGCACGAAAAAGTCAAAACTTCCCCTTTTCAAGATTTAAGCAGTCGGAAAAAAAAATCGCCACATCTATAATTAAAGCAGACGAAACTTTTACCATGGTTGGAGTGTCATCAGCAGCACCCTCAAATCTCCCTTGAAGACTAAAGTACGCGAAAATAATCACAAACCGCCATGCAAATCCTGAGTGGGCTTGCCTTTTCATGAGAAGAACTCTTACAGAGCTAAGAACTGACGTAATTAGATGTGGTACCTCTCTCAGAAACCTTGCTTATATATTCTTGGATCTATTTCGTGATTAAATTTATATTTTTTTTTAATGAAAAATAAAAAAAAAGAGTAAAAATAAAAATTCGTTATAGTTTAAATTTAAAATTTATGTTCTACATTATAATTTTTAGAGCCTTGACAACGAACGAACATTCTCGCTTTTATTATTACCTTGCGTTCTGGAAATCCCCTCCCAAGACGTTACTTTGCGGTAAAACGTTCCATAATTTGAAAGGAATTTTATGGTGGGTAGGAGAAGAATTTCGATTAAACACACCCTTTACGCTGTTTTCATGATTTCCTTATTATTGTTGAACTTCGAGTCAGAAATTCCGCACGAAGATTTTGTGGTCTAAAACTCCGAAATTATATTCTCCAAAATTGGGAAGAGGAAATGTTCGAAGGGGCAAACGATAAGATCAATAATTCTACAGAGTGTCCCAGCGAATTAGTCGAATTTAAAAATTTCTATAGTAAGAACTGTCGTACTTTAAATGTATTTTAGTTTTTGTGAGAGAGTTGGAAAAATCAAACACTTACATAAACTTGCAATTAGCGTACACACAAGGAAAGGATCTTTCAATTTTACAATAACAATTTTACAATTGTTAGTTAGAAAATTACAGTAAAATTACACTGGGCAACAAATTTTCGAAAAGTTCATGCTTCCAAGCTGAAAATAGTCATTTCTTAATGAATTCAATGTGCTGAACACGAAAATGACTAAGAAAAAGCTGAATTGGCTACGGGTTTTCTGTAAAATGTACGCATATTTCAGAAAAAGTGTACTTTGTCAATATTATAATACATGGTAAGAAGACTTAGTCTGCTTCTGCCTTTCGACTTCTTTTTGGCGCTGCGTTTTGTAGTGGACTTGTGGAGCATTCTAATCTCTATGATTGTCCAACAATAGTCAGCTAGCATTGACGTTAGACCATTTGCTTGGTACCGTTGCTCCATGGTAGCAATGTCCTGATGAAAGCGTTCGCCGTGCTCATCGCTGACCTGCCCGCAGTTATCAGGAAAGAAATCTAAGTGGGAATCAAGAAAGTGGATCTTTAAGGACATATTGCAGCCGAATTCATGAAACAAAGCTAACATATCCTCAACCAGACACTTGTAATTTTCTGCCTTGTCATTCCCCAGGAAGTTTGCTGCACTTGATAGAATGCATCCCAAACCTGTTTTTCTTTACCTTGAAGAAGTTCCTCAAACTTGGGGTCTCGGAAGAGCTGTCTAATTTGAGGCCCCACAAAGATGCCCTCTTTAATTTTGGCTTCACTGAGTCGAGGGAATTTTTCATTGCAGGTACTTGAATGCTGGTCCATTCTTATCATGGCTTTTACCAAGTTTTGACAAGACCGAGCTTGATGTGTAAAGGAGGAATGATGATTTTGTGTGGCTGTGCCAATGGTGGGTGCTGTACATTCGTTTCTCCAAGCTTAAAAATGCTTCTCGGGGCAGTCTTTTCTTGATGTGGTGCAAATCGATTGCTCTGCTGTCCCACAGACAAAGAAACAGCAGTACTTTGTATATCCCTGCTGCAAACCCATCAACAGAGATACTACTTTTCAGGTCAGAACATATCTGCCAGCCATACTTGCTGTAGTTTTATCGTCTCCAGTAGCTGCTTTAGATTGCCTAGTCTCCTTCAGGTAGACCGCATGTGCAATAGGTATGGATGAAGCTGGTTCCCATTATTCAACAAAACCGCTTTAGCTCAGTTTTGGAAGCGTCTATAAACAGCCGCCATTTGTGGGGATCCATGTGCAATACCGAGAGCTTGTAGTAGACCATCAATATTCGGCAGCCAGACACACGGCTTTCTTCTTTCTGTAACGAAAGATTCGAAGAGCTGATGGGAGTGCGAAATGAAGTCACTCGGACATTCTGTTCCAGAAGATTCCACTGTCGAAGTTCTTGAGGCCAGTATCTCTCCGCTTTGCTTTTCGACAAATCCAAATCGCGAACAAAATCTCTTCATTTCATCCTGGGTAATTTTATGTGGTGCAGATGTTTCGTCAAAGCACGAAAAGTTAATCATCCTTACTGCCACGTTGAGGAGAACCGGCCGACGCATGGCCATCCTCATCGTCTGAACTGATATATAAATCTGTAGGAGGTTCTGGAATTGGAGTCCTTTCGCCATGAGAGACAGGTCGCAGAGCAGATGGTATGTTATGGTATTCAACTGTCCATTTCTTCTTCTTGGTGATTGCCTCAGAAGCTGGTGGTACCCATACAGAAAATTACAGTCGTCAATCGTGATTGGTGGGCTCCCTCAAATCATGGGCACAGAGCAATGGCATTGCCTTTCTTTTGCATTAGCCACTGTGAAAAGATTTACGGCACAAGTGCGGCAGCTATCGTGTGGGGCCCCAGTCTTTGTCCTTGTCGCCTGATCTTGCAACCAAATACACATGATACGCTTTCTTAACTGTTTTGCACTGATGTTCTTTTCTGTGCAGCAAATGTCACTTCTCCGCAAATATAACGAAGTTATTTGCACTATTAACACAGTTACGCAGGCATTGCTACTGTTTAGTTACTTTACACTATAGCAATCACTTTGTGTATGCTAGAGCTTCGAAAAATATGGCGCGAATGAACGGACATTGCACGAGTTAATTGTTCACGTCGGCCATTTAAATAATAAATATAATTAGCTATTGCTTGATATTTGCGGCAATCAATTTTGCGCAACACTCTCAATGGAAACTTACAAGCAAATGCTGCATTAACTTCTTTGCATGAAGGGGTGATGCAATATGACGCAAAATTTCGTTAATTTTCACTAAATTGCATTACATTTGCAATGCATTATACAATGGACAAAACGTCAATATCTCTGGAACGTGAGCCAATCAACTTTTTTCATTGTGATATTCGTGTTCAGCACGTTGAATTCATTTCGGGATTGGGTACTTTCACCTAGAAGCAATTTCCCTGTTGACACCATGTTGAAGTCAAACGCAATGAGCTAGTCGTACTGGTTGCTATACGCAGGTTGCCATACACCAATGCCTGCTTGACATTTTTTTAGACTATATATAGGCAAACTATTATGTGTATGAAAAAAAACCCTGTATAATATAGCAATGTTGCTATGGAACAAAGTAGCGCATGCAATAGAGTCTTTAGAATAAAAACCATAATGAAGTAATTGAAAGTCAGGCGAGTTCAGTTGCCACTTCAGGCGAATTTGAATTTTTAAGACTAACATAAATGGCAGATAGCAATATTGCTAAATATGCCTTAATATTGATGTAAACTTATTCTATGTTAATTATCGTTTTTTGATGTGTTCTACAGTAATTGTAAGAGAAAAGCGCGAATATTTTGCTCGGAACAATATTCTTTTTTCATTTTCATTAACGGATGTCTATTTGGTAGTTTTGCTGTTTCCCTCAAACTGGAGAAATACTTATCTTAAGGGATTTACAGTATATAATATATCGCAAAGTCCAAAAACTTTTGAGCTCTTTTTTCAGACACGGAAAGATTACGAAATGCGGCCTTTTTTAAATTAATATATTAAACTTGAACATTAAAAATATATTTGTTTTTATGACAGACCACCATAACGTCGCTATTTGTTTCTAGGTAGCAATGTGCAAGAAAACACGGTCAAACTGCGTAAAGTGTAGCCACTACGCAAAAGTGATCTGAAATTGAATTAAAGGAAGAGTTAGAAATATATTAAATTTGTTGGAGGTTTACCTTATTTAACCATAAGTCGAAAGCAAACATGTGGCAGGTACCTTGGACTTTGATTGATTATTTTCTATTTCTTTTGTGTGTATAACTGGATATAAAATGTGGAATATTGCTTTTTAGTATATTATAGGTATAACCTCAAATAAAACCGGTTTACATTAGAAAAAAAGATTAAGTTGATATATTGATACTTGAAGAACTAGCTTTACGCAGATTTGAAAATCATGTTTCGAGAAAACGCTTCAAAGTTTCTCAGCAAAGATTTTTACAAATAGTTCAACATACACTTATTCAGCATTTCATCACATACATTAATCCTTTTTCTTCGTCATACTTCTGCATTTGCATAATTTGTTGCTTCCTTTAGACAGCAGAGGATTTTTGCAGCGCTGGACATATCCTGTCTGCCCGTTGTATGCGCTGACGATCAGAATTGACGACGAAATTTTTGCATCAAGTCTACTGCAATTCCCAACGCATTCATTTTTGAATACAGACATGTAACCTTCATTGAATATATGCCGCAATGAAGGTAGCAAGTTGAATTGTTGTGAGTCGCAGGTAAATCTTTTTGGAGCTAGTTTCCCACACATGAACTAAATGAGTCGTTTTCCGTTTTGCCAATTTTTCCAATGCCTCTTTGCAATAATTCACTGTAGGACAAAAGACTTCATAAATCGGCCATAGTTTTGATTTTTTTTTTTCAAGCTTGGCTCAACCATGAATGAAGCAAGCTCAACCTTGGCTTCTGCAACGCGACACTACACACTGTCTACAACTTTTGAACAATAAATGTGTCGTGGATCCGCGTCGGTTGAACACTTATAATGAAATGTAGCCCAAATTACTCTTTCACTTTTTTATGCCAGAATCTGAATGTTATCTAATTGCAGTCCATAGTATAACTACCGCTAAAATTACAATAACTTGTCAGTCAGTTTACCAGCGCCCTTTCCTCAAGCCCACTCATTCTTTTTTGTACATCTCCAACGCAATTCTCTTTTTTTCCAACTTCACACCAAACCCTGAATAGAAAAAGATAATCGCCAGAAATATATAAATGCGACAAAATACAAGGGCGGCCATAAATGGTAAACCCTTTAGTAATTCTAGGAAATACGGTTCCACGAAACTGTATATATTATGTTACCTTAATGCTTTCTGCTAAGAAATTTAGTGTGGAAAGTAAGCATCTGCAATAAATGATACATTTAAGGTTAGTTTTCTAAAGCGTGGGAAGGTGTGTTTAAGTAAAAGCAAGATAAAAGTGTTAGAATCAGTTTCTTCAAATGTGCGTCCTATTTCGGATCTAATGCTTCGTATTATTGTAACATAAATAGCTACTTTGTCGTTTATTTGTGACCCCGACTATAGTGACATTTATAACCATTAAAGACAAGTATAACTATAACAAACAATAAGTATGATATTTCAACCCGAGTAGCCCGAGTCGAATATGGCATTGCATCTAATATGCTCCGTTTGTGTTCAATACACTCGCTCTTTTAATAAACCGTAGCGGCTTAAACAATGCGAATATTACGAAACTGCTTTAACCAATGTATTTTAGATAAATGGAGTTTTAAAAAAAATGGAAAAAACCAAAAATCGATTTTTCCACTCAAATATATGTAAACCACCCCTTAATGTCGGTTAGCGGTATTTTTCAAAATTAAAGTTGGCTTCCCTGATAGCGATAACAATCGAAGGCTGTTTACTGGTAAATTTAGTTTTAATCCTCATTCTGCCTGTGGCCACGAGAGACGACGGTTGTATCGAATTCCTATAACTATTTTTATGCCACATTTTAAAAAAAAAATATAGTTCAAAGTTCCAAGAAGTGTTGCTGCTCCTTCAGTTTGTTGGTAAAAGGTACCGTTGATTTGAAAGAAATTTTGTTTCATGCAGAGCTTTGCCAAAGAAATGAAACTATCAACTTCATTACTGCACAACTGATTACCTTTCAAGAAATCTTCTAAATAAGTCAAAGTGATATCAACGGGGACGCTGGGAAACAGTGAGCTCACATCAAATAAAACTAACACTTGATTGTCAGTAAGTTCAATGTTTTTAATCTTTTCAATGAACGCGTATGAATTTTTAACTGCTAAATCCGGGGGTTGCATAGGTAAATGATTAAATTTGTCAGATAGCCATTTGGACAATAAGTAAGTTGGACTATTGATCATTTGTCATGCTCTACCCTGGTTTATGTATCTTAGGTAAACAATACATCCTAAGTAACACTGGATTTGATACAGTTAGTTTATATCTTAAGTTGTCATTAACAATATTCTTACATTCTAATAAGGTCTTCTTGGTTTCTGTGATCATTTTTGATAACGGGTTTTTAGTTAGCTTTACGTAAGAACCTTGCGTTAAAAGGGTACTGACACGATCAAAATAATCTCTTTTATCTAAATGACACACGGTATTACCTTGTCAGAGATTTCAAGGTAAAAGCAGTTTTTGTTTTTAAGAGCTTTAGCAATGTTAATTTCTTTACGTGTGATATCTGAAGGATGACGTTGTTTATTTTCTAATTTTTTTTTCATTATCTAATTCATAAATTCAACAATAATATGCATCCATCTGAACACGCGACGTGTAACAAACAATGATTATAACAATAATATTTACTAATAATGATAAATTGTTGTGATGTTCAAGTCACGGCCCACCAGATAGAAATTATTTGGCCATTTGAAAGCGGTAATAAACAAAACGAGTAATTTAAAAGAAAACTACTGAAGATAGGTATAGGGAATGTTACAGCAAATCGGTGTGAAATTTAATTCTACATCAAAAAATACAAAAATATACAGGGTGTTCTATTTGAAAAAATTGAGTTTTGCAACTTTCAAAATTCTTTGATACGCCACTAATTTTTAAACACCCTGTATAATTCCAATGAATCTTTTTTATTACGTTTTGGTAAAACAATGTTAGTACTTGTTAATTCTGAAGTGGAAGACTTCTGACACTTAAATCAAGTGAGAATTAATCAATTACATACAACAATGTAAATGTCAAAATTTTAACAAAAATCGTAATATCTCAAAAACAGTTGAAGATAGGTATAGGAACCCTAGTAGTAATCGTCATAGAATTTAATGGTAAATCTTCAAAAATATAAATAAATATAGGGCGTTCTATATTAAAATAACAAAGTTCATGGCGACTTCCGGTTAACCGGAAGTGCAAAAAAAGTTGGACACTATTTTAGAAAAAAAGTAAGTGCCAAGTGTGTGCGAACCCCAAATTTTTAAAACTGAGAAATTCGTTAAGCTGGAAAAACTTCTAAACCTGTTATAATGTGTACGACCACCACTGGTATTGCGTCAGATCATGTTCTTAGAGTATTTTTTTGTTAATCATTTCTTGTATATTGAGTATACCTTATCCTATTAATAAAAGCGTATGTGCATTCGCCGTTGAGATCTTGTGTTATTCACACCTTAAATATACCCCAAATTATTACACTAACTAGCCACTTTAAACATAATCTCAAGAGATTTTTGATCCAAAAGGCCTTTTATAGCGTACAGAAATTTTTGTGTTGATTTTGTTTCCATTTCGCTTTTCTTTTCACCCCTTAAATTTAGTTTTATTTTTTTTTTGATGTATTTGGTGATGGCCTAGTTTGTAAATTCTATTAATTTTGTACTATTGGTTTAATTTTTTTAGTTTAGTTTCTCATTTATTCAGTTGTTATTTTTTATTTCTTTTTTTCTCAACCTGACTGATTTTATAATCATTTTTGATTTTATAAATCAATAAATTACTATTACTATTACTATTACTTTCGTGGAAAACCCTGTATTATTGGAGATTACAGATTACTGGAGAATACTAACACTTTACGGAAATTGCATCCTGTAACTATTGTTTTACAATCATTAACAAATAAAGTACTAATGCGCATGGTTATTGACTGTGTACACAAATTTGCGCTATTAAATAAACAAAAAAAATGATGATAGATACGCTGATTTATCAATAAAATAAAATTAGGAGCGAGAGTATAGCTATGTTCGATGTTCGGCAGTTTATAGAACGATACACAGAGAGAAACTGAAAATAAAATCAATAGTAGATAGAACAGGTTATAGTCTCACGAATAGTAATTTCGTATTTACCATGGAAGATTGGACTTTGGGGTAAATCGAGGAGAGAGCCGTAATCCTCCAATCGAAAAAATAAATTGATTCTCTCGATGGGAGCCGTGCAATAAGTAAGTGGAGATTACTGGCTGGTCTGCGTACAGTTCTACCAGAAGCGAAATTTTCATTTCGACGAGGAAAATGCGTTTCTGGAGATCTCTAAATAGTAATAATTAATAATAACTAGGTACCGGATTATATGCAAAGAAAAACTGGAATATATGCGCATATATATGCATCGATTTTTGTGAAAAAATTACGACAGTATGCAAAATTTTTACATAAAATAAATAAGAGCAGAAATTTAAACATTAACTTTATTGCACAAAATTTTTTCACAACATATTTCTAAAACAATTTATAATTAAATGTTTTTCAAAATTGTGTAAAAGAAAGTTTTGTCTTCTATCAGAATACATATGTTTCGAAATAGAAAAGCTTCTTTCAACATCCACAGATGTAATTGGTGCATTTTTAACTTTGCAATACATTCTAAACTAAAATTAAAGTCGAAATCGTTTACTGTTTCACCATCAAAAATTTTCTTAACTTTCTTCAATTTCAAATACCCCGTATTTTTATTTAGCACTTTTTTAAATTTATCGTATATAGAATTACCTATTATACCCTTAACTTTCTTACATAGCATATCAAATTCGTCTACTATTTCAACTGATTCCGAGAGCGACATCCCTTGCGTTTCTAGTTTACGAATGGAACTTGAAACAAAGCTATAATTTGACTTAATATATAAAAGGTTTTGTAGCAATTCTGTTGATGTTACTATCTTTTTACAGTTTTCTAGAGCAATGCAGTCAGCAGTGATTTCAAGAATTACATTTTTTATTCCTTCAAAATTATCGGAGAAAAAAATTGCAGCCTCTAACCATGTACCCCATCTCGTAATAATCGGTTCAGGAGGCAACTTAACACCGGGAAGTCGCTCCTTATAAATTGGATTCGTAAGGTGCTTTAAAAATACTTTTTTGACATTGCTAATTAAATCATTAATCAAAGGGAATTGATTCCTTATGTCTTCGGCTACACAATTGAACCCATGAGCTAAACAAGTGGTATGAATGATGTTACTATAAAAGAAATTAAAATTTTGCGAGGTGTTTATCATGTATGGTGCAGCGTCGGACAACATTGTAAAAATTGTTCACAAGGTATACTTCCAGGTAAAAAGAAATTTGATAAACCTTCTTGAACGAATTGGGCAATTATCACATTATTTGTTTTTTTGAAATTCTTTACAGTAAATTAAATATGATTTACCTACAATATCTTCATGAAGAATTCCTATTAACAAATGGGTAATATAACGGCCACACTTATCCGTACTTTCATCTACCATGATATAAATAAAATTATTCCCTACCAATTGTTGAATTTCTGCTATTGTTTGCTGGTAACAAAATGTGACATAATTTTTTCGTAAGGTACTTTCGGCAGGTATATTATGTTTGCAATATTTTTGCAGAAATGATTTCAAATTAACATTGTTTAATCTTGCTAATGGTATGTTAGACGAAATTAATGCGTTACACAGATCCGTATTACATTCTTCTTGTTCTGAGTTTCGTGAAGTTGATACTTACACATTGACGTACAGATTGCTTCACACATGCGGATCGCTTTAGTTTTTCACATTTTCCAATATGTGATGGAGTTTTAGCGTGTTGATCAATCAGGTATTTTCTCTCAGAAGACACCTACAACAACCATTGTCATTTTATATTAAAAGTTAAAGAATTTAAAAACAATTGTAAAGCTTTTAGTCAAATTAAACTTACCAGTTTACTGGAGGCTCGACAAAATATTTTGTCGGCATCCTTTACCAGTTCAGGATATGGCTTAATCCATAAAGAAATTTTGTTCGCTGTACTCATAGTATGTACGCACAGTATTTAAAAACGTAACACCATTACGTGCTGTTTCGCTCAAAGATATTCAATGAATGAATAGTTTATTTGGGAATTAATAATAATAAAACGTATTTACCACATCCCTTCTGTTAGGCGAAATTAAACACGTGCAGTTCTTGGAAAAAAAAGTATTAGAGAAACCAATGTAAAAGATTTACGGTTTTGAGAATTGTCGGTTGTCGATCTACATTAGGAGTTATTAGGAATTTTTATTAACAGAAAGGATAAGAAAAAGCTTAAATATGCAATATATGCAATTTTTGTAAAAATATGCATAGAAATGACTAAATATGCAATATATGCAATCACTATTTAGCGCTAATTAACTTCAATTAGTGTAATACGTCTACACGTAACTACAACATTAACAAAGTTAGCAATAGTGCGCCGATAAATTTGAATAGCTTATATATAGTAAATCTTGACAGCATCGAAGATGCTCCTCCATTGGTATTCCACGAAAATCTTATATCTAAACATCTGTTTCTGTCAGACGCATCACTATTATACCCTACATGCGTCATTTTTTAAATAGATGGAATAAGCCAATTCCAGCAATTTTCTTCACGTCAAATCGCCATCATATCTGGAACGACCTCTCTATATATATATATAATATATATATTATCTACCTCCACTCCAAACGTTGCACATCTGTACGAAGCACACGTACAAAAACAAACCTCGATATAGTATAGCTTCTACGTCCTCTTTTTTTTTTCTCGGACTTCTGACAGTGTCGTTACGTTCGACCTGAATTTACATTACGGCTTCGCAGATCGGGAACGAAATAACTGACCAATGGCAGTCGCGACGATAAATGGAATCTGTGGAACGCGTTATCGGAAATGTCATGGAAATGTAAGCAGTGGGGTCCCTTCGGATGCATACGAACGACCTGAATAGTGGGAATATGGCATTGCTGATTCCGTTATGCGGTGGACAACAGCGTCCCCGTGATGTTCTGCATACTGTATATATCAATGTCTCAAACACGAGTTATTGGGAAATATGCTGGAAGGAAGGACTGTGCAATACAGTGTGAGTCTGTAATCTGGAATAAATTCAGTAAAGTGAACACAGTATTTTTTCTGGAAATATGCTCAGACACGTCGGTTAGTATTTTAAATTTGCCCACTTTTTCATCTGAGAAAATTTTATACAGCGTGTCCCAAATTTGAGATATGTCGTCATCGATAATTTTTTTAAATGGCAGCCCTAATTTTTTTATAACCATTCTTAAAGGGTATATCAAATTACACATGCCTACCAAATTTCAAGTTTTTATTCCATTAAAGTTAAGTCATTAAAAAAGAAATTTAACCATAACTAATTCGAAAAATGAAAAAATCTAATTCACCCCAATCATATCTCTTCCACAATAAATCTTGTCCATGTACTTCCTGACAATACCCTAAACGGAACCGAAACTCATTTTGAACATTTCCAATTACTTCAGCGGAAATTAGCCTACACTCCTGTCTTATTCGTTCTTTCAACACCTCAATATTTTCCGGTTTGATTTTAAAAACTTTGCCTTTCAAGTACCCCCATAAGAAATAGTCCATTGGTGTTAAATCCAGGGACCTAGGTGGCCATTCAAAAGGTCCTCTTCTACCAATCCATCTGCCTGGAAACACATCATCTAGATACTCACGGACAGGTCTTGCAAAATGAGGAGGCGCGCCGTCTTGTTGAGACCAGATGTTTCTATTCTGGACATCAGCTTCAAGCGGATCAGGGAATTAGAGTAGCCAAATTCTGAACTAGTTCTTCCTGCAAAAATTCTAAATATCTCGCTCCATTGAGATTTTCTTTGAAGAAAATTGGTGGCCTATTATTCGGTCACTAACAATGCCTCCCCAAACATTGACTTTTTCTGGATGTTGAGTGTGGCCTTCCCTCATCCATCGTGGGGTTGTTGTCTGCCCAATAACGACAGTTTTGACGATTTACCTCACCGTTTAACATAAACGTTGATTCGTCAGAAAATAGAACGTTTTCTATGTTTACAACATTTCTGTCTAGTAGATCCATCATTTGTTGGCAAAACTGAAGTCTTCGATCCGGATCACCTTCGGTGAGATCCTGGAGGATTGTCAATTTATAGGGATAAAATTTGTACGCTTTAAGAGTTCTTGCCACCGAAGACTGGCTAATTTCGAGTTCCCTACGTATCAGCCTACTAGAGATATAAGGATTTACTTGAACAGAAATAAGTACATTAAGTTTTACTTCTTCATTGAGCGCACTCTGACGATGTTATTTTTTTCCTTAAATGCCCGTTTTCCCGAAACTGTTTTTCGGTACTTTGAGATATGGGTGGTAAATCAGGATACTTGTCTCTGAATAAATGAGTAACTTCATTTTGTGTTCTTGTCCTATCTCCGTAGCCAATCATCATTAAAATTTCAATTTTGTGGGTTTCAGTTAAATACGGCATTATGGTCGATTTTTCAACAAACGATGTTTCTCACGAAACGACAATCTATAAGTGTTCTCGCTCAATACGAGTCGAATATTAGCTTCACTTCTTACTTATTTTTATTACCTTGTTTTTTGACATTGTGATAAGACGTCAACCTGGTTTGACAAAAAAAATGATAAACAAAAACCCTTTGATGTGCCATTTTTAAACGTCATAAAAATAAATTTGAATCAGATTTCTTCATTTTCGAGTTAGTTATTGTTAAATATCTTTTTAATGACACGGAAAAAAACTTGAAATTTGGTACGCATTGGCAATTTGATATACCCTTTAAGAATAGTTATAAAAAAATTAGGGCTGCCATTTAAAAAAATTATCGATGACGTCATATCTCAAATTTGGGACACGCTGTATAAAATTTTCGCAGATGAAAAAGTGGGCAATTTAAAATGCTAATCGACGTGTCATGTCATATATATTGCATATATGTTAGCATATTTCCGGAAAAAATACTGTTTTTGCTTTACTGAATTTATACCAGACTACAGACTCACACTGTATATATATTTTTAATTTAAAGATATTTTGAAAAAAGAAAAACAAAATATGCCGATTTCAATTTTGCCCTATAACTCCGCTATCATTTCACGACTTTTTTTTTAAGAGAATTTATTTTGGTGTAAACAGAAAGCCCTAAAATTGTCATTTGTTTTCAAGCTATTTTAGCTATATTTCGCTTTTAATATGGCATATTCAATTCATATTGAATTATTGATTAGTTGAATAGTTTTTTCAATTTTTTCAGTTGAAAAAGTGGGCAATTTAAAATACTAATCGACGCACAGTGTTCAAAATAGATAAAAACGTGATCGTAATTCCAAATTTTGAAATTTTTTGATAATGCTGCAAATCATATATATTTGTTTGTTACATCATCATACAAGTTTTCACCAAGAATTGCTATTTTATCTTTGTCGGTACCACAGATATTAATTATTAAAAACTGCAAAATTAACAATAATTTTATAATGTATATTTTACTACCCGGAACTGTACTTATGTTTGCTATTACCTGGCCCAAATATCTTGGCCGATTTAATAGTAATTATTATAGGTGAAAGTACTTACTTTAGTGACTTAAATATCATTCTTACTTTATAGGAAGCTGTTTTTATTTCTAAGTAACACCGGTTGCCTATAAGCCTATCACATTTACGTAGAAATAAATTTTCAATGAGGGTTTACGTTTATTGCTAGTACTTGCTAGTTCGTGAATTATGCGTGAAATGAAAGATTATAATATAGGTAATTCAAAAATATATTGTTTTACCTGCGGAAAAGTGCGGAACATGACCTAATTTATATAAATGTGCGCCTTTGGATACTGTGGATTGAACTATCTCTCAATGTTGCTATATAAAATTGCGGTTCGCGATGAACCAACGAAGATGAAACAATAATATACTAATATATGACAAGACTAGCTATACTTAGAAGAAAGAGCAGCGATCGTGTTTCACGCTATTAATATTTATAATATAATAATATTGTCCATAGTGTTATTGCCCTCCACATGGTGATTTTGGGAATAAAATCAGACCACATGATTTTGACATATCTTTTTAACAGAAATTTCGAATTAATCTGGTTAACAGAAGGATCAAAAACCGAAAGTGGGACTGGAGCCGAAATCTACAGCGGGGTGAGAAATACAATGATCACCCTTCTGCTGGGAAAATATGCCACAGTTTTTCAAGCATAGGCATACGTAATAGTACATTGTGCTCTGATCAATCAGAGGGCTTATAAAAACAAGCGGTTCTATACTGCAACAGGCAGCCAGGCGATACTGAAGGCACTAATGAACTCCAAGATACAGTCAAGACTGGTTTGGGAATGTATTTGAGAACTGAATAGCCTTACAGACCACATTAAATTCACTTTTCTATGGGTGCCCTGGCATTCAGCAGTCGAAGGAGACGAGAAAACTGATGAGTTAGCAAGAAAAGGATCATCTGCTTCATATATACGTCTGGAATCTGTTCTAGGAGTGTCTAAAAACACAGCACGAGAACAAGTAAGAAGTTGTGTCAAACAGGAACAAAAAGAACACTGGAATAATACAGCGAGGTAAACTCCTAGTAAGATATTTATCAAGGCACCATCAAAACAGAAGGCTGAAGAACTACTACAACACAGTAGAAATCATTTTCACATCGTAACAACTCTCTTAACAGGACAGTGTACACTGAAAGGGACACTTACAGAAAATTGGGATCTACACTGGAGATACCAACTGCAGACTGTGTAATGAGAGGACAGAGAAGGCTTACCACATTCTGTGTGATTATTAGGCTCTGTACGCAAGAAGACCGGCAATTTTTGGCAAGCCAAAAATGAACCGAGATGATTACTTCGATCAACCAGAAAGAGACCTGTACAGATTAGTGCAGGATAATAGGATCCTCGAATGACTGGTATAATTTAATGGGTAAGAGAAATAGGAGACTAAATACAAAAAGCCAAGAGGTGTTTCCAGAGACTACATGTCAGACGGTCCGAGAACAAAAAAAAAGTATCAGGACGAAGGCGAAATTAAGAGGGAAGAAGCAATTGAAGATTCGGGTAATTAGTCTAATATTTGTTTTCAACTTAGTTGTGATAAAACAACGTTCTGAGAATTTGGTAAAATGTATCAACCACCTCCTACTCCTTACAACAATACCTCCACCTCTTTATAACTAAACATTAATAGTCACTTATTAATAAATAAATATTTATGTGTCATATATCACAGCAAGTAAAAATCGTTGAGATCGCGACTTTTTTAAGTACCTATTTTATCTCCTAAGGGGTTGAAATCTAATGAGACGGTATCCATTGTTTATATATATTTGTAGTGCATAAAATAATTCAACATAATTGAATTTTTCAGCTAAATTACTTTTACAGTTTGAGCGTGATTAATTTCGATCACGAATTCGCTCATTTTGAACACTGTGCGACGTGTACGAGCATATTTCCGGATAAATACTGTCCTTGCTTTACTGAATTTATTCCAAATTACAGACACACTGCATATATGGACATACTGGGCTGGCAAGGAAGTAGTGGCATATATGCTTATAAATTACTACAACTATATCAATTCTAGCTAAATGTACGATGAATACCACTGTTTGCTTGCTACACCATCAACTCGTAACGTTAAATGATATGCCGACAGCAAATACTGATTGACAATACTTCAGAGCGGACCTATTTCCTATTGGTAGATACCAAGCTCGCTTACGAAATGGTCACTGACGCATCGTTGAGTACGTGAAAGAATATCCAGAGCGTGAATAGACACACAGTGTAATTACTGCTGGCTTTATCTCTTTACATGCCCGGTCGGCTTTCGTTCTGACCAATTGTTCTCTGTCATAAACCGAAACTTCGATATTGTTATAGCGTGAACAATGGGCACTTACCCGTTACTCGGAGTGTTTGACCTAAATTTGACGTGCGAGTAGGATCTTTTACAAAAATAGTTATTTGCTCTGCGACCTTCAGTTGATCCTACAATGTACATATTTGATTGACGGACAAATTGGTCCAATCTGGTGTTTATTATATTTTTTTTGGAAATTAATATTTTTGTATTCTCTGCGCGCACAATACAACAAAACATGATTCCGTGCATATTTAAATAGATCGAAGAACTATTTATATTTAAACTATTGATTATGCGTCAAAGATTGTAACTGAATAATGCTGCTTCTTTGATGTAGAGTTAAATCATATTTTATAAGTAGTACTTCACCTGAAACTGTTAAATATTGAAGTTGTCTTCTTAGGGATCGTAAAAATGTCGACTTTTTTGTTTGGCGGTGCAAAATTTTTCACATCACTAACAATATTCATTCAACGTATCCAATAATAACACACTTTCAGCTCCAGTACTTGGTAAGAAGATACATCTGTAAATTGTTCTGAAAATACTGTGATATCACTTTCTCTGATGTTGATGCAAATATGCAGGGTGGGTCAATAGTGTGGTAAAGTAATTATAACACCTTATCTGTAGAACATACAACAAAATATTATATAGAAAGTATTTGTAACGAATCGGAAGGTCTTTAGTTTAAAATTATCCGAGACTAACATATTTTGTTGTTGGCTCATGTTCGCTCTATAATCAATTTTTCAGTTATGTTGTCACGTGCTGTTTTAAAAGCTTCGGCCAACAGCTGATCTCGCATAGTATCCGTTCAAATTCCATGTTTTACGTTACGAACGTCGGGTTTAGGGCTGCGCCTCACGTAATCTCCGTTCAAAGTCCGGGTATTACCTTACGAGCGCCGGATTTAGGGCTGCGCCTCACGTAATCTCCGTTCAAATTCCGCCAATTACGTTACGAGTGCCGGCTTTAGGGCTGCGCCTCACGTAATCTCCATCTGATTCCGTATATTACATTGGAGTGTCGCCTAATTGCTAATCTCATGTAATTTCCGTTCGTGTTGTTACGTGTTGAAAACACCTTTTCTTATTTCTCCAACTGTACCCTATCTTTTCTGATTTATCCAAGTTCCTTGACCTTTCCTAGTTACCGTCGCTATTTACGATTTTGTATAACGTCACGTTTGACCTTGAATTTGTTTTTTTTGTAATGTACCGCTTTATTTGTGACCTTTTTCAAAATTCTTAAAATTGTCAAATTTTAACATATATTTAGATGCTTTGATAACGTAAATTTCATTAAACTCCGTTCATAATTAGCTCCGAATTTATTCATTTTTGTTAATTGTTGCAACCTTTTTTGGTGGCGTGCTGTACTTGAAACGTTAGAATTTCGCATAATCTCGCACAACCTGCATGTTGTTTATCTTCGATACTCGAATCCTATTGGCCACTTAATGGCATAGCGCGGGCGAACTAGATTCCTCTAACCTTTCGATTTTTCACTTACACTAGAGCCCGCTAAGAGTGCAGACGTAAAAGTCTAATAGGCGTCGCCCTGCTGCAATCCTTTTCGACCTAATTTACCCGTTTGGTAACCCTGTGGGGGATCTCTGGTCGTAAAGAATCTACTCCTTGGAAGCCGTTTGAGTCCTGTGTTTTGACTACGAAGCCTTCTTTTTTTTTGAGCCCGCCGACGCGGATTTTGCAAGCCACGCCGCTCTACGTCGTCCCTGGACCGGGGCTTTCTTTCGTCATCTTTCTACGCTTCTATTTCTTCTATTTCTACCCGCCCCTGGTGGTGACTATCAACCCCTCGTGCATTGTTTGTGTTACATGTAAGTTAATTTTAAGAGTTATTTGCTTGTATATTTGTAGTAACGAACTGCCATTGACATATCAATAATTTAACGTAATTTTTTTTGTTATTCATATTTCGGTCTTTGCTATCTTAATTCAATTTAACTTAATTCTTTTTTTTTAATAATCTAGTCTTTGCGATCATTGTCAAAATTTAGTTATTTAATTGTTGCTTTCTTTATTTTTTTTTTACCTTAAAACCAATGGTAGGTCGTAGTAATTTGCATGCTCGATCGAGTACGTAGATTTGATGTTATTGTTTCTTGATAATTTTACAATTTTTTGAATAATAACCCGGCACTCCCACCAGTTCAGGTCATATATTTATACATTGTAACTTTGTAAGGCTTCACCGAATTAAGTGTCAATATATAACAGTTAATATATTCTCTTTGCGTTTTATTTAATTTACTTTAATTTAATCGACCTTGGCGCACTAGTTTGTTTTTCTTGTCATTTAAATAACATTTTCATTTAAATTTAACTATTTAGCAACATATTAAAAATTCCGCAAGTACCCATCCCTTGTTTCCCCGACTGGTAAATAGCCATTCTGGGCTGTGGTTAAATTACCGGGCGACAGCGTCGGGCTAGTGAAGGCAACAGCTGATAACCCAGTGGCGCTCACTCCGACATCTCTCCGGCGCCTCCCTGGCCGATCCGACTCCGATAGTCGCAGCGTGGGAAATAAATAAATAATAAACGTTGTGTTATTTATCCTTCTTTCCCATCCTTTGGTACTTTGCGATCATTTATTTTATTTTATATCAATAATCTTTTATAAACAATATTTACTTTTCATTATTATTTAACCCTAGTCTCATGCTCTGGAAAATTGCTACTATTTATTACGCCCTGAGATTTCACCTGTAGCAGTGTGTATACAAATGCTTACGTTAATTTGTAACACGAATTGTCACTTTTAATTACCGTTTTCGCGAATTAAAAGTCACACACTGTGTAATTGCACATTTGCACGGTTATACTAGTTCTTCTCCGGTAGTTGTAGACCCCGAGTTCACCGTTTTAATTAGTGATGGGACAATCGGATCCAAAAAGCATCCGATAAGCTTAAACGGATATGTAGTCACTACGCTAAGAAAAATCGGAACTTTTTCTTAACGATTCTGATTCTTTTGCTAAACGATTCAAGATTCAAGTATCGGTTCATACAGATACCGATTCTTTTTAGTCGATAAGGAAAAAGAATCGTTAAGCAAAATGTAGTCGATAAGGAAAATATAGCCGAATCGATGAGATCATCCGCATACTTGACAATAGTACACAGTAAACACCAAGGCGAGCTGCGGCGTTTTTTTTTTCTTTTGATTTTTTGCGATTTCTTTGTAACAGCTGCATGATATTTGTATATAATAATATATATATAATGGTCTTAATACACACACATACATTATTTCAATGGAACTAGAATTGCATTATCGTTGGTTTAACATGATTTAGATAAATTTTAATGGTGGTGCATTTGCACAATAAATATAAGTTTTTTCGAAGCAATATTACTATTTGCTAACATAAAATTTTTTGTTTAGTCTAATAAAGAAAATAACATAAAAATGAAAAAAAAATGAGATTTGGGAATTTCTGTTTTCTGTTTCATCTTGGGATGGCTTAATTAGTTTTATAAACTGCAGATTTATTATAAAGAGCAATTAGTGCAGTTCTCTATTTGTGAATCCAGTTCTTTACCTCCTACAAATAATTTGTCACGTCGAAACATATACGCAACGAGAAATATTGAAAGCGCGACGCGCACAATCTGATCAGCTGTTTAAGAACGCTAACAGCGCCATCGTTTAAGGTTTTTACCGCTCAACGTCATTAACCGTTTTGTAGGCAACCATTTCAGCGCGCAGAGATAGGGATAAAGAAGCGCAGCTAATTAGCGATCAGATCATAGTAGTAGAGAAAACGATGTGATAATGTTGCGAATAATTTAAGGCAAACAAATACGTCTCCAGCATAGACTGCGCCTTCCCTGGCGTACCTCTAACTGCTGATCTGCCCACATCATTTTACTTTAAGTCTCTTTTAAAGTAATTGACGTTATGATGGCAAAATCGTTAGAAACTGAAGTAGCTTGTATTTATTTTTAAGTACTTCCTGGCGTCTTCAAACAGATTAACCATCTTTAAGTCGTAAATTACACTAAAATAAAAGCATATTTTTCAATACTAGCAATTTGTTCTCTTTCCTCCGTATTCCATATCGCACCGATTTACCCTAATTCAAGTATGACGCCTGAATTATTCTCAATCCCATAGCAGACGTACATTTCGCTTCGTTAGCATGACACGACGCGACGTTCAGCTGTGAAATTACGTAACGTCCTGATGACGACCTAGCGTCGCGTTCCAGCACGCTTACTTTACTACGGCGCTAGGATTCCATTACCCGAGTGCCGAGCGGACCAGTCGAGGTGTGAAACTAGCAATTTGCAATTAGCACCGTGCTACCAAACTGCGACCATGACGACGAAGTTTCATGTTATGCGATTGGCAAGGATCTTCTGCTAGTAACGAACACGTAAAAGAATATATCTGCGTTGTATCTCTGCCAATGTGAAGAATGGTATTTCCTCGTCACCTCAAAGTCTTATATGATTCTACGTTTCTTCTACTACTACTATATCCTCAGAAAAGTGCGGATAAAAATTTATGTACTGTGATATTAGAATTGTTACACCTATAGTTCGTTTCAACCTTAAGATGCAGTATACGTCTTATGGGAATTCGATTCGCGATTGCCAAATCGTCGCATCAGCTGCACATTGCTACTTCCGGTTGCATTATTTGAGGTTATGACAATTAAAATGCATATATCAGTATATGTTACTATCTTCTCTATGATATATGTTTATGTGGTCTGAAATACGAAAAGGGAGCTATAAAGCAGCAATTGCTTATATGCTGAAGAAAGAAGCTGAATTGAAGCAATTATAATCGTTATCTCGCAAACTTTTTTCGGTTTCTTTTTAAACGGAATCTGTGGAAAACAGTAAAATATAAAAAACCATATACTGTTTTTATTTAAGAATCAGTAAAAAGAGCCGATAACTTTATTTATTATTACTCATTAACGTAATTTACATTTCGAACATTTATTTATTGTATATGGGGTATGATACAATTTATTAGATTCAAAGAAATAGATACAATCCTTTAATTAATTATAGTTTCCACGTTTGTAACAAAAAATAGCTGGAATCATACAAATGCCCACATAATACAATAATATTTATGAAAGGAATAGTAATTACACACGTCTTATCTAAATTTTTTAGTCGGTCGACGAATCAGTTTGATCTTCGGATGATGAATCTGTTACACGAATAATGAATTCTTCAATGTCATCTTGCAAATTATCCACTATCCACATTTCCTTTCAAATTTTTTACATGTTTGATCTAGTTTTGCCAATTAGCAACAGTTACAGTGCTATACGCTCTTTGAATTAGTTCCTCCATGTCTTTTACCTTAAATGTGGTATTGTTCATTTTTATGCAGTTTTTTACTTGTGCCCATACCATTTCAATGGGATTTAACTCGCAATCGTAGGGTGGTAATCGCAGAACATGATGACCGTTTTCTTTAGCAAGTTCATCAATCCTGCTTTTATCATACTGCGGTTTAATTTGTGACACGCAAAACAGCAAGTCCCTTTTTAACATATCATCAGTTGTTGGAATTTGTTTCTCACGGAGCCAATCTATGATATCAGTTTTTCTCCATGCTGCCGTTGGAATTTTTTCTAATTTTCTGCAGTGATACGAAGCATTATCAAGAACAATAATTGACATCTGCGGTATGTTTGGAAGTAATTTCTTAATAAACCAATCCTCGTATGTTTCTGAGTCCATCTCATGATGGACATCAGCAGTGTTTTTCTTGCAGAGAAATGTATATTCAGCACCAGGAACAAATCCATTATCATCACCAGCATGAACTAATGCAAAACGAGGTCCGAGCCAGTGGGTGATTTCAAGCCCGTACTTAATCCTTGTATAAAAGCTTGCCGACTATTTTGAATAGTGGTGTCTGTCCAAAGTTTTATTTACTGCATGCCCTGTATTTACCCATGATTCATCGGTATATATTATGGTTCGACCTAAAAATAATATAAATTATATGCATGTCAAATAGCAAAAACTACACTGTACCTTCTTCTCTAAATTTCTTGATCTCTCGTAAGTATTTATGTCTCCACCGAATAATGTCATCTCGTTCGATGAGTATACTTTTTCGTCCTACTTTTTTAAATTCAAAACCCATATCATGTAATACCTATGTAAGGTTGCTCGACTGAAGTTAGGAAGATCATCATCAGCATTGACAGCAGCAAGAATTGCATTTAATGTAGGTGGCATATTCTGTATAAAAAATCCTTTACGTCGGCGTCGTATAGATGCTTGCGTGTTCTCGTCATATGTTTGTAATCGGTCGTTTACTTGTATGCCTTTCCTTTTTTTGGGTATTTTTGGAGTTGATAACGAACCAGTGTGTTGCTCCTTCTTTATACTATATATTGTACGTTGTGAACAACCCAAAGCTTTGCTTGTTTCTTGAACAGCAGCACTCACATTCATAGATTTATTAAAATAATTAAAAACATTTGCAATCATACACTTCTCCTTCAGGCTAAATTGTTCTCCCTTACACCGTTTTCTCCCTACACCTTCCATTAATGCAGTGAAAACTGTAATTAAATGTATAGGTTATATAATTTATAAAAATCACGAAAAATACCCATATTACCTTGTGCGCGCTTGAAAAGGAGAGAAGCGTTCTGAAAAGAACGATTTGTGCTATATATAAACTAATTAACGTGGAACTTAACTGTTTTAAAACTACGATGATGACGATTGACAACAGTTGATGCTAATAGACAGATGACAGATAGGTATTGGTGCCGACACCGACATATGTAAGTAACTGGCAACATATAAACGGAAGTGAAGATAGCGTTAGTGACAGTAACTAGGGATAGTAAGAGATGCACAGTGGCTATTATATCCCATACTGCATCTTAAGGTTGAGACGAACTTTAGAAGACAGAATTGGTTGGACTGGATTTTTTGGCAATGTGGTAATAATAATAATAATAATTTTATTGGCAATACGATCTGCAAAAGCAAATATATGCCTTGTCAATAAAGATACACATATACATATATATTTACAAACAATAACTTACATAACACAGTATAAAAAATTTAAAAAATGTGTAAAGGTATTTATAATACTAGGCATGGAACTCATCCACGCTATAATAACATTTGTCCAATAGGTGCTTTCTCAACTTCACTTCAAAAGCCTCAAGACCATACGCTCGCTTAACATCCAATGGCAATCTATTATAAATCTTGACACAATTGTAGCGAGGAGACCGCTCAAATAATGCCGTATTGTGATTAGGTACACTGAGGTTATCAGCACCACGTGTATTGCAAATAGAATTGAATTCACTATTTGCAGCAAAATTGTTTATATTTTTTCGAGTATACACAGCACATTCGTATATATATAGGGAAGCTAGCGTCAGAATACCACCACAAATGAAATAATCTCTACATGAATCCCGACTCTTAAGGTGGTATATTGCGCGAAGAGCTCTTTTCTGTATGGTAAACAACCTCTTAAATTTTGTAGATCGACCCCAGAAGATTATACCGAACCTCAGCCGCGATTCGGTACATGCCTTATAATAAGTTATTATTGATTCAGTCGTAACATTTTGTTTTAACACCCTAATCGCAAATATTGATGCGGACACCGAATTACAAATATGCTCGATATGGTGCTCCCAAGATAGGTTTTTATCTACAACACACCTTAAAAAATTTAACTGTGGTGCATTCAGGCACAGATATTTCATTGATACGAACTAGGACTGAGGCGTTACTTCGTTTATGACAGTCAAAAGCAATGAATTTTGTTTTGGCTACATTGAGGGTTAAAGCATTGTTTTTCGTCCATTTGAGCACCGAGCGTGCACATTCAGTACCCCTCTTGGACAAGTCAGAAATCTCCAGTGCCGAAAAAACTGTGGAGGTGTCATCAGCAAACTGGCACAATTCCCCCGCAGTGACGTTTAAATTAAGGTCGTTCACAAATACTACAAACAGCAAGGGGCCTAATATTGAACCTAGCGGAACTCCTACATTAGTCACTCGGTTCTTCGAAAAGCTGGTATTATAGTTCTGTACTATCACAACGCTCTGTGAACGATCCTCCAAATATGATTTGATCCATCCAAGACACGGCCCTCTAATTCCATATTTGGCAGATAGTGGACTGAGAAATTCCTGATCCGCGAGCTATTTCTCGAGTACTAATGTGTGGATTATTACTACTGCAGCTAATACCGCGATTTTATTATTTTCTCCAGCAATTGTTTTTCGGCGATTACGTTTTCTTGGCCGTACAGTTTCTTCGCTAAAGAACTGTTGAACGACTCGGTAAAAAGAAGCGCGCGATCGCACCTTGTCGGGAAAACGTTGTGAATAAAGATTAACAGCATCATCTATATTCCTACCACTTTCCCCATAGATGTAAATGATTTCAATTCTCTTTTGTAATGTTATAGCCGCCATTACTGTTCAAATATTCAACACTAACTAATTTGTATTGGATTAATAATTAATAATCTAAATGGGGATCGGACAATGTGTAAGTATTCACAGCTTGCCAAGTTACTGAATAAAGTACGGTTTTGTATCGTTGAATAGCATTCCAATTGCGAATAAATAAATGTATCGAAGTGAAGGGGCACAGTTTCGAACACATGGCTTTTTGAAATGTTAGTTTATGTTAAAATAAAGAAAAACACAAAATCATGTTTGCTTGCTTCTCTTTTTTGTGTATTTTTTCTAGACGTTCACAATCATGTTTTTTTTTTGCGATTACAGCGCAATCTGTTACGAATCGAAAAAAAAATTCAAACAAGAACTACATACAAAATGGGGGTTCCCCCCAAAATGGGGGATCGAGTTCGGCACCATTCAGTGAGCCCCCTACATTATAACAAATCTTATTAAGACATTTTTTTGATTTCATGTAGTGTTTTGGAGATATTCCGTTGTGTCAAGATAAAAAACTCACTCTGTATACATGTAGTGATAAATATTTCAAATAGTCAGCGTCATTATACTCTGTATTGTTTATGACTCAGAAAATCATCAGTAATAGTTCTTATTTTCATCCATGTAAAGGGTAATTTAGGAAGTTTTATCAAGTAAATTACAGATATTTTTCTTTACTCTTGTCAATATTTAATGATAGTATTTGAAACATATATATATATATATATGAAATTCTTTGTTAACGAATGATAATTCGACCAAGTTATTCTTGTCACCTTTTCTTACAAAGTTGTCGATGCTAGGAGAAATACATGAACACCTAGATGTTATTCTTTTTGAAACAGTCGATATTTTTAGCTTAACAGCAATGAATACCGCATAAATTTCTACATCGATTGGTGTGTATACTGTTAGCAAGTAATCTAGAAATTAAGTTTCGCTTTTAACAATGTGAAAACTTCGAAAACCTAAGGCTGTAGGGTAAACACCGCAAAATCTGTGCAATGTAAACAGGATCGAGCCAGTACAGAAGCAGACGAGCATGTGACCTCTCCCGTTTGCCGCGAGTTGGGAGGAGTAACTTTAATCTGGAGCCCGTGACCCGGAGAAGGAAGTTCAACTACGTGGGTATATTCACGCTGAAGATAAATTACAATTAGTTGCTTACTTGCTTGCGCGCTCCAAAGGGTGCTCGAGGAACTTCCGATTTCACCCTCTTCACTCTGGTTAAATATAATCTTTGCGTATATAAACTATTGGGATGGAAATTCCAGGAAAGTTGGATTTTGTTATTTGAGTTAAAATAAAAATTTATTAGTACAAGCTTATTAGATGCAGGCTGTGCCATTTGTCTGGCGTCGGTCAATTGAAAACAGTGAAAAGCTTGAAAAGTAAGTAATAAATACCTATACACTGAGAAAAATGGGTTAAGTAAAGTATTTACTTGATAAAAAATCATTTATGTACAATAGATAAAGTTTTACTTGCAACTATTCTCCTCAATTAATACCTGCCACTAAACCCGGTTTCCTGAATGCAAGTTATTACTGTAAATAGTGCTCTTATTAACAGCTATTATACAGCGTACCTGACAAATTCTTGTGTAATAATCGTAATCAAACTGTTGATATGTGGTAAGTAATGTATTACTTGTCACTATTGGTAGTGTATCTAACTACAGAATATACTTAGTACAAAAACAATAATACTAATTGCTATTAAACTTATGTATTTTCATAAATAAGTAGCAACTTGCCACAACTATGATTATTTGAGTTTTGCTGCACCTCGTGTGTTTTCGGGGAACCTTGGCAGTTTTACCCTGTTTTGCGCATAACCGTCATAACTAGTGTTGAATCACGTACACCCGATAGACGGATAAAACTCCCGTGCTTAATAAAGGTGTTTGCTTGTTAATACTCGATAATACCTGTGTTAGAAGTCAGAAATAGAATGAACAACGGAAAAATTAACTCGTTAAACTATAATGAGAGAAACACAACTAAAAAAATATATCTTCCCGAACAAAAATAATAAATGATCTTATATCTATAATGTGCACACATCAATATATTAACAATTATTACTAAATAAATTCCTTGATGCACTATATAAAAGACAATTTATACGAAATATAGAATATCAAAATGAATTACAAAATGGCATCAATGATTTACAAAAATACGTCTACTCACGTCAACAGTCGACTAAGGAACTGCCTGACAAATCTCTACAACTGTTTTTTCTTACAAAATCTTACAACGCAGTCGTAAACAACTTAACGACAAAATGTAATAGAATAGTCGTTAAATAACATGAGCAAACAATAGACAAATAAATGAATAGAATTTAAAAAAAAAACTTAACACTAAATAAATTAAATTAAATAATAAACGTTTTACCTAAATTTATACAAAAATAAAACTAAATTCGTGAAAATTTTCTCGGTAAAATGATTCACAGAACGGAAAAATCAAAAGAAGCAACACAAAATACACTCAGCGGAAATGTGGGTTGCCTAACCACATCAATACGTAGATCATTTTTTGATATACACCCTTCATAGTCATAAACAATATATTAGAATATATTAAACATTTAAGAGTATCGGCAAGTTGTATAAGGATTCCACTCAGCAACCATTCAATCAGTTGGAGTAATTGTTTCATCCTTCTAAAGCTTGTTTTGAAACGTCTGTTCAGCTTATTCGGTTATTTACTTGTTCTTTGTTGTTATTACGTAGCTTAAACATTACATTACATTCATATCAGGTAGTCACTGTGTTTGTCCTTTAGAAAATAAAACTATTACTAATAATACTGCTTTTTAAGTTAAGTAAGTAATAAGTATTATGTATCATCTTTAGCAAAATAAATGCGAATTTAATCTTCAATTATTAATGCAATCGAAACTACAGCACACTGAATAGTAATTAAAAATTATTTGCAAACAGTTTTCAATTACGCATTTACACGATAATTATATTTTTATTTATGATTATTAATTTTTTTTCTCATTGTAGTGGTAATTAATAAGCAACTGTTAGAATTTTGTCACCAAATGCAATATGTATAACTTCAAATGTGAATGGAATCTGTTAAATAGTTCGCCTTTTTAAAAAAAGAGAGTACAGATTCAGATCATCATATACAATCCAATAATCCACAGCTGACGATCTTCGCTGGCTCTGTCAAATCGCTTTTTTTTGTTCTGTTTTCGTTATTATTTGTTTGCCAAAATGGAATTACATCATCCGGGCCGAGTCAATTAAATTATTGCCGATTGTTACCGTCACCTTTTGTGCTTTACTGGACAGTAATTTACGCAACAACGCTGCCCCAAAAAAGATATTTACATACATACTGGGAATGTCGAGGGTTGTGGGGGAATGCCCTCCATTTTTTTTTCGCGTTACCACTGGGACAAATCGACTGGCAAATATTTTTTCGGGTTCAACACAGAAGGTCACTTTGCATAATTGGCGGGAAGAGAGGAGTCGATTTTGTTAATCCATCACGATTGACACTTCTTTTTTTTTGGGATATTTTGACGAGTTCAAATTAGAGTGGATGAAAAAAATATTTATTTGGAGTATTGATGTTTTCTACTTATACTTACAAGCAAAGGCACCCAAGTGGTCATCGCTGATTTTGATAAAATTTGGTAGGGACACAGAATACCGAAAAATATTTGACCCGTATTTTTTTTTAGCGTCCCGTTTTGGTTTTAGGGGTGTAATGGGGCTCAAAGTTACCCCCAAAAATACATTTTTCGCAATATTTCGGAAACGAGAAGAGATATCGAGTTCGGATAAAGACGAGATTGTTCCTTGTTAGTAACTCTACATTTCAGGTGGAAAAAGAACAGTGGCGCACGCGCGGGATCGTTAGGGGATTCAAAAAATGTGATTTTTTTTCTTCCCGCCGCCCTTGTATATTATGAATTTATGTTTTTCCTATTTATCTGTAAACTACATGAAAAAATAAAAGTTACGTGTTTTTGGATTTTTTTTCTAAATGTCCGTTTTAGGGAAGATCGTCATTTTTATATACGCCTACCGTAGACTATTTCTCTCTAGATTTTTAGAATAAAATTTATTGCCGTATTTAAGCTAGAAATTGTTTAGTTTAGAATATATAACAATCTATAAGTAATAATAAATACATTTGTTTATTTGTCACAGTTTCTACAGTACATTATCATAAAGTGTCTTGTTCTGATTCATTGTCAGTTACAATTAATATCAACCAGAAAATAACAACGTATGTTGTTATGTATTGTATTTGTACTGCCAACAGACATAACAAAAGCAAAAAGTAATTTGTTACAATTTACAAATCCTTGAATTATTTATTATTAAATCAAATTATATAATTCCATTGAGGTAAATAACTAACAATAAATATTCTAATAATATATGGTATAATAAATATAATATTATTATTCCTTTCTTGGTAACTACAACAGTTGCGATCCACATTTACGGTTGATAGTCTGCACAGTTGTGATAATCGTTAAAGAAATATTTCTTGCACCATCCACATCTAATTATGGCCGGTACCCCACAGATATCGCAACTTGCCAACTGCGACTTGTGAAACGAGAAATCGACTGATATTGTAAAGCGACCGAGACGATCTTGAAAGTAGCCGCTTTAATACCAAGCATATTGGATGAAGTCGGTATACCGTGGTGAAGAGAATTGCAAGTGTGTTAAACCTTGCAGGCGTAGTATGTTGTATTGTTGATGTAACTGAATAGCAAATGATGCAATTGTATCTGATAAATGACGAACAAATTGCTTCCAGAAGCGAAACCCATAGACAACTAAGGGTTGTATTATACCAGTGGCACCCTTTGGAATTGTTTTTACTGTGACTGACCGAGAAAGTGGAACAGCAGCTTCGACATCTTCAGGGCTTTGACCTGACCATGAGTCCATTAGTAAAATCGTTTTAGGGCCGACATGGGGAGAATACACTTTGTTAGCCCACTCTAGTATTAACTGCTTTGTAAGCTTCCCCGATTTTGTGGTCACAATATACACATTCGGTGGACGGAACATTGTTTGTTGTACTTTTGGCCCCAAACTACTACTTACCTCTTTCAGACACACTAATAATGGAGACAGCAACTTTCCCGATGCAGATATTGTCGGTTGAATAGTATATAGCTATGGGTCATCGCAGGAAACTGATTGCACTGTAGCTTCCACTTTCTTTGGATCCGCACTCGGCCAGTGTTCGAACCACTATGCATTTCCAAGTTAATCCACTTTGCGTCTGTGTTATAAATATTTTCTAATCCATATTCAGGTATTATACCGTGTAAACTTCTGACAAATAAAGTTGCTTCTGCTGCAATATTTGCGCCATTAATCACTTGGCTCCTTGTTCGGAATTTCGTAATTTTGCGGGAAACTATATTGTGCTTTTGTTTGAATTTCTGTATCCACCAATGCGATGCTTGAAAGTTTGGAACCTGCAACTCTTCTTGAGCCACTAATGCCCATCTTTTTATATCCCGGTCATGAACAATCATTCCACGGTCTATAGCACTTTTAAATTGGTTGAACACATGGACCGACAAGCGATATAGCTTTTACGTCTGTCGTCCAAACACTGTTTGGGCGCGTGCTTCTTCAGCTCCATTTTTTGTAGATGTTGGTGTACCCTGGTAATGGTTATTTATTAAACTTGTTAATATTGTCAAAACGTTCAGTATATTTAACGCAAAATATACCATTCCAGATACGTCACAATTATCTTTAACAATAAGTATTTAACTAACTGTAACCGTAAGTAACTGAACAAGACACTTTATGATAACACACTGTGTAACTAGGAAGACGATCACTCTTATATACGTAGAGAAATGTATATTTAAATCACATGCGTATATTGACAAAATAATGTATTCTCCTGCCAAAGACGTCATCAAGACATATATAAAACGGTAATAAATAAATCGATATTTTAGGGTATACGGTATCATATTACTTTTTTTTTTCTAAAATAACATACAATTTCTGGCTTAAATACAATGCGGCAATATATTCTATTCTAAATATATTAATTAGCTTTGTGAAGGAATTCACCACAAAGCTAAGTAACAGGAGCGAGTGGGATCATAACACCATCTTGAATTTTAATAGAAATGCCATCAAATGGTACACTGATGGCTCCAAAACGGCAGAAGGAACTGGAATAGGAATATACGGGCCTAGAACTACATATTTCGAAAGCTTGGGAAAATACCCAAGTATATTTCAGGCGGAAATACACGCTATTGGAAGATGTGTTCAGTTCAATATGGATAGGAACTATCGGAAACAGGAGATTATCATCATGTCTGATAGTCAAGCAGCCATCAAGGCGCTGAGCTCATATGAAATCAGCTCCAAGATGGTCTGGGAATGCCTAGGGAAACTAAATGAGCTAGGCAAAAGAAATAAAGTAACCCCCTGTGGGTTCCGGGTCACACAGGAGTGGAAGGAAACGAAATAACGGATAACCTCGCGAAAAAAGGGGCTGGAATGCCTTTCGTAGGGCCTGAACCCTTTTGCGGGTTAAGTAGCAGTACAATACTGAAGAAACTAAAAATGGAAATGGAGCAGAGAAAATCCAGTTACTGGGAAAATCTCCAGGGAATGACGCAGAGTAAAATTCTTCTGGGAACTTATAACCAGAAGAGGTTTACAGAATGCATCAACCTGAGTAAGAACAATGTTCGTATATTAACAGGAATACTTTCAGGCCATTGTAGACTGAAAGGACACCTGAGTAAGCTTGGATTGGAAAAAGATCCTGAATGCAGATTTTGTGGGGAACAGAATGAAACACCCATCCACCTCCTCTCAAACTGCGTAGCACTGTGCAACCCGAGGGCATTGTACCTAGGAGCATGTGAAATCGAAGAGGGAGACTTACCTAGACTGGGGCCCTCTGACATCCTACACTTTTTAAAAGGAATAGGATTGGAAGGCCAACTGTAAAGCAGCAAGAATGGGGGACACAATAGATCCTTTAGGTCGCAGTGTAACACCACCCTTCATCTACATACATACAAATATATTAATAATATTCTTTCTCGTATTAATTGTTTATTATAGTTTCAATTTGATAAAAATCCCTGCAAAATTAGAATTTCATCTTCCAATCTTTTTTTTTTGTAACTTTCTCCTCTCTCGCTACAATCTACATCTTCTATATATGCAAAACACATATTTCTTCAGCTGACAACTGAATACACCTTAATATATCCAATTACTCCAATTACAAGGCACATGATACCATCTAATTTTCTCTTAATGCAACCACTAATTCAAAAAGTAAAAGTCTCGGAGCAATTATCATACAGAACGACGTTACAGTCTCTTTATTCCGTTTTTCCTGCAGTCAGCTTCGCGTATGTATACCTTGTTTGTCTGTTTGCATTGAATAACAAGGTACGGCGGGTAATAATTGAAACACACTAAGTTTCCATTTCTATACATACAAGTTAATAGCGTTAACATTTACTCCACTTACACCTAACAACTTTCACAACGGATTCAAGCTTGCATATAAGGATATGTTGCAGATAAATGAGAATAAATGGTTTCGCATGAGCGTGGAAGAAATACAGATGTGTTATAGTCGGGAGTTGTGTAACAATTACAACTTTTTTGTTTGCTTTTACTTCCGTTTTCGTACAAATTGCTTTGCGATAATCTCTCCGTTACAGGACTTGCTTCTCCTCTGGGGTAATTTGTACCCTTCAAAGGACGTCAAATGAAAAACTACGCCACGTAACTGGGGTTGAACGCAACGATAAATTCTCCTTGCAGCGTTGTCAACATTGATCGACGTTTCACGATCATAAAGGGCCTTAAATGCTTCTCGCTATCTTCGCAAAAACTACCTAACAATATCCTCCATGTTGAAGTGAAAGTGTTGAGCCTGTTTCCTTGTTTTTTACTATACATCTTTCTATAGGCAAACCTTTTGTTTTTTTTTTTATAAGTAAGTTATTGGCAGATGGAAATCATAAATAAATAAATTAAGAAACGTTATAGAATCTACCTAAATGCAATTTTTGGAAATAGATTATACAAATGTGTATTAAGTAAAATGGCAGTTACATCGAAAATCTAGTGTTTTAATTAGTTGTCTTTATACGATGGATACACTCAAAGCATCTCTGTTTTCAATAATATTCCCTCAAAAACACATCTCTAATTTTATCCGTCAGATTAAACATAAAATTCCTCTCAGTATTAGAGCAAATACACTGATGCGTTCACTCGCATAATCTTTTAATAATATACCCGTGGGGGAACAGAGCGCAGTATCAGTAAAACCACTAGGCTGATTCACCCGTGGATATGCATCTGATTTAACTGTTGTGGTAGTCTAGTGGACTTCCGCAGTGGTCGCCTCCTGTTTATTCATACTGCGGATAACAACTGTGAATCTGTTTACCTGGTTTAACATTAAATGAGTTAGTCATAACTGTATGATGCGATTTCATATACCGTGCTGGCAAGGTCTACGTTTAAAGCAGAGAAAAACCGCATGCATTTCATCAAGTTATAATTGATGCACGTGTAAATAAAACTGTTTAATCAAAACACTCGACTTTTGACTAAATTGTTTATTTAAATTTAATTAATCTTTTTTGCACTCTGTCAAATTATTATTGGTAGCCATAACCTTTTTTCACCACCTGTCAAACACGTGCAATAAATTTATTTTACGTATTCTATGCTTTTGCAACGTTGTCTGTGTTTTGAGGGATTAGTTTCGCTAGGATAGAAAACTGGGTAAGCTGATATTTAATTTATTATTTTAAGGAACAATTAAATAAATTTTATTTCGAAAAAAATAATTTACACTCTACGATATCTGTTGTGGTAAAGTTAACCCCGACAAAATAGCAATGATTACTCTGCAAGTTCGAATTCTTAGAAGAAATTCGACGAAATCTAATGACCCAGTTCTATGGGACAGCCTGTATAATAATTTAGAATTTAGTATTTTAATAACTAATTTGAGCATTGACATCAGACAATATTTTTTTATATTTAATTCACAAATTCAAAGCAACAACACAAACGTATATACAATTCGACAAATCGCTCGTGAAAGTTGCGCACTGGCAAAAAGGGCGAAGCTAAAGCAATTACACTCACACATGTCACCATAAACCAGCCATCGTATACACTCCAGTACAGCCACTCCAGTACCATGTGCGCACAATTACTCAACACTATCATGAGATTTTTGTTAAGTCATATTTAAGTATTTTTCAAAGGCAGATGCAAATAATTAACTATACGTCTTTCTTTGTTACAGATTTATTTGGAAAGGGATAATCGAAACCAGATGGCTCTCTTGGCTGTTATTTAAGGTAGGTAGTATAGATTTGATTTTAACAATTATACAAATTTTAAACAAAGAACAAAATTTTTAAAAAATCTTAATATACTCGAAATCCGCAGGGTGGAGTTTTGATCCCTCTACTGTGGAACCTTGTCGTGGATGAGCTATTAGTGAAGCTGGACCATGAAGGACATAAAACTTCGGGGTACGCATATGATCTTATCATATGCTGACCCAGGATAAATTCAACAACGTAGTGCGGAACAGAAATGCAGAACGCTCTACAAATTGTACAATCATGGACCAAGGGGCTAAATATTAGTCCCCCAAAATGGCCAAAATAGCATTCGCCACGAGAAGGAGGAACCTACGTGCTCTTGGACTCCTAAAAGACCGAAGTGAAGAAATAAACCTGCCAGAGAAAGCGAAATATATTGGTATCTCCAAGCTGATTTGGAATGGACAGTGTCTGAGGATTAAAACGAGAGCGGAGACAACACTTATTTATGTTGGCTAGGAAAGCTCATGGAAAAACGTGGGGGTTAAGACCTAATATGATGTACAGGACATACATCGCGGTGGTCAGACCCATGATCACTTATGCATCTCTAGTATAGTGGACAAAGGTATAGCAGCATAGTAACTGCTATAACTGAACTTAGCAAGATACAGAGGCTTGCGAGTTTGGGAATAACAAGAGCTATGAGCACTACTCCTACAGCAGCAATGGAACGCCTCATAGACCTCCCTGCTCTCCATTTGGTGATAATGGGCGATGTCAGAATTAGGCATCTCCGATTGCAAGAACTACCATATGACAGATATGCAGGATTGGGACACAATAATATTGTCAATCATGTGGAAGGCATCCTTTTAGGAATGAGACCAGACCATATGATTTCGACATATCTTTAAAAAATCATAAAAATAAAATCTGTGTGAGTTAATGATTCTGGAAGTAAATCAAACAAAGGTCTAGTTCCTTACAAAAGTTCTTATATAATATCCTATAATATCACAGAAGTGACCGGTTTTAGAAACGTCGACAGTTTTTTAGCTATATACGATATACGATACTGCCAGAAAAAGAACAATGATTATTTATCTATTATCTTTTCAAGGAATCTAGTAGCTTTCTAACAAAATTGTAATACAAATATATTGAATCCTCAGGAACACCTCTGTGTGATAGTATCGTATTGAGCGACGTGATTTTAAAGTTTAGCGTAGCTTTTAACGTGAGCTTGCTAAAACTCTTTACTTATCTTTATCAAATGTAGTGTTAAGCCCAATTCCAATGTTGATTTTTTGTTTGGTAAACATTTAAAAGATAATAACGAGAATAACTTCGAGATTAATCAAAATTTCCATATATAGGGTGTATCAGATATAGAGGTAAATATAATAACATGTAGCAGCTGTAATCATATTACATCAAAAAGTCTTAACTGCACAGGGGGTCTATCTGAGTAAGTCATTAACGAGAAAAAAAAATATTTTTAAATGCCGTGGGCTAGCGCCGTACCTGTGCCCAATCTAAATGCTGTCCCGAGTATACCCCCACATGCCACTATCATTCAGCCATTAACGCTGTTAGTTTTGTGTGGGTCGCTTGGAGTGCAAGCCACTTCGAACATTTTATTTAAATTCTTCCCGTCTCGAAAAAACGATCCTTTTCAGGACCATCATGATTTCATATAAAGAAAATCGAAGCTTGATGCAGCGGCAAAGCGCGGAATGTATAGATTCATTTTACGCGCGATATCATAGTAAAAAGGCGTGTTTGCAAATTTTCTGTATCTTACATTTATTTCTGTGTAATTTCGATTCAATTCATTTTGCGTTATATGATTAAATAAATCCAAAAGAAATAACTCAGATTCTATTGGTACGTTTATTAAGAAACTAACTCTCGATTCGACAAAGCAAAAGAAATATATTTACGTTTTTTGTAAGATACTGAAGTCGCATATCCGGTGAAACTTGAACGTCTTATCAGGATATTAAAAATAATTAACTTGTAGATTTACGTAGAATGCTCTTAACAAAAAAGGAATGTTATTTTATAAAAAGAAGAATTTTAAAATGCCTCAATTGTGCTATTTTTACAAGGGCACACTGGCGATTGGCCTTTTATTTATTCAGAATGACGTTTAAATTGAAACTTACGACATCGGCATACCATTAAGAATAATACTAAATGAGTGCAATTGTATTTATACATAATACTACGTTTAGCGGGTGCTTAACATGACGTTTTCCTTGCATCAGCCCGGACTAAAGAATTTTTGGCTCTAAATTTTTTTTTTTATTCTTTAATGATGAAATCCGGTTTCGGTGGGTTTGTGCTTTATATGTCGTGTAGTTAACACCCAAGCAAAATTTACTTTTTTATTTGATACACCCTGTATACAGCTAATAAAGGTACTTGTTTGAATAATTTAAAAGCATTAGAACTATTAAGACTGTAAGTATCTCATTGGTAGAAACCTTTTGTTAAATTCTTAATTATTTTTCGAATCTACTCCCCTCTTTCAAATACTCCAAGATATGTGACTCATTTTCATGTATGGTTTAAAGTTTTCTACTTTAATTTTTTTTCGCTTTTCAGTACTTTAGCATTTCTTAAATAGATGACGCATGTGATTTCTCTCGAATTTTCTGTTGCAACTTAAATTTACTTTATCTGAATTTTCCAGAATCATTTTAAATCAGGTGTGTACCTATCTATTTTAATTATTTTTAAATTGTAGTTAGTTTCTTTAATACTTTTAACGTGTTTTATTCAATATCCAATGTTTGCGTTCTACAACCTTCATATAATTTTGAACATTTATTTTGTACAATTTAATTTTAAAGTCTGACTATTCTTAAATTGATTTTTAAAAATTGCAAGTATTTTATTATTTATTTTTTTTATGGGCACTGTATTCTGTAAGCTTTTTTTTGCATTTTCCTATTTAAGTTTATATCTTATTAATTACATATCGCGCAATTTTTTCACTTTTTTAGATTTTCTTCAGCTGGCCTGATGATGTTCGATTAGAACGAAAAATCGGTCGCTTCTGTGATATTAAATGAATTTTTATGAGGTAGTAGACCTTTGCTCGATTTACTTCCTTTTAAAATGTATGTTAAACAAAACAATAAATATTTTTTTCATTTATTAAACATAAAAAAATATTTATAAATAAGTCTAACGTCACCTATTACAATTTATATTTTTACGTGTATTTTATAACTTGAAAAATCTTTGAAATAAAGACGAAACGTTGTTTTTATATATTTTCTAAAAACCCTAAAACTCAAGAAAAAGAATATATACCTACTGGTCAAGAAAATAAAATTATCATTGACAAAAGTTGTTTATTTTCTTAAAATGTATTTAAGTTAAACAAGAAGAAAATAATTCTAATTTACAGAATCGAAACGACAAACCTCGCCACATCTTTGAAAAATTCCAATTCATCAATTTTATACCACTCGGCTTCGTTCTCCTATATTTGGAGATGACACTTTTCCAATTGCACCAATCTTTCAATTCATCCGCACTGCAGCCATTATCTTCATGGGAAGTTCAATTTATCCGGGAGCGGAACGGCATCATTCTTTTGCGCCAGGAACAAATAGTACTTGGAAAAGTTGTGTTGTCAGCTTGCGTCGGCAAAAAGTTATTTCCTGTTGCTGTTGACGATGCTTCCGAAGAGAACTAACTTAACTTTTCGGAGCCTCATTTCTCTCTGACATCGCACAGTGATATTTTACCTCGCGATTGAAAGTTTACTTCAACGTACTCCTCTGGTTAATTTAAGATAATTCAGGGTGTTACTACATACCACATGCTCAAATATTGCTATCCTCTGGTAGGTCATGGAATTTTTCTTTCTTTAAACTTAAGTTGGCTGTATAAGTTTAAAAATGTGTGAGTTGACTTATTCTGTGGCGTGTTTGTGGTACAAGTTATGTTATTTTTTTTTTTATATTATAATTTATTTTCACCAATTTCAATTGCTTTTTGCTGTAATATAGGGTCCGAAATTGCGAAATAGCGAAAGTGCTTTTACCTACTCCATAATCTTTAGCAACACTTTGCAATGACTCTTCCTTATCAAGAAATTTAATTAAGTAAGTAAATTTTTTCCTAAACACTAATAATATATTTACGCTTTTGGTTTTTATTGCTCATACTGATGCCAATTTACAAGTGAATAAATAAACCCTAAAATGCCTAAAAGCTTACGAATCGATTTCTTAGTTGATTCCTCAACATCTATATTTTCAACCGTCCGTTTTAATGGTCTACCACTACCTGGTTTTCCGGGCACAGACCATGTTTCACGGAGTTTTGCTACTCATCCTTGCATCAATTTTCGCAAACTGTCATGTTATTGGAAAGTTTGGAAATTCTTCTACAGTCTAGTTTAAGTTTTAAAAGAAGTATTATTCTTATGGGCTATATGCATCCCTTTTTATTTTATACCTACTCATATCTGTCTACCTCCTTCTATCATGGGGATTGTTGCCTGATGTATTTGATGGCTGTCGGTAATGATAATGTCTGCATTATTCGCTGTTTTCTGTTCCTGTCATTACTCGATTTCGAATATATTTCTGTGTCACTTGCACTTAAAACAGCTGTTATAATTACATATAGGTAACCTAATTTTTGGAGAAGTATGTTCTAATAGACATTGGTTTTATATTTGAGAATATTTATTTATGATATTATTTATGATGGCATAAGGATTGTTAATGTACTATTAGAAGATATCATAGCGAAAGGAGAAACATTATTTTCACTGATAAATCGTGAGTAAATAACATTTTGTAGCAGAAGGGACTGATAGCACAGCAAGTACATCTAGACGAGCATTTGTGCAAGATTTAAGTATCGATCTCTTAGAGCAACAAAGGGTAATGGCCAACATTATGCATTAGTTGATGGTGGGAACAAAAATGGCTTCGTTCTGAATGCTAAGATATGCCTCTGCTTATATAGCAAATATATGACACTGTTTCTATCGAGAATTGGAAAAAAACTTCACTAAACATGATATCAAAGGTATAATAAATAATTATATAATATTTGACACATTGTGGTTTTAAGTTTATTCATTTCAGTTAAAGGAATCATGTGGAAATTGGACCATGAATCCAAAGAGTATATTACTAATTTAACATCAATCTCATCATCATCTCCATATTGGTCATTCCATATAAGTTAATCATACACTTATGGCTATAGAAATGATCTTTAGTTTGTTGTAAGAATACCTCTGTAAATTTTGTAAATTTATTATGAAATACTATACATCTATGTATTTCCCTGAAATAAACCAAAACAGGGAACAGAAAGCTTATTTGTGTTGTGTATTATGATGTGGAATAAATATTAATACAATCAACATTATTCTATCACTTTTCATACTAATGTACACACAGTGGACATAGCCAATAAATACAAACAAAATTCACAGGATGACATTTATAAACACCAACATGAAATTCGTCAAGTTTGATTCAGACAACATACGAAAATTAAGTACTTTAAATAGATTTGGCATCGTTGAACACTAAGTTTTGTTCGCGTCGCATTGAACTATTTGCCTTAGTATGCACTTTTTAGAACTCCTTTTGTATTAAAATTGCATAATTGTGTAAATAGTTCATGAACGAACGCGAACCAACTAACTATCTCCAAAGAGTAAACTTCCTTCTCAACGTGAACCAGACTATATACATGATTGCAAAGAGTTCATTTTTCGTTAATTTTATCTTACAATTCGAAAGTATAATTACGTAAATAAAAACTTATGATATTTGTTCAACATTTTTTAGTGTAAATAAATTAATAGAGTACACATAATAGATATATTTTATTTGTCACTACGAACATGATATTTCGATTAAATAAAATCATGGCTTGCTAAAGTGTAAATTTAATAGATTATATTATATAATATAAATATTTCAATTGTGTTAAGTTTGTAGTATTATTCAATTCTTAAATGATATCATGATTTTGATGATCATTTCAAGACAATCCACTTTACCCAGGTAGAGATAATAATTATAGCGGGAATTGTAAACATTACTCCCTATCTAAGTGCCTTTAATACCTGCCTGAGCCCCGATATACCAACCATGTGTACGAATCAACGTTTACGCGTACCGCAGAAAGGGGTTCCAACGGAATTGAGTAATCAGTTTTGTTTACGCTTGAAAGGGATTGGGTTTATTGTCATTCGAGTTCTACCCGTTAAACGCCGTACGTTGTGGTGCGCTGAGCGCCAGCTAGCGGCGATGAAGCGTACTACAGCAGAAATGTAATTTATTCATGTAATTTGGGCTAAAAATCAAAGTACCTGCAAAATTATATTTGGTTAGATTATTATATATTAATAAATAACTAGGGATTTATTTATTTTCAATTAGTTATACAAGCAACCAAAGATATCCTTAAGATTAAGGAATCAAATTATGATGTCTGATGTATTGCTAATTTATTACTAAAAAAGTTCGGTATAGAATAAATGCAGAAGTCCATGATGAAAAGAGACACCAAACATAGTCAAAAGAGTTCTTAGAGGCACAAAGTAGGGCTAGATATTGCTATGGTTAGTCAACCCACTTTCCGCTGAGTGTATTTTGAGTTGCATATTTTGATTTGTTTACTTTCGTCCGAGCTGTTGTTCGATATACCGAGAATTTTTCACAAATACATAAAATTTGTTAGTTTGTATAAATAAAAGAGTTTATTGTATGATTTATTTAATTAAGTGTTAAGTTTTTTTAAATTAATTCTATTCATTTATTTGTCTTTTGAATGTCGTCGTATTGTTAATACGTCTGCGTTGTATGAGTTTTTGAGACAGGGATTTTTGTAAGAAAAACAATTGTAGATATTTGTTAAGCAGTTCCTTGTTCGACTATTAACGTGAGTAGACGTATTTTTCAATCTTTGTTGCCATTTTGTTATCCATTTTAATTTAATAAATTTAACATTCTGATTTAATTTTTTTTAGTCCATCAAGGAATTCATTTTGTAATAATTGTTAATATATTGAAGTGTGCACATTATAAATATAAGATCATTTATTATTTTTGTTCGGGAAGATATTTTTTAGTTTTTTTCCGCTCATTATATTTTAAAGAGTTAATTTTCGGTTTTTCAATTTTACTGTTTCATTTTTTTATCAATCACCTCGTTTGGGTGAGTAGAAACTTTGTTCTTGCATTTAGTTTATTTTTTGTAATTTTCTAGTAATTGTCCACAAGTTTATTTTAATTTGATACCACGTGGGTTGAAATTGAAAGATTTAGGATTATCTTCCTGAACAAACAAAACTTTTGCTTTGCATAGGAAATAGCATTGCCCTATTGTAATTTAGAATCAAGTGCAGTTTTTATTTAGGCCAGAACCTTCAGTTCACGGGTTTTTTTTTCTGCACAATTTGTAATTTAACCCTTTTGAGAAACAAAATTGATTGTTAATTAACGTCGTTGGGTTGAAAATTCTGTTCTTTTATTTTATTAAACCTTTTCAATTTTTCGGGTAATTAAGAAAGTTTGATTTCATTCACTCACAATTTACTTTTCGTGGTTAGATTCAAATTTTAATTCGCGAGGTTATAGTTTTTTTTTGCGTTCTTTAAGATTTTTTCCATTGAGCTAGCTAAATTTAATTTTCATTTTCATTTTAAATTCATTTTGCAATTTCATTAAATTCAATCAGTACACAGCCAGATAAACTGGTGAAATCGGTCCTTACATATATGTTACTGGAATGAAATAAAAGAAGCGCCATCTATGCGACAATTTAATTTTTTAAGGATCGCATTCATTGCCTGCGTTTTCATATAAAGCTCCAACGGGGGAAAGCCCACAATAGAAGGATAGATATCTGTAAAGAAAAAGCAGATTAAAGAATAAAAGTTTATATTTGTTATTAAAAAAAATATAGCCGGGCAATCATTAATAAAAAATTACAATAATACCCATCCTACAAAAAGTAGCAGCTTATTAGAACTGCTAACCAAAAATGGTAGGTTGTAGCTGCTAACGTAAAACTTACATTTTAGCAGTTTTACATATATGATAAGAGCATGGGGTAGTAACTTAAATCTGGTCAAAAGTCCCAGCGGTGTCAGACAAGGAAAGCAAATGGTAGTCCCCGCAAACCTCAAAATGGAAGCCAAACACTATATGTTTAGTAATATTTGTGTAATACTATATGTTCTTTGCATCACAGAATAAATTATTTTGTGGTTGATACACCTTATTACTGAGGGGGGTAGTTGGATAGTTCGTCCGTGGCTATGGTTCGTCAGTTGATGGCCAGTTGTTTTTAATCTATTTGTTTTAGACGTACGTTCCAGATTTCCGTAGTATTATTTGTTATTACTTTATTTACATTCGTAGTAGTAATAGTGTTAGTTTCAAGTGTTTTACTTTTATTTCTTTTTTACTTTACCTGCAGGTTTTTTTTTGTTCTTATTACATCAAACATATGTCAATATACTTCTTATCACAGCAACTTTTAAATATATGTAGGTATTAACAGAAACTTAATGGAAGTTTCTGTTAAGATTCTGCTCTATACTAACTTCTCTATGGATAAGAGTCGAAAAACGTAGGAAACAAACCTTTCTTTTTTTTTTTTTTTTAGAAGAAATTCTTTATACCCTAACCTGTTGTATAGTATAGTATATCGCAGATATAATCGGTTGCACATTCTAAGAATTCGTGATAAATGAACACGCAAACGGAGCTCTCGAGTACTAGTGCACACATATACAATTGGAAAAGCAAACAAGTAAAATGTTTGCGAGATAAGCGGGGCTATTTATTGTGTGATGTATATGTGCACTAAACTCTGGAAAACCCCACGTAAAGTAGTAACAGTGGCCTGCACGCTATGTTGTTCCATTGTATAATAACAAGAGCGGGCACGAAAGGCGAAAAAGATTTTTAAAATAAAGGAAAGCAAGCAATCAGAGACTTTATTAGCATAACAATTCCCCATTGTTGTTTATTTGGGTAAGCACGTTTCATTGTGCGAACTCGGTGTTTGTGCTAACGATTTTTTTCTTCTTCCGAACGAAATCGTTCTAATTATGTAAATAATACGGAAAAACACTCAGGAACGATCGAAGTTATATAAAATTGAAAGTTAGAATTTCGTTGTATGCCTGGGATTTCTGAGGGGAGATTTAATTAACGTTTTTGTAATAGGGAAACGAAATTTAGGAAATGCGTACGGGGAATAAATTCACATTTGTTTGCCAATTTCGGTTTAAGTGGGAACGACAAATGGACCCTTAGATTAATAGAAAAACAAAAAGTCATTCTCTTCCTTTACGACTACCAGCACATTTATTTGGCCTTTCCAAAAAAAAAAAAAAAAACATGCTGTGAATTGTATTAACCGTGATCTTGAATCTGTATCTGCATTTGCCTCAGATAGAAATTTAAATATTAATACTAGTAAATCGTAGGTGATAATGTTTGGCAAGACCAGAATATGTAACTACGTCAATGTGGTGCTCTACAATAACAGGTTACCTGTTGGGGACAGGGTGAGTGATCTTGGCCTGATTTTGGACACTACCTTTAGGTACAAGCAGCAGATTACAAAATATATAAGCAAGGCTTATCTTTAATTAAAAAAGCTTTATCCTTACCAGTCAGCTCTGAATGTTAGAACTAAAACCAGGTTATGTGTTGCCCTTCTACTGGCACAGTTTGCGCATTGTTCGACGGTTTACCATGCAGCATTGCATCGGAGCACCGAATATAAAAAGTGCAGGACTCATGTCTTAGGTTCATATACGGTCTTGGTAAGTTTGAGCACGTATCGTTTTAATTAGTTGAATAGGGATGGCTAAACATGAAAAATCGAAGACTTGTTCAATGTCTTAGTCTGTATCATAAAATTTTAACAAACAAGACAGCTCTGGGATCAGAGGCAATGAAATAGCTGTCACGTTAGCAAGGGGTGCCAGCGAGCTGCTCGTTCCTATCTCCAGAACCGACGTGTGGTAGCTCATATGTCAGCATCAAAACTTTGTCTGGTCCCAACTTGCTGCTAGGCACTGCTCCTTTTGCAATGGACCTGCCGCACAGTGGGATATAGGCGGAAAAAAGTATAGTTTTCGAATATGCCCTGTAACTGTTATTTTAGGTTCATTCTGAAGCAGAAGGATTAGAAATGATTATTTAGTACGAATAGTTACATAAATTAAAAGTGTTGACGTTCAGTAGCACTTTGAAGTTGAATGATGGTATTTATCGAATTTTTACTTGAAATATTACTGAAAAGTAGGAATGCATATAAGCGAAACAAATTAAGTTTGAAACAAATAGTACCAGAAATGTTAAGGTGGAGAGTTTATGCTTACTATACAGTAAAAATTATTAAGATCTAATGATATTACATAGGGTTATTATTTAATATACGAAAAAGTGCAATATAATTGACATGAAATATTGTCTAGTCTTTTCAATGTTAGCGCCAACGACCGCCAAGCTGATTTTTTCTTCTACGTGTTCTCCACAGCCCAACGAATAAGAACGAACAAAATTTAGCTGCCACTTTTTGCCTCTAGCTGAAAAATAGCTAAAAATCTAGTGGCGCGCACAGTATACAATACTAGCACAGCACTAGGAAGGATTTAGGAATTAGGCTACCCTTACACAGTTTGGTAATTTTGGCAGACACAATTTATTTGTAATTGCATGAGTAATATTTTACCTATTATACTAAAGTATCATACGGGGTGATCCGCAACTGACGTGTCAGCAACTATTATTAAAAAACTTAAAAATATTAGTTTTACTCATGCATACTCTTTAGTATTATTAATGTTAATTTACTGATGTGTATGTAAGTGCAATATTTATAACTTAACACGTGCATAAATAAAATAATTGGAGAAAAAGTTTTAAATTTTCCCAGAGCAGGTATCTATACTGGTAGTGTATAATAAACACAACATGTCAAATACGGGCTTTTCTTGTCAAAAGGTAAATTAAAATTAAATCCGAAAGTAACTTAAAATATATAAATTAATAATATATAAAACAGAACAAAAAAACTACCGGTAAGTAAAACATAGAACTAAAAATATAAGGAAATAACTTTTTTTCGAAATGTAAAAATTAAATAAACATGAATTGTAAACGAAAAATTGTTTTTCATTATTATGATTGCTTCATATTTCATATAAAGGAAACGTATTTTTTACCAATAGGAATAGATAATGACAATGGGAAATTGATTTTACATTTTTTTTTTATTGTAGATAGTTCAATTTAATACAAAGTTAGATGGGTAATCGCCTGAAATTTAAAATAATGTTTAGACTACTCAATTATTTAATGTCGATGGTCGCGTTTTTTACATCTTTGACGATCTTATTGTTAAAACCGCAAACAAAGTAGCATACAGTGATATTTTTTGCCGCTAGTTCGAAAAATATACCTAAATTCTTTGTATTTCATTTATTCAATAGAGTCAGATATTTACAATATACCTATCCCGTAAAAATTATGTTCACGTCTTCTATTCTCTCTCTTAGTTAGGAACACGGTACTTTATTCTCTTGCTGAACTGATTGTTCATATCGAGGGTAGTTCATATTGCATCAGTCTTTGGCGGTATATCTTTCCAAGCTAATACTGGATACAAGATCAATAAATTATGATGTATTGTGCAGTGAATTAATCAAGTGTAAATATCAAGTAAATAACTTAAAATGTTTTTTTGAGTGAAACGTATCCAGATATAGATGAAAACAAAATCCAGCATACTTTAAATAAAATTAAAAAGGACTTTGTTTCCAAATTCAAAACAAAGTGGAACAATAGCCATAGAACTAGAGGAAAAAAAATTTAATGACTACAATGAATGTCTACAAGGCGTTTTTATCGTAAAACTTGACACGGAAAAGGAAGATACTACGGATGAAGCACCACCATCTCCGAAAAAAAGGTCTTTATCAACAAGCCTCCCAACACAGAAATTTAGTGAATGTTGTGATCGCACTAAACGGTATAAAATTCAACAACTGCGTGAAACTTTTCCTGAGCAACAACTTCAAGCTGCTGCTACTGGAATTGATACTCTAAAATTATGTAGAGCAAAATACATGGCGACAGAGAGAGGGTTAGCTCTTATGATAGATGCAGATTTATCCAAACATGTCATGAGGTAATAATAAATGCACTCAAGAACAGTGGCCACGATGTTGTTCCTCGTTATTACTTAATAAATGAAGAAAAGTTTTAGACTTAGAAACTTTTATTTCGTCTATCGATAATTACCCTCTAATATGTTAATTCAAGTATTATTTCTCATGTCATAAATAGTGAATTATAGATATAATCACTGTACGAAATTTCACTCCGGAACGTAGTGTGGTTCAAAAGTTATTTAATTTTTTCCGCAAAACAACCTAAATTGACCACTGTGTGCCTGGGGCAAATCTTTAGGGCTTTATCTGAATGAGGAAATACTGCGTAAGGCAGTCTTTATGAGCAGGGATAGATTGAGATTACTCACAAACATTTTGACTGGGCACTGCGCACTAAATAAACACATCGCATGGGGCTAGTGAACTCTTCACGGTGTAGAAAGTGTGGGGATGCGGAGGAAACTCCTGCTCACCTTCAAATTTCAATTTATTGCCATTTGTAAAGAACAATGTATCGTCAAAATTTAATAAAAATAAATAAATGATAGTGTACTAAATGTGCACATTGTCATACTGTATATGAATACATATAGAAGATAAAAAATAGGAAATATAACTAACAATTAATACAAAACAAAAATACATAAGAACCATAGGTTGTTGTCAACTTCTTCCCTTCAACCTTCTTGTCAACTACCAGGCAGTGGACGGGGAAACGCAGACTTTGGGGCACTACGATCGATTGGACGAACCCAGAGTCGGTAAGTTAACTCTCAGCCAGATTGCGAACTTTTATGATAGGGTACAACCTGACTGAAAAATGGAGAAACTGCTGAAATGGACATAGGGGCACAATAGGTCTTTCTGGCGGAGTTGCCCATGGGGGGAAGAAGAAATACTAAACTTTAAAAGTATGTTGATGTTAGATATTAGAAAAAAACTAGAAAATGAGTTCTATCCAATGCTCTAATTTTATTATTATAGCCGGTTTCGGCTCTAGACCATCATCAGGCTTACTGTATGAATAGAGTAAAAAATTGTAGTATGACCTAATTTTAAGTTGCAAATATATACAGGGTGATTTTCAATATATGCGGCAAACTTTAAGAGCTGATTCCTGAGGTTATTTTGATCATAAAAGTTCATATGAGTATATGTCCAAAACGGTTTGGTTTTAAAGTTATTGAATGTTTAATAATAAATTAGGAACTATGACTAACACGATATAATATCACAGTTGGTTCTTCAAAAACTATTGTGTTGAGAGGGAATTGTTTATTTGTCATTTCAATATTTGTCAATAGTTGTCAGAGTATTCATTCAGTTTATTGCCAGTTTCTGTTTTCTAAAATGAATTACACGAATGCTGAGATGTGTGATATGCATTTCGTTTAAGGTCTTGCCAATGGAAATTCCCGTGCTGCTAGCCGTCTTTATGAAAAACGATACCCAAACCGTATCATCCCGCATCATTCAATATTTGCCCGTCTTCACCAACGTCTTAGTGAAACGGGAAATTTTAAAAAACGGACGACTGATAACGGGCACCCATCTATAGTGAGAACTCCACAAGTTGAAGAAATGGTACTAAATGAAATTGAGGAACATCCTAATACAAGCACCAGAAAAATTGCGTTTGCTTTAAACATTAGTCAGGCCACAGTTTGGAAAATATTGATAGATCAACTGTTGAATCCATATCACATTCAACGGGTGCAGGCACTTTTGCCGGCAGATTTTCCGCAAAGAGTGGCTTTTTGTCAATGGATGCAACACAAAATCCTGACTATTTGGCTCAAATATTCTTGACCAACGAGGCTGCTTTCTCAAAAAACGCGATTATTAATTTTCATAATACATAATCACATATGGGCCGAAGAAAATCCGCACGAACTAGTGAATGCCCGTCATCAACATCAATTCTCTGTCAATGTGTGGGCCGGAATTGTTGGAGATCACTTGATAGGTCCACATTTTTTTACCGATGCGGTTAAATGGCGAGGTATACCCCAATTTTCTTGAAGAGGAGCTACTTCTACTGCTGGAAGAATTCTGTTGCAATCAAGATTACAAATGTATTTTTATGCATGACGGTGCTCCAGCGCATTTTAGTTTAGTTGTTCGCGAGCTTTTGGACAATAGGTATCCAGATCGGTGGATAGGACGAGGAGGTCCACAACCGTGGCTTCCTCGGTCTCCAGACTTAAATTCTTTGGACTTTTTTCTCTGGGGTCACCTTAAATCATTAGTTTATACGACTCCCATTGAAAATGTCGATGAACTGAGAAATCGTATTATCGCAGTTTTTCAAACAATTCGGAATACCACTGGTATTTTAGAACTGACTCGCCAGTCAATACGACGGAGGATAGAAGCTTGTATTGCAGTTGGGGGCGGTCATTTTCAACAGTTAGTATAAGTTAATTTTGTTTTACTAATTATTTTGTTAATTTATAATAAAAACATTAATTATGTTAACTTACTATTAAACATTGTACAATTTTAGAACTAAGCGATTTTGGGCATATGTTCTTATGAACTTTTATGATCAAAATAACCCCAGGAATCAGCGCTTAAATTTTGTCGCATATATTGAGAATCACCCTGTATATGGAAAGGTGATGTTACACTGCGACCTAAAAGATCTATACAACGGCTTTTGGTATTTAAATTATTTATTATGCCTCAAATTAATATCAATAACCATGAGCCTTTCATCATTTCCTTAATGACCTAATCCCACGCAATGCCACCCTTAAATATCCATTCGTTAGTTTCAAATCTCCATATAAAAATACAACCCCTTTCAACCGTTAACTGGCGAACAGCGAATTTTCCTAAACGGAAGCAGCAACATTATGGTCCCGCCCATATCATAACCATCGCGCCTTTACCTAATGGGTGCCGAAGCTTATCAGCTTGCATTAGCTTAACGATGTACTATTACCTATCCGCATTTCTTTTTTTTTTCTACCTCGCCTTCTTTCCTGCAGTAAACGCATTTAAATTTAAGCGAGCGTCTTTCCATCGACTGTCTCATTACGCCAAAGACCTGACTGGATGTCTGCTCCGCTGCCAATATTAATACTAATCCTGCGGAGGGCAAGGGAACAGCCTTTCCGATGCTTTGATGAATATTGAACGCTACGTCTTGTATGATTTACTTGCCTCTCGGGGAATTTAAAGTAAAGAGGTATTAAAAGCGTGTTTCATTATCGAAAGATTTTCTTGATGAATTCTGATGCATACAGAGTTTCCTCCACCTAAACGCTTACATCTCGCTAACATTCCTCCAGATAAAAGAGAACTTACGGCACGTCACTCGCGTTCATCCATCATGGCATCACGACAAGCCCCCACCAGACGGCCTTTTTCCGAGTCATCATCTAACTAGAAAGGAAAAGAAATTCTAATATATCCGCTTCTTTTTCTGTTTTTTCTCCAATCCTACCACTGTAGCTGTTGCTCCCTCTAGTAACGTAGCAACGCACTTCATTTGGGGGCGGGACGCATCTAGTATTCCTCTTGATAACACCGACGGTTTGAGCGATTGGCATGCAATATTCATCGCTCGTAAGTAGCAGGAGCTGTGGTTGATAGGCGCCTGGTGTTAGGCATTTCCACCGCTAGATGGCACTATAAAAGGATATACTTTTTTCTTGGTGTATTTTACGCGGTACAGATTGACGTATTTAAGCTACTGTTGGAATGGTGGAAAAGATGTTTTGTGTTGGCTGGCATTAGGCTTGTCACCCGTCCTTTGACAAGAGAAATCCTCGCAAGATCTCATTTATGTAGAACAATAAAAAGAAAGTGATGATTTCGTTATGCCACTAACTTACTAATTTTTCCTCCCCTAATATTCCTCCCCAAAGTTTGTCTTCGTCGAACAGATACAAAAGATGGCAACCCTCGTTGACATGTATACGTATAAGTTCTGTACTGTAAAAGCCAATTGTATTAATAAATTCATTTTGGAAGAATAAGTATTCAAGTTGAAAAAATGGACTTTTAAATGAAAACTAAAATAACAGAAGCAAAAGTGATAACTGATAGTCCAAGTATGCCTCCATAATATCTCGAGAATTCTAAGTACAATTGACCACCCGTTCAACTGCAGTTGCAAAGGTAATTGTAGAATTTTGTGAATGCGTTGGTGCTGGATTTGTCACTTCTACGTTGATGTGTTTAAATAACAAAAAACACAAAACCCTTTTTTTGTAATTTCATATACCATGTGATTCAAAATGATTGTCGTAAGAAAAAAACTGTTTTCCGGAAAAATGTATCTATACTTATTACCAATTTAATGAGCGAAGTTAGCTACATACAAATTTCATACATTAAATGAATTTTCTTGACATTTAGCGACATTGGCGTGCGTGTTGTAGTATCTTTCGATTATTTATCTTATAATTTTTTTCGAATCGTTTATATTTACATCTAATATCACCAACAATAGTATTTTTGAATACTGTAAGAAAATAAGGGAATTTATCTGTGGTAATAGCTCAACAAACAGGTAAAAAATCAATATTAACACTAAGTAAAATAGTTTATTACATTTTATATTTTATAGGCTTATCATACACTTCAGCGCAATGAGCTGTCAAAAGAAAGTTACATTTTCATCCCTATAAAGTTTCTACGGTACAGGAATTATTACCATTAGATCACGATAGGCGATTGGAATATTGTCATTCGTTTAATAACAATTTAAGGGACCATGACTTGCTAAACAAATCATTTTCTCGATGAAGCCTGGTTTATCTAACAGACTATATTAATTTACAAAACTATTGTATCTAGTCTGCAGAAATCCACACGAATTTCGAGAAACGCAATTGCATCCCGTAAAAGTTGGAGTTTGGTTAGCTATGTCCAGGCAACGAATAATAGGGCAATTTTCTTCGAGGAAACTGTAACAGTCCAACTTACCAACAGATGTTGGAATTGTTTATTGTAGAGTTACAAGAAATGAGCTTGAAGCAGGTTATTTTCAGCACGATAATGCTCCAGCACATACTGCTCGACAAACCTGCCAATATCTTCAACAGTTTTTTGCTGACAGGTTCGTTAGAGCACAAAGATGGCCACCAAGATCGCCTGATCTAACCTCATTAGATTACTTCATGTTCGGCTATCTAAAAAATAGGATCTATGGAAACCGCATGCATACCATAGAAGAACTGAGAGATGCAGTTTTGTCACTTAATAATTATACTAATTGTATGTTATAATTTAAAGTAATAAATAAATTTAGTTAAACACCAGTTAGTACTGAATTGTACAATCATAATTTAGTAAAGTAAAATTAATTACATTTCATTTTTACAAGCAGAAACACCAACCCATAGTCGTTTATATAATGCGAGTTCAAATATAGGTTACGTTTTCCTTATTTATGACAGATCCGTTTACTTTCTTGTGTTCCAACACTGACTTAGTTCAAACCTTCATTACAAACACGCGGCATATACCTACACCCTGTTATATCTATAGGAGCGGAATTGACAATCATTTTGAATCACTGTGTATTTACATAGTAAGATATTTACAAATGTATTGTCGCTTGAAATGTCGGAACAGAACTGTTTATTACAATATGGTTTTGAACTAGTAGTCCCTTGTTACACTGAGCATTTTCCCTTGGTGGGGTTACAAAAGTGATTGCGTGTGGTGTACAAAGGAACTCTAGTGGTCGTAAATTACAAATGAGTGGGTGTCTGACAGAATAAAGAAAGAATCGAAAAAGGAAAGATGTCTTCACTATTAACTTCTTAGAACTGAAGGAACTTAAATCTAAATATGGGACGTAACAAAACTAAACTACGGAGTCGGGTTAGGACAAAACAAATGTATATAATTCTGTTCTAAACAGTAATAATATTAACCCTATTCATCTGCAAGCAAAAGAACAGTTATTCTGAGTGCTTACCATCTGCGATTGTATATTACACCAGAACCGAGGTTGTAACACCAAGATGCCAAAGGATATAGACCCATCAAGCTAAATTTGAAACAACTATACGAAGTGCTGATTCTAATGATAAGCTGCAGAAGAAGGATGGGATTTAAGAAGTCCAAAATTCTAAAAAGGATTGTAATATATTGTATACAAAGTCCAAGATGCAATCAAGACTGGTTTTGGAATGTATTCTAGAACTGAATATCTTGACAGACCGCAATAAAGTTATTACTTTGCTGTGAGGAACCAGACATTTAACAATCAAAGGAATCGCAAAAACTGATGAGTTAACGAAAATGGGATCATTCGTTTCATATACAGGCCCAGAAAATCATAATAAAAATATATGAATGCACGTACTTGCTTATGAAAAACCACAATATATAAATATACGAAAACAACGTAAATAGAAAAGATAAAATTATAGTTCAATAACAATAAACCAATACAGTCAAAAACTCCGTTGTAGTATATTAAATAACGTTTGTAACTCAGAAAACGTTTTAATGATGTTTTGAAACTAGAAATCTTAAATTTATTATGTTTTCGAGAATTTTATTAGGAACCTTAACATGCTTCCACGTATTGCTCAAAAATTTAAAATAACTTATTTTCCCTCAGTTATGAGATGACTGTTGTAGTATCATCAGCAAATTTTAATAAATTACCAACTAAAAAGGAATAATGGAGGAGATAATACAAATAGAAGAAGTTGAATGTTTCTGATCCCCGTTCAACATTTTTATGGTCAATCAATAGGAACCTCTGGCTACACTCCCAACACAAACGTATTCATAACGATCGGTCAAATGCGAAGGAAGCAAGCAGATTTCAAAGCAGCCCCTCTAATGCCAAACATCTTGTTCAGAAGTTAGGCGCGATTGACAGCATCAAAAGTTTCTTGGGGTTTATGAATTTTGCCAAACTGTTGATTTTCAATATCTCTCAGGCAGAAATATTTGGCGTACATGTTTGGTGCAAAGAGGAACCTCAAAAAAGATATGAAAGATGGTGCTGTAAGTAATTGGATCATTTGCTTTAGATGCAAAGGTACTTGGCAGTATTTGACTGATGTAGTTATTCTGGCCATGACAAAACAGTGACTGGAGCTTATGTAAGCCAGGGCTTTTTCACATTAAAGGCAATAAGGCGAGAGTCAGATAACTGGACATAGCGTCTTTTTCTAAAACCAATATACTTGTCAGATCACCTGTGTATGTGATGTGCAACAATTACAATACTATTTTGGGGATGCGACAATTTTTTTATTATTATTATTGTAACTCTATGGACTAGATAGAAGCTGTTCTGAGTTCTGAGTGTTTCCTGATTATGGAGATAAACTTCAAGAAATATACAGACAGAATTAGTAGCAAAAAATCTAGTTAACCCTTTGGCTAAATATCAACAGAACTTATTGAGATTCGACAAAGTGGAATGAAGGTTACTTACTACTGAATTACTTACACATTAAAACATGAAGGTTAAGACGAAACATAATGTAATGGATGTAGATCATGGTAGTTAGACCCATAATCGGTTGTTTGGTATGGTAGACAAAGATGCAGGGTCTAGTTTGCAATGATTTGGTGGAAGAGCTAGTGTCTTCTTCCTGAACCACCTTGTATGATTTTGACAGTATAATTACGCATTATTATTTGTTTTCAGATATTTATTTCCTCCTTGTAGTTTAGTTTGTTATACTGTTAAAATAAAGACCATTATTATTGTTATATCAATAAGAGAAGCTAGATTGGAGTATCTCAAATTGCAAGGAACATCCGGTGGAAGTTAAGCAGAATTTTGGGCAGTATAACATTGTCCATCATGTTGAAGGCAATATTTTGGATGTGGTATCAAAGCATGTGATTACGCCATACCAATTTAAGTGCAAAAACTGCCGATTCCACAGTCGATAGCTTCCTTCTTTCTTCATAAATATCTTTTTGTTATATTTTATTCAATATTGTTTCAGCATTCTTTAACAATTTATTTGTTTGTTCATGGTTTTACCATCTAATTTTGGGTTTGACATAATCTTCGATCTTGACATATAGAATTCTGTATATTTTCACTTTCTTGGTAACACTTTCATTGCCCTCAGAATTGCGTCAAATTTTTAGCCAAGGAAAGTTGCAATTTTGATACATATCTGAGTCTCAAAAAGAGGCAGCTATACTTGGAGATATATACTTCACATTAATCGATGGAAGAGACATAAGCAAAACAGCAGATAAAATTAGTGAAATTGAATCAGAAAGAGTTATTGCAGAAACATCAAATGTTAAGTAGCGACGTCTATAAAAAATTAAAGACTTAAAAAGCCAATGTAATCAGGAAAAACTGTTGTGCTACTTTTGATATTTTAATAATTACATTACTTACAGTATAACAACGTAATATACATATTATGAGAAGGACCTTAGGTTTTACAGTATTATCGAGAATTGATCGACTAGAAATCACCCATCTTAAAGTCTTAAAACCCCAAACAATACCTTTTAGAACACATTATTAAGCTACAGTCATCAAACAGACATCCTCTCCTAAATCCCGGAAGACTTTACGACGCCTTTAAAGCAGCAATAACATCTGAGACAGCAATTCACGAAGTACATTCCTTCGATTTTGAGTATCTACCGTTAAAGCGCTATTGCTGCCACGGGCTTTGGGAGCGGATTCGTGCGGGAACCTTTAACTCTTTCACGCATGAAACGTCAGGTTTAGTAAGCGTTGAATTAGGGTTCGTCGAACTTTGTCAATCGATCACGGATATGCGAACGTCGCCGTATTCAGCGCTTAATAATTCATGGGTAAACCACGTGCTTTTTTTTGGGGGGAAGGGGGAATGATATACGAGAGTAAAAGTCGTTTATTCTGCCGTGCTCCTGTGTAAATATGGAAAATATGGGGTGATATAATTGTTTGAGGAGTGATTTGCATTTTAAATGTAGGCAGGGAATAGGTTTTGGAACGAGTTTGTTTGGTGCAAAGGCGTGAGACATGTTTTAAAGAAGATTCTGATATTTTGTTGTTTTCTAGAGTCTAGATGGTCAGCAGGATATCATTGCCACAGTATAAACAATAGCGACAATGGATGAATCATCGGGGTCAGAATTTCTGAGCGTAACTTCACTTCAAACAACAGCCTCCCAATATGGCAGTTTGTCATTGTTTACATTGGTATCTACATAAATTATTTATTATTAATCTACATGATTTACTTGCTTTATTTATTTAATTTAAGTATTTTATTACTTTTAAATTACCCCTGCAGTATTCAAACAATTAATGAACCTTGATAAGGTGCCTTGTGTAAAAGGTGAGGTTAGTCACCATAACGTTTACATACTTTGTTATATATTATATTGTTAAGTTTAAGTGAAATAACTGTGAAGAAGAGGAAAATGGGCATCATGCTATTGTGCCATTTGCTCTTGCAAGAAAAATCCTAATGTTAACAATAGATGCCGTTTCTTTGAATTTCCTAATGACTCTAGTATATACAACAGGACAAGAATTCATCGAGACAATAATACATTCATAGCGTACATAGAAATCAATGTATTAGTCCTGACGCATCCCCACCACGCTACCCGGCCCGCGTCAGTCCGTTCTGTGATAATAATGTGCTTTATTGTCATGAAAAATTACAAATTTTGTGGACAAATCTAGGTAAAGATTACACTAAAAAATACAGGTACAGCAGATAAGGAATGCATGGTGTTGGATACACTAAGCTGTCAAAGTAAAAGAAAAAAGTTTAAGCCAGAGGCTTGCGCTGCTCGAAAGAGAAAAAATACTAATTTAAATTCAAATTTTACCCTCCTCCGTAAAAATCGCTAACTGCATTAGGAGGTACGATTTTACTTTCTGCGAAAATTGACATAGGTTGGGTATTGCTGGATTGGAAGATGGTTGTATAGCTTGATTGCACTATAGATGATTGAATTTTTAGTTAACTCTGTATTGGGTACAGGTAGATAAAGATCGTGATCCAAGCGTCTTGTAAGGTAGCTATGGTGATATCGTTTGGGTAGATCGAAAAGATGTTTACGAATTATCGAGACGGATTCAAGGATAAATAGCGCTGGGAGAGTTAGGATTTTACGGTTTAAAAAAGTAAGATTGGCAGTGATCTCTGGCCCGAATGTCAAAATATGTAGCGAATGTCACTTTTTTGTAATTTAAAAGTGGTATTAAATTTGTACAAACTACAAGTGCCCCAAAAGGGAAAAGCGTAGCGAAGATGAGATTCAAAAAGGGTAAAGTAAGTGTTTCGAGCAGAGAAAGGATTAAGTTTCCTGGCCAGAGATCTAATTACAAAGCATACAGAAGATATTTTTTTGGTGAGGGAGTCGATATGGAGAAACCATCGAAGAGTGTCATCAACGATAAGACCCAGGAATCTGTCAGATGGAACTATATTGACCGCAAACACATGGTTGCGGCTGTGCATATATGTATATATATTTATAAGGTAGAATCACAGTTTTTTTTCTTTGTTATAGCATAGGCAGTTGCAATTGTACTACTTTTTGACGATGGTTAAGTCCCTAGATACAACCAATTGCAGGTCTACTCTGTTTGGGCTGCTCCAAGTGATGCTATAGTAGTCTGCGAAGAAACATAATTGCCCGCTGATGTTGAAATTGGTGATGTCATTGATAAAAAGGAGGAAAAGCATTGGACCAAACACTAACCCTTTAGGAACACCAGAGTCAATTCCCATACATCGTGAGGAAGAACTATTTGCTTTCACGTACCACGAATCCCATAGTAAAATAATTTTCTTTATTAGGATGTCATGACACACAGTCAAAGGCTTTAGAAAAGTCCCAGAATACCGTTGCTGTAAAGTGTTTGTTATTAATATTAGTAAAGACTTTCTCGAAGACCGAGAACAGGACGTCAGCTGTGTTGAATTGGACAAGAAGCCAAACTGTGCAGACGTGATTATTTTGAATTTCTTAAGAAAAGCCAGTAGCTGTTTTTTTGTTAATCTTTCAATAATTTTGGATAATTTCTCCAAAATTTTCGAATCCATTATTTATTTTAATATTTATCCTTCTGTGAGATCTATATTCTATCGTGTAACCAGCATGGTTTTATTGACAAACGGCCAACGATAACTGATTTATCTTTTTTCACTCACTGCGCTTCTGAAATTTCAGACAGAAGGGGGATGTTATTTATACAAATTTTCAAAAAGCTTTCGACCAAATCGATTACTCTGTTCTACTTCATAAACTTCAACATTATGGTTTCTCTCCTGCTCTAGTTGATTTGTTTCGCTCCTATCTTATAGGTAGGCAGCAATATGTTGAATATCGTGACACTAGATCTAATATTGTTTGCCCAACGTCTGGAGTACTACAGCGATCGAAGCTTGGACCACTGCTTTTCCTTTTATTTATTAATGACACAGTTAAGCCGCTTCGTTATGAGGTCCTGTTGTTTGCTGATGATATGAAAATATTTACCAAAATTGAGTCACTAGAGAACTGTCTTTTATTTCAAAACGATCTATCTTGTATTGCCGTGTGGTTTAGACATAATAACTTACAATAACAAGCCTATTATCATTTGGGTAGCCTTCCTGTCCTTACTCAGTAGATCTTTAGTAAATTCAGACTTCTGTTCCTTTAGAAACTGTTTTGTCACCATTCTCAGGACTGATTATGTATCCATTCGTTGATGAGATTTTTTTAATTTGGCATTTGGTAATATCAGAAGAAGGGCTAACTTCAACGAATGATCTTGACGTCCTCATTTCCCCTCACGCCCAAGTGATTAGGAACCCTCAATGTTAATTCCTTTTTGGTGCCCACCTCATTTAGGGCGCTTACACAGTTTCAAATCAGCTAAGAGTACCTAACTTATCACACTAATTTCCTAGAAGCGACAAAATATCTCTTGGATTCCATACGATTTCATTTCAGATTCTCAACTCATTTAGAAAGTTCAATAAACTAAATCTACACAATTACAGAAGCCTCATCCGCGATCCGAGACAATCACGTCAAGTGGCGAGCGTTGCACTCTGACTTGCTTATCCATCTTGCAGCTGTTAAATTTATTAGGTAAAATCACTTGTCAGCGCCACTTACAACTCTGGCTAACTCCGTACCAGTTGCCTGCATGAAGTATTAAGAGCGATCTTTCTAAAAATAGCTCCGTCCCTGTGTGACCCGCTTCTTCTCCGACTTAATTGACGTGTTTCGCGTTGACAGCGCACGCTGCATAAGTAAAATCTGCGCTGTTAAAAAAATCACGACGTATCCCCGGAAAACATAGCGTAGGTGTTGTGTAGTATATCGTATAGTAGGAGTGTGACCGCTTACATAATGCAGGACAGAATCCCTCACCCATGTTTTGCCGTGAGTGAAGAGGAGTGCCGACCTCAGATTTTTTTTTTTTTGGGATTTATCACCAGAAATCGTTTACAATATACATATGTGCGTACGTGGCTTCTGCGAATTCGAATTTTCGATATTCACAATGGCTGTGAATATGTCTGTGACGGATTAGTTGATTAAGGTGATAGTTGTGTATTGATGGTAATTCTAAAACTGTCAAGTTTAACCCTAAACCTACCAAGGTGTGCTTTTGAGGCACAATTGATTTTGAAATTGCTGGAACTTTGTAAGTTAACTGCCCACAGACTGGAGGATTTTTGTATTCTCAAAATAAACTATTTAACACAGAATGACATAAAAATTTTTTAAAAATATTTTTCCTATTTTACTAAAAAAATTAAACATAATTTACCGACATGTCCTACCAAGGTGTGTCTTTGAGGCACATACTGTTATTATACTATAAAATGCATTGCTACGTTATTTAAAACTAGGTATGTGGGTAAATCCCCCGTAATAAGATATGCTTTATATTTCGGGACTTTCCCCTTGTATGTAAGAAATGCGTTTTGCTAAAACAGTCAGCTTACAAACTGCATTGCTATCAGTGTATTTGTGACTTTCCTAACGAACGCATTGGCCGTTTTAGGTGTCTATTGGGTTAATTTTATTCTTTTACCTAGTGGAGAGTATAGTATAGACCAGGTAAGCAAAATAAAGTTTTGATTGACCCAGTAAAAAATAGATTTGTTGTTTTATGCTTATTTGGTTTTGAAATTTATGCAAAAAGTATGACCGATTGGTTGACTGACCGACGCGCCACTAACTGAAAAGGAGTTGCTCGATGCATTGTACGAAAGTGATGAGGATTTGGGAAGGAATGTAAATGATGGTGAAGATGAAGAAGAGCCAAATGACGAAACCTCTTCTAGTGAAGCGGATTATCAAGAAACTGGCGATGAAGAAAGCGATGAACAAGAAGGAAGTGACGATAGTGATGCTAATGATGAACCGCCGCCATTCGCAAACTTTTATTGAAAGATGGTACCGAGTGGAATGCCACGCCGATTGCCAAGGGAAAAAACACGTGCACACAACATAATTACAACAGCTTTGAACAAAGTGAACTTCCACCTGGAGTGCATGTTGATACGCCTTGTGACGCATTCAATTTGTTTTTTGATGATACGGTTATTGGTATTGTGGTTACTTTCACTAATAAGGAGGCTGTTCGTATTCTTGGCGATTTGTGGAAACCAGTTGACGACGTTGAAATCCGTGTTTTCTTGGGCCTTTTGATTACTGCTGGAAGAAATAAACAAGGAATGGTGGACTATAATGAGCTATGGAATCCTTTATATGGAAATCCTGTTTATCGAGCGTGTATGTCACGAAATAGATTTACTCAATTACTAAGATTTATTCGTTTTGACGATAAAGCGACCAGAACCTCCGAAGGCAAAAGGACAAGTTGGCACCAATTAGAGACCTGTGAGACGTGTTAATACAAACTTGCTGAAAATATTATCTTCCTGGCAGTAATCTAACCATCGATGAACAACTGGTGCCTTTTAGAGGTCGTGTATCTTTCCGACAGTACCTGCCAAGCAAGCCATATAAGTACGGTATGAAAATTTGGTGGATATGCGATAGTGGAACTAGTTATCCGTTACGTGGTATACCGTACTTAGCAAAAGAAGGTCTCAACGAGCAGAAAACTTTAGCGCAAAAGGTGGTTGAAGACTTTGTGAACCTTTCTGAGAACTAAAAGGAATATTACGTTCGACAACTTCTTCACCAGCTACGAACTTGCATCCAGTTTTGCTTACCAAAGGCTAACTTGTGTAGGAACGCTCAGAAAAAATAAGCGCTGCATACCACCAAATTTTTTACCTCACAGGCGACGGAATATTGAAAGCAACTTGTTTGGTTTTCAGAAGACAATGACTTTGGTATCTTATGTACTTAAGAAAAATCGCTGTGTCATATTATTAGCTACAATGCACAACGACTCCACCATTGATGAGGAAAATGAAAATAAATCTGAAATCAATAAGTACTACAATTCACGAAAGAGGGGTGGATACACTTGATAGATGTACATACATATTCAGTGAAACGCAAAACTAATAGGTGGCTTTGTCTATTTTTTCAAATTAACTGATGTGTGTGGAGTAGCTTCATTTGTCATTTGGAGAAATATCCATCCTGACTGGCATATTTCCAAAAAACGAAGACTTCGCAAAATTTTCTTACGAGAAATTACAACAGAATTAGTACTGGGGCAAATTAGACGTCGTAGTTTGAGTGGCTTGCATAAAAGTCATACTTCATTGATACAAACTACGTTGAATCAAGTACCAAAACACGGGGGAGTCTTCGGCTCGAGAAGTAAGAAAACGAAAACAGTGCTATATTTGCCCATCAAAGAAAAGCAGAATGTCAACACAGTTATGTGATAAGTGTAAGCAAACGGTTTGTGGTGAACATTCAGAGAAAATACTCACGTGCACAAATTGCAAACTACATAAATAACTTTCAAATATTTTACTATCTTGTACTATTTTTAAATTATATCTTCTGACACACAATATTCTTTCTGTATGTTTTAATCTTACTGTATACCTACTACATGAAATAAATAATGCTCATTTTGCTATTATTTACATCAACAATGTGTACAAATAGATGTGAGCCTGTGAGGCACACCTTGGTAGGACACGTTACGATAAAACGTTGGTAGGACTAGGGTTAACACCAACAGAAGAGTGTGATTCTATTTTTTTTTATATAAAAGTGTTGGAAGGTTATTTGGAAGGCTAATACAAACGACTGTTCTCCTCGAATATAAAGCTCACTGAAATGATGTTGTTTAAGGCTAGGAAGATCAATGACTTGCAAGAACGGTACAACTGGAACAGAATGTGCTGGAGATGATAGAGGGAGATCCTGGTAGTTCCACGCGAAAAACTGCAGATATTTTGAATGTAAGTCATTGGACAGTTTGGAATTTGTTGTATCCATACCACATTCAACGCATTCAGGCACTACAACCTGCTGATTTTCCTCCACGTATTGCATTTATGTCAATGGATATTGCAAACATTAGTTCGCATCCCTCTATTCTTGACACAGATTCTTTTTACCGATGAAGCCAGTTTCTCAAAAAATGCAATAAGGAATTCATAATAACCATGTGTGGGCAGATGAAAATCCGCATGAGGTATTTGAAGATCGTTTTCAACATCAGTTCTCGTTGAATGTTTGCGTTGAAATTGTGGGTGACTATCTAATTGGACCGAAGACTCACTGGCGTGGTGTACCGCAACTTTTTGGAAGCAACGCTGCCTGAGTTTCTGGAGGATTTACCATACGCGACAAGAATTGCAATGCGGTTTATGCACGATGGTGCACCACCACATTTCAGTTTGGTTGCTCGTAATTTTTTAACAGTAACATACCAGGTGACCGCTGGATTGGTCGAGGTGGGCCACACGCATGGCCTGCTCGATCCCCAAACTTATTACACTGGGCAACAAATTTTCGAAAAGTTCATGCTTCCAAGCTGAAAATAGTCATTTCTTAATGAATTCAATGTGCTGAACACGAAAATGAAAAGCTGAATTGCCTACGGGTTTTCTGTAAAATGTACGCATATTTCAGAAAAAGTGTGCTTATGTCAATATTATAATACATGGTAAGAAAACATTAGTCTGCTTCTGGCTTTCGACTTCTTTTGGCCTGCCGTTTGTAGTGGACTTGTGGAGCATCTCTACTGATTGTCCAACAATAGTCAGCTAGCATTGACGTAGACCATTTGCCTTGGTACCGTTGCTCCATGGTGGCAATGTCCTGATGAAAGCGTTCGCCGTGCTCATCGCTGACCTGCCCGCAGTTATCAGGAAAGAAATCTAAGTGGGAATCAAGAAAGTGGATCTTTAAGGACATATTGCAGCCGAATTCATGGAAACAAAACCAACATTTCCTCAACCAGACACTTGAATTTTCTGCCTTGTCATTCCCCAGGAAGTTTGCTGCACTTGATAGAATGCATCCCAAACCTGTTTTCTTTACCTTGAAGAAGTTGCTCAACTTGGGGTCTCGGAAGAGCTGTCTAATTTGAAGCCCACAAAGATGCCCCTCTTTATTTTGGCTTCACTGAGTCGAGGGAATTTTCATGCAGGTACTTGAATGCTGGTCCATTCTTATCCATGCTTTTCAAGTTTTTTGACAAGACCGAACTTGATGTGTAAAGGAGGAATGATGATTTTGTTGTGGCTGTGCCAATGTGGGTGCTGTACATTCGTTTTTCTCAGGCTTAAAAAATGCTCTCGGAGGCCAGTCTTTCTTGATGTAGTGCAAATCGATTTCTCTGCTGTCCCACAGCACAAAGAAAACAGCAGTACTTTGTATATCCCTGCTGCAAACCCATCAACAGAGATACTACCTTCAGGTCAGAACATATCTGCCAGCCATACTTGCTGCAGTAATCGTCTCCAGTTAGCTGCTTTAGATTGCCGTAAGTCTCCTTTTATGTAGACCGCATGTGCAATAGGTATGGATGGAAGCTGGTTCCCATTATTCAACAAAACCGCCTTTAGGCTCAGTTTTGAGGCGTCTATAAACAGCCGCCATTCGTGGGGATCATGTGCAATACCGCGAGTTTGTAGGAGACCATCAATATCGCAGCAGAACACAAGGCTTTCTTCTTTCTTAAAGAAAGATTCGAAGAGCTGATGGTGAGTGCGAAATGAAGTCACTCGGACATTCTGTTCCAGAAGATTCCACTGTCGAAGTCTTGAGGCCAGTATCTCCGCTTTGCTTTTCGACAGATCCAAATCGCGAACAAGATCGTTCATTTCATCCTGGTAATTTTATGTGGTGCAGATGTTTCGTCAAAGCACGAAAAAGTTATCATCCTTACTGCACGTTGAGGAGAACTCGCCGACGCATGGCCATCCTCATCGTCTGAACTGATAGAAAAATCTGTAGGAGGTTCTGGAATTGGGAGTCCTTCGCCATGAGAGACAGGTCGCAGAACAGATGGTATGTTAGGGTATTCAACTGTCCATTTCTCTTCTTGTGATGCCTCCAGAAGCTGGTGGTACCATACAGAAATAACAGTCGTCAACGTGATTGGTGGGCTCCTCCAAATCATGGGACAGCAAATGGCATTGCTTTCTTTTGCCATTAAGCCACTGTTGAAAGATTTACGGCACAAGTGCGGCAGCATACGTGTGGGGCCCAGTCTTTGTCCTGGTCGCCTATCTTGCAACCAAAATACAAATGATACGCTTTCTTAACTGTTGCACTGATGTTCTTTTTCTTGTGCAGCAAATGTCACTTCCTCCGCAATATAACAGAAGTTATTTGCACTATTAACACAGTTACGAGGCATTGCTACTGTTTAGTTACTTTACACTATAGCAATCACTTGTGTATGCTAGAGCTTCGAAAAATATGCCGAATGACGGACATTGCACGAGTTAATTGTCACGTCGGCCATTTATAAATAAACTATAATTAGCTATTGCTTGATATTGCGCAATCAATTTCGCAACACTCTCAATGGAAACTTACAGCAAATGCTGCATTAACTTCTTTGCATGAAGGGGTGATGCAATATGACGCAAAATTTCATAATTTCTCACTAATTCATACATTATGCCATAGCATCTATACAATGGACAAAACGTCAATATCTCTGGAACGTGAACCAATCAACTTTTTTCAATGTGATATTCGTGTTCAGCACGTTGAATTCATTCGGGATTGGGTACTTTCACCTAAGAAGCAATTTCACTGTTGACCAGTGTTATTTCTTCTGGGGATCTCTGAAGTCGATAGTTCACACGCTACTCCAGTGGAGAATTTGCACGATTTGCGAAAACGGATAATTGCTGGGTCAAACACACCCTGGTGTGTTAAGTAATAAGAGTTTATTGTCATCGTCTGAAAACATAGACATTGTCATCACATACAATACAGATAATGTAAGAGAACACATATAAAATTCAAAAGCAAAAACGCGTATATCACAATAACAAACAGATAAGAGACAAAAGAACAGCTCTAGTTACTGAGGAATTCTTCGATACTATAAAAAACATGATTCAGCAAATGATCAGCCAATGCCTTCCGAAACAATCCCAGAGAAGTAACATCTTTCAAGACCCCAGGCAATTTATTATAACATTTTACTGCCATGTAATAGGGGCCATTTTCAAATAATTTTTGTATTACGCATTGGCACGCGCGGGTCCTGATGTGACCTTGTACTCATAATGCAGTAGTTGTCTTTATTTTTCCTAAAAGTATTTTCATGTTTTTTGTAAAACGTTAACAACTCGTATATATACAAAGATGGAAGAGTGTATATTCGCAAATTCTTAAAAATATCACGACAAGACTCCCGCAATCCAGCTCCCACCATATAACGCAAAATCCGTTTCTGCGATACAAACAATTGTTTCGCATGCGGAGAGCATCCCCAAAAGACGATGCAGTAACGCAGACGGGACTCGACGTAGGCATAATAGAGTGACTTAAGAACATTAATGTCACAATAGCGTCGAAGATTGCAGACCGCGAATACTGCCGAGCATAGCCGAGCATTTAGGGCAACACAATGGGACTCCCACTTTAGGTTATTATCTTACAAGTAGAACTTTCCGGTATAGACTTGCCATTACATTTAATGTATAAACTGGTAGGACCACGGACTTGGCCATTTTTAAAGTGAATCAACTCAGTTTTATCTTTGTTTAAGGTAAGTCCATGATCATCACACCACGCTATACCATACTGTTGATTGTATTATTCGCTGAGTTAACTACATCATATATAGACCCAGCCACAACGAAACTCGTGTCGTCAGCATATTGCGACAATAAACACTTATCAAGATATCGAGACAGGTTATTAACAAATATTAAAGAGTACGGGACCCAAGACTGATCCTTGAGGTACTCCACATGATACATTCCAACATTGAGAACAGAATGGTCGTTGATATATTGTCCCTTTCACCCGTTATGCTAACCACGGATTTGCGTTTTGTTAAATATGATTTAAACAAGTTGTAAGCAACTCCACGTACACCAATTCCCAGCAGCTTTTCCAGCAAAATGTGATGGTCCAGAGTATCAAAAGCCTTGCTAAGGTCAAAAAACAACGCCACTACACACTCCCTCCGATCAAGACCACTGTACACCGTATTCAGCACATTAAGAACTGCGTGGAGCTGCCCAAATTGCGTAACACTTAATATTTTGTGTTGTATCAAATAAGAGGTCGGATCATCTTCGTATAATACATTAGGTTGACCAGTAGCACTGAAGATCCTTGGTAAGGTGAAATATGCAGATCAAACCATCGACCTGTAGTCGGGGCATCGCTTGTCGGAACTATTCGGGAAGGGAGATAGCATGAATTACTCTATTTGCCCACAAAACGCAACTGCGCGCTGTCTAGTGAAGCACTGTATCACGAGGTATCACCAACGCATCGCTACTTTTCTCTTACCGAATGGTTCCGACATACGATACCCTGACTATAGGTTGACTGTTTGATCAATATCAGCCGATGATTACATACGTTTTTAATGTGACCTAATAAATATCTGTGTTAAAGGTATAATGCGTTCAAAACTTCAAACTGACAATGGAAGTGCGCACTCCAATTTTATTTGAAAATACATCATTATCAAACAAATGTCACAACATAAAATCATTGTTTGCTATTGATACTCTAGGCCTTTCATATGAAGGGCAATGTTGTCATTTGAGGCTTACATCAACATAAGAAAGTATGTTATCAATCACACCAATGACGGTTTGTTTAAGAATTCAGCCCGATAGCTTTAGTGGTACTTTTCAATGGCTTAACCCGGCTGATGGTCTAGTGGCTTGCACGCTTGACTATCAGTCGCGGGGTCCTCGATTCGACCCCGACGGACTGCTCTCAGAGTGAGGTTTTCGTAGTTTTCTTCACTTCTTAGGGAATGCTGAGAGACGAACATCTTAAGTCGCTCCACGGGCGCATGCCCAATAATAACTCCTGGCATGCCGTCGTAATAGGCGAAAGCTGTTGGGGATGCCAAGGCATGAATTATTATTATCGGAGTACACCCTAAAGAAAAATGTGGTAAAATTACTCCAAAAATAGATGGCAACTGGGCTACCGCCTATTTTTGGGGTAAATTTACACCTATAGGGGATTTTTCACATACTGGTGGAATATTCCTTGAAAGTGTGGTAATTTTCCCTGGTAAATTTACACCTCTAAAGTAATATTCCCTAATGGAATGGAATAATTTCAGGTAGATTTACCACACCTTCAAGGAATATTCCACCAGTATGTGAAAAATCCCCTATAGGTGTAAATTTACCCCAAAAATAGGCGGTAGCCCAGTTGCCATCTATTTTTGGGGTAATTTTACCACATTTTTTTTTAATCTATAGATTAGAGTAGCAACAATGAAAATAGAAATAATTGATTATTAGATTGTTTTATCATCCAGAAATATTAAGTTTCAGTTATCTAATAATATGTTTATGTCATTTAGGACTTAATGCAGATTCTCCACTTAAATATTCAAAATATACCATTTATAATATTAGATTTAATTTTAATAATTTCTGAAAGATATATTAATTAGTTGGATTACAGAGAGTTTACAATAATTTCAATAAATTTTTAAATTCAATAAGCAATGTTTTAAAGAGTAAACATTTTGGGAGAAAGGTCGATAAGAAAAGCCAATAGTTACTAAGAATTGGTTGTATTCATAATACAAAGATCTAGTTGAATGTAACCATAAAATAAATTTTGACTAACAAAATACATTAAAAAATCTTATCAATTTGAGTTTGGATTTGGAGCTTTTTTATTTTTGTTGCCCTGTTCAGGGTATATTTAAAAAAAAATACCTCTGCAGAACTTCTAATATGTTAGAAGCCTCTTTTGCGTACTGCAAATGAAAATTAAAGTATGCCGCCATCATTTGTTGTAATGCAGAACGAAATGAATCTGTTGGGTCTAATAACTGTCTTTCTACCATTAAAGAATGCGACTTCACATTTCCTAGAAATGCAAAATAAATGTAAAAAACATATGAAATAAATATATTTTTATTAATACCTTCTTCCAAGCATATTATCAACGGTGTATTCACCTCAATTTCTTCAAGTTTAGATTTATCTGAAAATTTTTAATACATTTAGCATTTAAAAATATATTGCATGTAGATAACAGTACTGCGAATCGAAGCCTCTTTATGTGAAACCGGGGTTTGGATGCAGTGATTAATCGTCTTTAAAAATTGCAACCAGTAAAACCGGTTTTCAAAATCAAAACCGGTTTTTAGAAGCAGATTATTGCGCCTTAAATAGGTTTTCCGGATTTAAAATACACAGCACTTATAAAAAAGTAATACGTATTGTTTTTAGTTTGAAACTGGTTTTGAAAATCGATTTTAAAAACTGAATTTTAAAAACCGATTTTTTCTAAAAATCGATTAACCGGTTTTTGATATCTGGCGATTCCCGCAATACTAGTATATACATAAATAATGTTATGATTAACTATTGAACTCAAATTTGCCGTCCTGCGGTCTTGCACATTTGCATGTATAAGTGCTTAATATACCTACTTTACTTTTGTCATTAAATCCTAGAGTAAAACCAAAATAGTCTCTTCCTTACTTTACTTGTATCATCACTTAACAACGAAAACATAGCCTCCAATAACGGCAAGACACTAGTTGTTTTATAATTCCAAATGTTTAATGAAAGAGAAAAAAAGAATTGACTCCTTCAAAACGAAGACTTTCTGTTGTTTAAATTGAAAAGTTTGATACGGTAGTTTCCTGCGTGTCATTTGCACATTGAAAACTTACTTTAAATAAATGTATCATATCTTGTAGCAACAATATCGCCAAATGCTGTTGAGGTTAAGTTGCCAGTATATCATATTAGATATTCATACGCAGGTGTATGTCTATTATTTATGTGTGCTGTCGTAGCTAAGTACATGGTAATCATCTCAATACATAATTAATGTAAAATGAACTTACCTCAATCTTTATTTGCAAGACAAAATGAAAAACACACCACTTACATTTATGCGTTGAAGCTATCAGTGTAGATGCCGCACTTGTATTCAAACTGCGTACCTCAAACGCTTGCGCGTTGTATAGTCGACGGCTATATGTAATGCATTCTCGTAACGGGTTTAATTTTTGATCAAGCGACACAATGTAATGCAATGTTAAAAAAAACATTTTGTGTTCCAAGCAAATAACAGATGCATATATATAATGTATATAATCAGAATTTCATGTCCCTTGTATTAGCCATATTGTATTTTTACCAACATAAGGGGTAATATTCCACGAAATATGTTATTTTTCCTTGCTCCTAAGCAAATTTCCCCAAGTGGGGGAAAATTACTTCATTTATTGAAGTATTTTTCCATCAAAGTCGGTTTACCAGGCAAAATTACACCTAATTTGTGGTAATCTGATGTTTATTCTTTTTTTGGTGTAATTTACCTTATATTTCATATGTTTTTCACATACCAGTGAGGTAAATTTACCATCATTTTTTAGAGTGATAGAGTTTTTGTCACTAGATGTCGCAGTAAAACGAATTTAGTAGTTCTTAAAATAAAACCAGAGATATGAAATCCAACTATTTCTTATATCTAAAGGGAAATACATATGTACCGATTGTCTCTCTGGATATCTGCATTAATACTTATATACCGTTACTTTTACAATCCAGGAAGACGCATTAACATCTACTACACCGCATTCTGACATCGCAACGCTCCAATAGCGCCCTCATAGCTGCGAATTTAAGATCAGCGCTGGCTTTTCGTGTTCTCCTTTGTTGCATAAACCGTGGTTCCGACTTTCCGGGTCACTGCACCCGTTTCCTCTATATAAAGGGCGCTTCAGATGTCGAAAAGAGGCTTCCTGGAGAACGCTATTCTAACCCCCTACACACCTTTATACATGTATACGTATAGTTTGAAGCGACGTGCTACGAGTAATAATTAACGTCACGTACCCTCTCTTACTTCAGCATGTAGGCCGATGTGGTACGTGTGTAGACTGTGAAGGTTAATCCATTTGCATATAGTCGACTATACAGTGGATCTTTTTAATGGAAATTTCGCAGCAATTCAGAAAATAAATGGGTATTAATATTACACACAAGAAAACTGAGGTAAAATCTTATCTTAAACACCTACTTCCATATAATTGGGAATAACCCGTCCGAACTACGTGGAAGAATATTCCTCGTGCAATTTCCAATTAAATATGACATCGCCTGATGGCCTTCTTAGTCGATCGTCGAGGCGCGAGACACTGCGAAACGGGTGAACTGTCAAATTAACGCCCAAGAAGAATTGGAAGGCCAGCCAGATGCTCCTCACTGTAAAATTCATTTTAATTTCGCGTAGGGACGACAAGGCAGTTTATGGGCGAATGTTTGGCATTCCTGAACGCTCCTCTTCGAAAACGTGCGACACGACTGGCGTTTCCAGAGTCGCCCAGAAGCCGGAAACAGTGGAAAAGGAAATGTAATAGAAGTAGTTGTATATCTTCCGGTTGGTAACGTGTACGGTGTGTCTCATTGCTTAATAAAAACGCCATGGCTAATAGGTACAAATATTTCGTCAATTTCTGTCAAGGAAAAATGGATAAAGATAACATGGATAAAATTTGGCTCGTAACGAGGCGAAAAAGGGTAGTAGTTGTAGTGTCTGGATTCTTTTTTCAAAATAAATAAACACCTATCCAGTCATTTTTTTCTAAAATCGAGCTAATTTCTTAGATATACGATAAGTTATGTTATAACCTTATGACGAATGCCAGTGTTTGTCCTAACGTGCCGTTGTTTTTCTCGAAAACGGATCAAGATATAAAAATTAAACAAGTATGTATTTTTCATTTAAAAAAGGTTGCTCTTATTCGGTTTATGTGATTCTGCATACACAAAAAAGAAGAGCTTCGTTTTAGCTATTCAGCAGGGTGTAACTAGCGCCCTCTATGAGCAACGGTAAATCATCATGCTGGAAAACGTACACACAAAAAAATAATTACTCAATTTGAATATAAATGCATCACATTAATATAACATAACTTTCCATATAAGCAAGAAGATGATGTATTTATATTGAGAATAAAATGTGTTCAGTTTTCCAAACCCGTGAATTTGTTAGGCGAAACAATTTTTAGTTCAAATGCAGTCAATATACTAAAATCATTATGAACATATAATATTTTCACCACAAAAATAATTATTTTAGATTTGAGTAAATAGATTTTCTCAACTGGAAACTATCATATTTATGCCTTAATAATTTATCTACATTTGGTAGAAGTATATAAAAGTATTATTTGAAGTATTGCCATTATTTGCTTCCAAAATATAAGTGTATTGAACTGATAATACTTACCTGCTTAATCTAAGCATTTCTACTATTCAAGCGTAATAATTATCTACTAATTTTGTGTCTGTAACACCAAAAAACCTTGGTAGGCGAAAATTAATAAATAAAGAAATATTATGTAATTAAATAAATTTACTGTCATAGTTTATAGTTTTACAATGTTTGAGAGAAGGTAGCGTATCGGGGTACTCCAGAAGAACGCACGGGATATTGATGCGTAGAGGTATAGATGTTATGCGTATCCGTCGTTGCGACCGGTGTTCTCGGGATACTTTCCACTCAGTGCCTGGGCCTGGTATCTAGTCGGCGTTGGTTACTGATATAATTTCAATCAGGATAATAATTTGCTGGTATTATGTAATGATAGAATTTCCACAATTTTAATATTTTATTTTGAAAAGATTTTGTTAATAGAATTGTTTGGTAAATTTAATGTAATTGTTCTGTTTAAATTTAAATTCATTCAGTTGTACATTTTGCGTGTACCAGTATTGTATATAATTCATTGTAATATTCTAGTTTTTACTTTCTTTGCATTTTATGCGCTGCTTTGGCACGCAATTGTAAATTTTATATATATATGCGACCGTGTTACCCAGAGGCTCAGTTACCAGATTGACGAGCGTGAGTACAGTTTATTTATTTTCTTTGCTACCATTTTTGGTAATTCATTTTTATTTTAAGATTTGTTCGTTTAAATTGATATTTAAATCGTCCATCTAGGAACTCATTAAATAATTGCTGTTGTATTTTAATTGTGTACACAAGTCGGATGTAAGATCAGTTATTTTATATTGTTCTAGAAGATATCGTTTTTTTTAGTTTAAAGAGTTTATTTTTCCGTTTCTTAGTTTTCAAATTAGTTTTCTTTGTTAATCACCTCGGATTAGGTGAAAAGAAGCATTGAGCTTGTGATTAAATTTCAATTTTAATACACTTGTTTTGTCCACGTTTAAATTTATTTTAGTGTGTTGAAATTTTGAGACCACGTGGATTTTTTTTTGTGCGAATAGGATTTTCTTCTAAAACAAATTTGTCTTTTGCTTTGTTTAGAGGATTTTGAATTGTCCTCAGTAATTGTAGAGTCTAATGCAGTTTTTGTTTTTGGCCAGAATCTTAAATTCATGGTTTTATTTCTGCATAATTGTATTTAAATGTTTTTTTTTCTTTTTTTTTTTATTATAATAAAAGTTAATGATTGTTAACGTCATTCAAAGTTTCTATTCTTTTATTTTTGATTCAACCTTTTCAATTTTAATAATTAAAGATAGTCAATTTACTTACGCCCACATTTTACTTTTCAAGATTAGTTTTAATTGCGAAAGTAACCCTGAAAGTAGATATTCTTTTGCGCCCTTTTAAAATTTTATCTGCTGAGCTAGTAAATTTAAATTTTCATTTTTTTTTACTTTTCATTTTGCATTTATGCTGGTATCATCGGTACACAGCAATATCTTTGTTAATGTACACACCTACCATGTTCATATATTATCGACACAATGGCGCTGACTCTAAGTATTATTTCAACGTTTTTTAAACCGGTAATCCTTTAATATTAGACAACACGTACGTACTTACCTTCGAATATTTTAATCAGTTTACACACGTTGTATAAAGAAAATTCTTAGGCTAAGTTAATTTTAAATTTAAGAAAAGTTTTACAGTACAAAAAAAAAAATAATCTATTAAAATAGAATTAAATATTTGACTCGATTATACTAGTGGTGAATGAACCACCCTGCATATTACAGCCCGATATTTAATCGGTTGATGTTTTAAATATATTTTGAAGTCGTTAAAAAATGAAAAGATATCTGAATATTACAGTTAACTATTTTTCTGAACTAGTGATACCCTCCGGTCCTTGGTATAACATAAAAAATTACAGTACCGTTGAATAAAAAAATTAAAAAGTGATCGGGGTTGGTTATTTACTAAAAACAATTTTTAAACGCAGACAAAATTTACAACTAAAAAAAGGAAACGTGCAAACTTAGCTCTTTGTACTCAAACAGCTAGTACAGCCTTGGAAATCCTCTCCTATCCGAACAGATCGTAGCCTCTGGGCAGACTTGGTAATACCCGAAGCATGGTTCACTGACTTTCTACAGGAGGTAGGTAGGATTCTCCAAAAGGACTTAAAAAGGTCGCAGAAGCCCTCAGCCGCACATGGATGTTCAAAATCTCACACAAAACGAAGATACCAAAATTCAAAGAAATAAGGGGTATTGAAAAAAACCCCTAAAAACACAGAAACCTCAAAATTAGTGATTTAAAAGAAATGACAAGATTTGCTTACCGTTAAAATAACGAGGTTTTACAACGAAGAGAAGAAATAGACAGAATGGCGTTGCAGAAGCGTGATTCTCAAATTATATCCCGAATTTATCGAGCCCATCAGTCGTGATATTCCCAAAAATTCCTCACCAAACACAAGCGAAGATACGGCTAATGATTATTTCAAGCAATCTTCCAATAAAATCCACAGATGGGTGAAAATATCCAAAATTTCCAAAATAGGAAGATCTACTCGTAAGAACACGTCTGAACAACAACCCAGAATGGCCAGCCAGCCGGAAGGAAGGAAACGTCACACCGCCAATTAGAAAACAGATAAATAAAATAAGAAAACGGACAAAGAGGTGCCCTCTGACGTCGAAAAGATGTAAACACAAAATAAAATGATCTGAATAGACGGTCGATTGGGCAAAACGAACAGATCGATCAATGCGTGGGAATCGATAATACCGGCATAGGCAAAACTGACAGATCTTAACCTTCCTAGAAGTGAAACGTCAAATGTCAAAACATGGGAATTGAAGAAATTTACTAAAATTGAAAGAAATTAAACGAAAATCTAAGACCGTATTAAGTGTTAGAAACTGACTGTAAGCAAATGAGACTAAAAGATACAAATTCTAGCTAGACCGCACTAACATGGGGAAGAAAACACAATTTGAAAGCCAAAAATTAAACGATAAAGTTTACGTTGAGGAATTACAAGACGTAGGAGCATCTCTGAAAGTAAAAGAAGGTAGAGGACGGACATAGGGGAAAATAGGATTACAAATTGATTGTCGAAAAGACTAGCGGAGAACTAATTCGAGGTGAGCGAAGTAAAAAAAACCGTAACATTCTTGCTTATCCACGACGCACGCGTCATGTGTCTTTGCCATGTATTGGTGTGTTATCGAAGTAAAAATTCAATATCTCTACTATTCCCAGTTTCATATTTACCATTCTTAACGACTCACACTGTATAAATCACAGCAGGTAGATTTGAGGTAGCTCGTTTCAATTGAAATGCTCTGTGTTTAACTTTGAGTAGTACATATTTCAAACGTATTTTACACATAAGGAACTCGATATCCCACATCTATATCACTCCCTTTTCGATATTCGCCCGAAAATCTCGTGCAATAGCGACGCGAGATTCCCCACAATGAAAAGCGTCTCCGGCCGGACGCTTTTAATATCACACCGTCCCCAAGGGAACCACATAAAGACCCAGACCACCACCATCTATCTCTGACCATCAGGTCAAAGGCGAACCAACCGACGGCGTATATCTCCCCCTGGTATCCGGTATCTCTCGCCGTATACCTCGTTGCCTTCATTTGCGTTTCGTTCGCGCATCATTGCTCCGCGGCTTCTTTGTTCCTGCGAAATTGAAAACCGGGGATGTTGGACGGCCCCCGCGCCCGCCGGCGACCCCGCGGGCCTCTTCCGACTCGATTACCATAAGGTATACACGCTAAATATTAATGCGTTCACTCCGGGGCGAACACCAGCGGCGAAATAGCGACAGGGAAGTCTTTGGGGTGTTCGTGAGCGCTGCTACTAGCTGGAATGGCTTGCTCTTTCTTAAACGGTCGACAGATTCGCGGAATGTCTTCTGTAAGTGCTGGCGTAAGTTGGAGCTTTGAGATTTGTGGAGTAAACTCTGAAAATGTCTATCACTGTTTGTGTATCTGCACTGATAGAAGTATCCTGTTTGTTTGAAAGGAATTGCATTAAACGAAATATAGTTGCGTTTTCTATATAGCCAACATGATTACCCTGAAAAGGAATATAATTGACGTATTGCTGTGTACTGACTGAATGGAAAATGCAAAATGAAATTAACAAGGAAAAAGAAATTAAATTAGCTAGCTCAATGGATAATTTTTTTAAAGGGCGCAAAAGAACTATTAACCTCAGAGTTACCCTCGCGAATTAAAACTTGAATCTAACCACGAAAAGTAAATTGTGGGTGAAAGAAATCTGACTTTCTCAATTACCCCAAAAAACTTTAAAATGTTTAATTTAAAATAAAAGAACAGAAATTTAACTCAACAACGTTAATTAACAATCAAAAATTTATTATAAAAAAAAAAATAATTACAAATTGTGCAGAAAAAAAAACCGCGAACAGAGGGTTCTGGCCTAAATTTAAAAACTGCACGTGATTCTAAAATTACAATAGGACAATGCTAAATCCTATATCAAAGCAAAAGATAAATTTGTTCAAGAAGATAATCCTTTTTATACAATCCACGTGGTTTCAAATTAACACAAACTAAATTAAACGTGGACAATTTTTGTAAAAAAAAACAAGAATGAAACTAAATGCAAGCACAAAGCTTCTATTCATCCAACCCGAGGTGATTAATAAAATAAAAATGAAACAGCAAAATAATTCTTTAAACAATAATAAAAAAACTAAATCGAAATACATATCTCATCATCTTCCTGCACACAAATAAATGAACTTACATTTATGATGTGCACACATCAATATAATAACAATTATTATAACACGAATTCCTTGATGGACAAAATAAAACAATTAACGCGAATCAAATTACGAAATAAAAATGAAATACAAAATGGCAGCAATGAATTCAAAAATACATGTACTCACGCTAGCGTCTACCAAGGAACTGGTTGAAAAATCTCTATCGCTGCGTACAACGCAGTCGTATAAATCACCGACACAATCGAAAAGAAAAAGCGCCAATAACAAGAGCAAATAAAAGACATCTTAAAGAGTGAAATTAATTTAAAAAAAATGAACACTTAATTAAATAAATTATACAATTAACTCTTTAACTAAAATTATACAAACTAAACATTATTGTGGAAATGTACTGCCACAGCAGTATGTAAGTATAAAAAATATTTAATCTAATTAGTTACATACTATAATTCTGCAATTTCACATTAGTGTGTCCAGAGGATGCCGAAACTGGTCAACAATAATTTTTAATAATAAAAGGATTAGAAAGAACATATTTTTTAGTTTTGCTACTATTTATTCCATAATACCACCAATCCAAAACTTCCAATAGCTATATAAATATGAGCAGTTCACCATTAGTTCAAGAATATATGAGAAGCCGATTGAAATGCAGAATTGTAGAAGAACATTTGCAATTTATAAGAATTTGTCTAAAAGAAAAACTCATACCTACTTCTGTGTACTAAATGAATTAATGAAAATACAAAATGAATATCAAAAATGAAAAATTAAATTAGCTAGCTCAACGGGCGAAAAAGAACTATTAACCTCAGAGTTACCCTCGCGAAATAAAACTTGAATCTAACTACGAAAAGTAAATTGTGAGTGAATGAAATATGACTTTCTTAAATACTCCAAAAATTGAAAAGGTTTAATTAAAAATAGAAGAACAGAATTTTTAACCCAAAGATGCTAAGCAACAAACAAATTTATTTTATAAAATGGGTAAAAAATTACAAAATGGCAGAAAAAAAAACCCGAACTGAAGGTTCTGGCCAAAAATAAAAAAAACTGCACTTGATTCTGAATTACAATAAGACAATGCTATTTCCTATACAAAGATTTGTTTGTTCAGGAAGATAATCCAATATCTTTCAATTACAAACCACGTGGTTTCCAATAAACACAAACTAAATTGAGCGTGGACAAATTCTAGTAAATAACAAAAGAAAAATTTAAATACTAAGCTAAAAAAACTAAGCTTCTACTCATCCAAATCCGAGGTGATTGATAATTAAAAGCGAATCAGCAAATTAGAAAAACGGAAAATAAACTCTTTAAAATATAATGAAAAAAATTAAACTGAAAAAATATCTTCCTGCACAGAAATAATAAATGATCTTATATCTATAATGTGCACACATCAATACAATAACAATTATTATAAAGCGAATTCCTTGATGGACAAGAATAAAAGACAATTAAACAAATCTCTAAATCAAATGAATTAACAAAATGGCAGCAAAGATTTAAAAATACATGTACTCATGCTAAAGTCAACCAAGGAACTGCCTGACAAAATTCTACAGTCGTTTTTCATACAACGCACAACGCAGTCGTGCAACTCAACGACAAAATCTAATAGAAAAGGCGCTAAACAACATGAGCAAATAAAAGACATCTAAATGAATGAAATTAATATAAAAAAACTTAACACTAAATTAAATAAATCATACTATTAACTCATTAACTAAATTTATACAAACTAAACATTATTGTGAAAATTCTCCCGGAACATTGATCAAATGGCTGATCGAAATAAAACAAGACAAAATCTATGCAACTAAAAATACACTCGCGAAAAATGGGGTGCCTGTCCATAGCAGTATGTAAGTATAAAAAAAAAATTAATTAGTTACATACTATAATTCTGCAATTTCACATTAGTGTGTCCAGAGGATGGCATAAGCTGAAACCGGTCCACAATAATTTTTAATAATAAAAGGATTGGAAAGAACATATTTTCTAGTTTTGCTACATGTAAAGTTGCCACAATATCATCATCATCTACAATAAATGTTCGGAATGGCTTCCTCCAACCTGGATACAAGCATTCAATCTTCTCGTCATTGACTGTCGAACTCTTTCAAACACACCAGGGCCGTTTCTAATTGAGTTACATCCAGCAATTATCCGATTTCGCAAATCGTCCAAATTCCCCATTGGAGTAGCGTAAACTATTGACTTCAGCGATCCCCAGAAGAAATAATCTAGGGGGTTTAAGTCTGGGGATCGAGCAGGCCATGCGTGTGGTCCACCTCGACCAATCCAGCGATCTCCGTATATTGCTGTTAAATAATTACGAGCAACCAAACTATATTGTGATGGTGCACCATGGTGCATAAACCACATTGCAATTCTTGTTGCGTATGGTACATCCTCCAGAAACTCAGACAGCGTTGCTTCGAAAAAGTTGCGTGTTTCATAAGAGGACAGCTATCAACCATATTGGATGTAATTATTATTTTATGTTTGTAAGTCCAGTATAATTTGGATTAAATCGTATTAGTAGTCATGGAAGTTAATAATAATAATAATAATAATAATAATAATAATAGTATTTATTGATTACTACATCAAAAAGATTACATGTTGAATATAATTTATCGTCTAACAACTGTACGATAGCCTGGTATCCTAGGTTTTTATTTTACTTGACTGGGGTAGTAACTCAATGTAATTCGTTGAAAGAAAATGAATGAAAATCCTTGGTTACGTGAGGTTGTTGATAAAAAAAACTTCTAAAAAAGGTTGTTTGTATTTTTATCAAGTTAAATGAATTAGGTGATATTCCTGTGTTATATCTGGTTTTGAAGGGGATATTCTATGTAAATAAGTCAAGAATAAGTTGAAATATAAATTTATTAACCAAATCATTAACGATTTTTCAATTCGCAATGAAATTAAATGTCACTAACAGACATCGTAGAAACCCATCCAAAGATACATAATTGTAGAATTTCCCTCCTCTGGAGTAACTGAGATGTGTTTTAATAACTTAGAGTTAGCACCACGTCGCCTCATGGCTACTATATAAGGGTGAAACGAAAGCCTACACGGTTTGAGTTCGACGTTAGCAAGGTTGCGTCTTGGGGCTTCTGCCGGCAGAATCGATACGAACGACAGAGAAAGAGCGATAGAGTGGGAAAGACGGAGTGAACAGAGCCACCGCTGAACCGTCTAGACCGTAAACGATACGCATTTATCTGAGTGCTGAATTCGGTTACGCTAATACAAGACTGCTCTTACTCTAGATGGAAAAAAAGAATGTTTTATTGATGTTATTGCGACAATTTTGGGGACCGGGTGAAAAGAACTCATTTTCATTTTTGATGTAGATACGTCAAAGCGATTAGAATTTTAATTTTTAAAAAGAAAATGACATAGTTCTCCAAATTGCCATTCTATCAGCTCCAAAAAAATTAAGTAGGAATTCTCACGAATAAAATTTTTATTTTAGAGTACTTAAAATTGAAGACATAGAATGTTTTTTTTTTATTTTAAATATATACGACAAATTATATGAATTGCAAATAAACGACTTCTCAGTTCATCAACATTTTCAACGGGAGTCCTATGAATTATTAGTTATTTAAGGTGACCCAGAAAAAAAATCTAGAGAATTTAATGGTGCGATTCTGTGCAACTCTATATAACTCTATAAAACTTCTTGTAAGAGCTTTAAACCTCTGTAACACATCGGACATCAAAATATTTGTTACATTAGAAGATAATTAGATCAGCAAAAAGTGGAATACAATGGTAAGACTATTAAATGGAACAGAAAATCCATCAATGTGCAACAAAATGAAAGAAGGTAACATATTTCACATATATTCATCAATATTACGTGGCTTGAACTTATACGATACTGGCTTATGATGCCACGTACTTCATTTGAGTCCAAGGATAATATTTTGGACAACAAGATTCCTCCTCTTCAAAAAAAAAAATATTAAAAAAAAAATACAGGGTGTATATTTGTCCAAAATACGATGAAAATGTGCGAATTGAAACATCGTTTAAAGATTTTAAGGGCATGTAGTACCATCGAAAATAAGGTTAAAAGTCATAATAAACATATTTCCACAAATTAACTGTTTACGAGATAACAGCGATTTTATCGCAATTGCAGAATAAGTTTGCTTTGGCGGTTTTTATTAAGGTGTTATTGCATTAAAGAAGATATTCAAAATGATGTCCTTCCATTTCGACACAGGACCTACATCTGCTTTCAAAGGAAGCGCACACTCTTTCAAAAAACAATGGTTTTTCTCGTATTATCTGGCAACAGTGTTCTATTCATTGGCGCAACTCTGGAAGGTCGTTTACTGGTATTGCGTACACGAAACTGTTCAAATTTACTCCAGATACATAAAAGTCCACTTGTTTAGATCGGGAGACCTTGGAGGCCAAGCAATGGGACCTGCTCGCCCTATCCATCTCCCAGGAAATTAATTTATTTATTCATGTATAGTAAATACAAAATCTGTCAGCAGATCAGTATGATGATACGATTTTTACTTAGAATTTTGCACTTGTGTTAATTTTTGTTATTAAATATCGTATCGCCTGAATGTAAGATCTAGGCAACTCCCTCGATAGGCTATTAAGAGTTTTCTGAACTGACAATGAGTAAAATATAATCTAGCTATCTTGCAGTGTCTACCATGTGATGTGTATCCAACTTTATTAAAAGTGTTGGTATAGAAAAAATTATGTGGAGAATGTGATTTTGTAAAAGTTCATTTCTTTAATTTTCTCCTTTATCTCAGGAAACCGAGTTACCCAGTTCTTACATTCAGGCGACGATATGTTCTAAATAAGATTAAATGATATTTTTTCTATTTTGCGTTCATAAAAACGCAATTGTAACACGCTTTTGCGTATGGAAAAGTGCTTCATTGTGATACGCCTTTTTTCATTTCTATAGGTTGGCTGTATTGAATACATTATGACAGAAAGCAAAATTGACGTTTAATGCATGTAAATTGTAAATACTTTAATCAAAAATTCTATACAAATTTAGTTTACATTGTTATGTTATGAAACGTGGATTACTGTATACATTTACACTGACGGAACAAGTATCTTGAGCATGTATTGTTATGCCAGGCAAATTCTTCGTAACAAAGTTTTGCTGAGTTATGTTATTGGTTTTAATGGTAGACTCTTGTGATTAAGAATCATTCGATGATATAACTCTAGAATGACCAGATGTACTTGGCCCTGATAAGTTGTGCGCTACAGCCACTTTACTTTTCATAAATGTTTCGATTTAACCCTCAGCTACCGCAAATGACTTCCATCCTCCATGACGTTTTATAGTCAGCAAATCACTGCCTGCGTCTGCTAAGTGTGTAGCACTAGAACGTCTGAAGCAATGTCCAGTATAAAGGTCTGGAATTGGGCAATTTTAGAAAATCAGCTATTAATTTTGGCATTTTGCCAATCGTATTAATTCCAATCGGGCACGATATACAATAACCATTGCGATATGTAAGGAAGAACTTTGAATGATTAATATTTTTTCGTCGCAGGGCGACATATTTTTTAATTAAAGTAATCCATCTTTCATCCGTAATTGCAAAAACTCTTACGATATTATTTTTTGTTTTAGGTACTGTCACCAAAATAATATCACTCTTAAATTCTAAATCATGTATGGACATATTTGTTAATTCATCTCGTCTACAGGCACCTATGTAACCCATTATTAAAACGATCTAAAATTAAATCCATTTACATAAAAAATACATTTTGCAAATAATATCGTACCTTTATTGCTAAATACAATGCGTCAGAATCTTCTTCTATAAATTTTATTAATATCTTCAATGCATAAAATTTTAGATTTCCTTAGCCTCGTATCCCTCAGAGAATCGTTTTAAATAGGCTTGTAATTAATATATTTTGATATGTCTGTATTTATAAATGGAAAAGCAAGAACGAAGCATGGAATACATAGACCATAAGGTAGAAGATTTCTTATTTTTACCTTGTAATTCAAAATATGCCAATAAAATGTTTTCAGATATTGTGTTGACATTATTCTGTACAGCCCATAGTTCAATTGATGGTAGCATTTTCATATACTAACTTTTGATTTTTCGGTAATAAATTTATGACGGCGTTATCCGCAATTTCACGCAGTTGTGGTGGCGTACAAGATAAATTTGTTCTCAGTATCACTCATTTTTTACAGTTTACAGAGACTATATTATGAAATATATTGTTTAAACAATTTAAATAGCCGAATTTGAATTTTGAATTCGTCAAATGTCAATCGTATGTCAATGTGACCAACTTCATATAAAAATAAAACTCAACATTTTTAATGAGTTTTTTATTAAGTATTTATTATCAATTTATAATGCAAAATAGAAAAAATAGTATAAAGGACTCGTTTCATAAGGCTTTTTGTCGCCTTATCATGCCTTATGAAACTCGTACTTTAATATACTATTATACCTCGCTTTGCAGTGATTTGAAATGTTATTGGATTGGAAATATTATGTGATAAAGACAAAGTGTGAAAACGTAAAGAACACAGAGAATATGTCGTCAGCTGATAGAACAATAAAACAAATTTACAAACATTACCAGAATTTACATTGCAAAGTTAAAGATTTTGAATGCAAGTAATTTATTATTTTATGTAATACAAAACAAAAGCATTTTGGGAGAGAATATGTTTTCTTCAAAAGAATAAAAGAAGAACCATAAAAATATACCTACATAATAATTTCAACATTGTTCATTTTTATATTCGATCTTGAGCTTTTTCTTAGAAATTACATTAAGTTTTGCTCTTGATATATCTTACAGGTGCTTATATCTCACAATAAAAGTTATGGAAATATGGAATAGATTTATGAAAAAACTTAAAAAGTTTATACAGAGTAAGCAAACTTGTAAGTTAACTTATAGGGCATTATAGATCTCCACAGAATCCCACACAATCTGTAGTATATGTGAAATATGTTACCTTATTTTATTTTGTTGCACATAGATGGATTTCCTGCTGCATTACAAGTGTTGCCATTATGTTATTCTACGTTTTCTGCATAATACAGGAATCTATAGAAATCTGTACACAATATTTATCTGTTGCTATATCTACAACTACCCGCTTTTTTGTAAGGTATAGATTTATAAATTTATGAATTTACAGCTTTTTGCTCAGAATTCCCCTATAAGTCGTTTAATACTCAAAAATAAAACTCATGAAATTCGTCTTAACATATTTAGAATCAGCCTGTATACTCTCTCCTATTTCCTCTTATTTTCACAGCACATAAACGTTCTAATATACATAACAAATGGCTCCTTCTGACAAACAAAGTACTTAAAACTCTTCATCCTCTTCTGACTTGGGACTGACTATCCTCATTTTGACGTATCTGATTCCTTCAATCGCGATATATACACTTTGGACGTTATCGTTCCTCTTTGCTTCCGTCTTCTATAAGAACAGCGTTAAACCGCTCCGTCAAAGAATAAAGTTTGTTTGCAGTTGACGTCGAATTGGTTCATGTTTCGTTCGAGGAAAGTGGGGGAACATCAAGCCTACATTCCCCCCAGGCTTATTTCTCGTGCTATTTTGTTTTCTTCTCGGTAAAATTTTCGATATACGAACGTAAAAAGTCCACATAAATATTGATTTAACGTATGTTTAGTACGGAAACTTTTACAAACAAGATTTACCTCGTAATATTGCATAATATATGGATATTATGGAGAATTGGAAACGCGAAATCAGGAATATGTTTGGAGGAAATTGTATTAAATTAGACGTATGTATGTTTCAATTATACTGGGAAATAAATTTTAACTTGTGGTTTTGCTGAGCATGAACGTTTATTTTGATCAAAGTGTATTTCATATCATTTGAATTCGTCTCCACTGAAAAGACTTTCTGTTTTTAATATATTCTCTAATTTGTTTTTTCTTGCGGTTGTGGGTTTTTCTTCTTCTCTTTCAAATATTGGAAAAGGCTGCTATATAAACCGAAATCTACTCTATACTCACGAACAGCACAAATACTAATAATGTTGCATATTATTTTTAAAGGCTTCTTAAACAATATGAGTTTGATGTTTAGGCTATTCTAACAAACGATGGACTGTTAGATTGCTTAGATCCGACGTTTCGATAGTGCTTCTACTGCCGCCATCAGGGTAACTTTCATAAGAGCTGTGGTTTGCCAATTCCATAATTGGTGGTGGAAATGTATTCACACTTGGATATAAATTACCAAAGCATTTTCGTTTCCTTTTTTTTTGTGGCTATGATCTTGACTCCGGTTTCTTGTCTGGAAGAAGGATAGGCAACCAATACAACATTAGAATAACGGTAAGAACCTCTAAGACAACAAAGTCATACTTATTAACAAGAGTACTCATAAGGAAAAGCACCGAACTTGATCTCTCTGATTTTAATAAAATTTGGTAGGTATGTAAAATATTTGACACGTATTTTTTTTTTTAATTTTCCATATTTAGTTCTAGGGGGTGTGATGGGAACTCAAAGTTTCCCTCAAAAACACATTTTTTACAATATTGCAGAAACTAGAAGAGATATCGAGATCTGATAAAGATCAAATCGTTTCTTATTAGCAGCCATATATTTTAGAATTGAAAAGAGAACAGTGGCGTACCTACGGGTTGGTGAAGGGTTTAAGAAATACCATTTTTTCTTATTTACTTATACAGGGTGTATCAAATAAAAAAGTAAATTTTGCTTGGGTGTTAACTACACGACATATAAAGCACAAACCCACCGAAACCGGATTTCATCATTAAAGAATAAAAAAAAGTAAAATTTAGAGCTAAAAATTCTTTAGTCCGGGCCTGATGCAAGGAAACGTCATGTTAAGCACCCGCTAAACGTGGTATGATGTATAAATACATTGCACTCATTTAGTATTATTCTTAATGGTATGCCGCAAGTTCATTTAACGTCATTCTGAATAAATAAAGGCCCTTGTAAAAATAGCAAAACTGAGGCATTTTAAATTTCTTCTTTTATAAAATAAACATTCCTTTTTTGTTAAGAGCATTCTACTTAAGTCTACAAAGTATTATTTTTAATATCCTGATAAGACGTTCGAGTTTCACCGGATATGCGACTTCAGTAGTTACAAAAACGTAAATATTTTTCTTTTGCTTGTCGAATCGAGAGTTAGTTGTTAATAAACGGTACCACATGAATCTGAGTTATTTCTTTTGGATTTATTTAATCATATAACGGAAAATGAATTGAATCGAATTACGCAGAAATAAATGTAGATACAGAAAATTTGCAAACACGCCTTTTTACTATGATGTCGCGCGAAAATGAATCTATACATTCCCGCGCTTTTGCCGATGCATCAAGCTTTGATTTTCTTTATATGAAATCATGATGGTCCTGAAAAGGATCGTTTTTTCGAGACGGGAACAATTTAAATAAAATGTTCGAAGTGGCTTGCATTCCAAGCGGCGATCCACACAAAACTAACGGCGGTAATGGCTGAATGATAGTGGTATGTGGGGTATACTCGGGACTTAAGTTGGGCACAGATGCGGCTCTAGCCCACGGCATTATAAAATATTTTTTTTCTCGTTAATGCTTACATATAGACCCCCTGTGCATTAAGACTTTTTGATTGCATATGATTACAGCTGTTACATATTAGTATATTTACCTCTATATCTGATACACCCTGTATATTATACAATAATAATAATAATAATTAAAAAAATTATTGAACAATACTATTAACATAAGATACATAGATTACATTAACAAGGCTATACATATAGATTTTTTAACCTCAGGAAAGGAATTCACACAAATCTGTTTTTAAATTCCCCTCAGAAATAATTAATTAAAGGATATAACATGGATTGAATGCCTAGTCTATCTTACGCTAATTCCAGCATGTGGTGGTGGTAACATTAGCCCCCCAAAATCTCGTAATTAGATTATGCATATCAGTACGGAATCTAATTTTGTTGTATAAGTACGGAGTGACCTTGCACCCATCTCGATGTAACATTTAGATGTTCCGCCAGCCTGTTTAAGTTTTCTGTGTCACTCCAGTACCACCTCAGAGTCAAATCTAACAGCCCCCCAAGCTATGAGGGTAGCCTGGCTGTCGGAGATAACTTCTAAACATCCATTCTTGCGCAGGCAGTTTGAGATGCTCTCAGCACAAGTCTGGATGGTAAATAATCTCGGTCTGAAAAAATGGTGGGGGAGACGCCTAGGTTAAAAGCTTCGTGGGCCAGCCCTCCGTGCCTCCAGATTCCAATGCATATTGCTATTTCACTGCTGCAGATATCCGGAGAAGCTGAAAACGGGCGAGATCTTATCAGCCTCTACAGGTAATGGTACTGTCTGTTCGATATGTAGTTGAAGATGCTGGTGTGATCTCCAACTTTGCCGGAGAAGTCCTTGCATCCACTACATTTTGCTCTGTAAGCTCCTAGGGTTGCTTCAGACTACAACACCAAGTGTAGCGGGGGAAGCCCAAGAATGGTTTCCATAGCAGCCGTCGGCGTCGAAAACATGGCTTCTGTGAGGCCCAAACAAGCAATCCTTTGGACTTTACTAAGCACACTTATAGCATAACTTAGATCTGCTTTATGCCACCAAACTAGCGAGGCGTAATTTTTCAAGTCAGAACAGATGTCTCCCTTCAAGTGATATTACTGTTTCTTTGCATTGCTTAATGAATTGTTGCATTTGTTATGTGAGCACCATATCCTAAGGCAATCTATATATTGTAATGTTACTCTTTCTCTCTCTCAGAGTGTATTTATTTTGTAAGTCCGGTTGTCAAAGACATGCGTTTGATTCACTATTTATCAATATCAAATTTTAAAATAATAATAAAAAAAATATTAATGTTGAATATTTATAATTTATATAATTTATGTTATTTTATTTACAAATTCTTAACAAAAAACCTATCTCAATCCCTACTAGCTCAAAATTTTATGTATGGTGTGTATGTGTAAATATATGAATTTTGCAATCAATTAAAATAAATATAAAAGTCCGACCTTAAATTTGATTTTCTTCAGAATCTCCTCTTCAACTTTTGCACCTTAATTGTAAACTTCCTTCTTTAATATCTTCTCTTCAGCTTCTCCTTTTATTTTAAACCAACCTTCGAATAGTATTTCTTGAAACAATAATTCTATATCTTCTTTTCAGCTTCTCCTTTTATTTTAAAACAACCTTCGAGTAGTACTTCTTGAAACAATATTTCTTTCAACTTACGTTTGATATTTCTTCTTATTTTGTGTTCTTAATTTTTAGAACTTTTATTTATCTTTCAAATCAATCAATAATTTTTCGTAACTAATCAATAATAACCATTTTTTATTTATATCACCATGTGCACCAGAACACACATATACGATGAATTCCACACAGCCTCTCACACATTATATTTTATCTTGACAATTTTAAATGACTTTGAAATTTTGAAATATCATTTGTCAAGTGTTATATGTTATAACACTGCGTAGGCTTTCACGGCCGGTGTAACTATAACTAATAGCTTCTTGCGGGTTTCGCCGTGTGTCAAAACTTTCGCTCGACGTTTCGCTGTTCATACTGACAGGATAACTGAACTGTTCAGTTATCCTGAAGAAGCTGTCAGTATGAACAGCGAACCGTCGAGCGAAAGTTTTGACACACGGCGAAACCCGCAAGAAGCTGTTAGTTATAGTTATTGTTATATGTTATATTTGTTTTAAATTTAACATTAATTTCGTTTATAAAATAATATAAATTATATATCTTAAGTTTATGCGAATACTGAAATCATATAATAGGTAAATACATAATGAATTCCAAATCTAATATTACATTACATTACAATATATATAATTTTATAAAAATGATGTAAGTCAGGTCCATTTCAATTACAGCATTATTCCTATAAAAATACAAATAACCTTTTTGTGTCACGCACCTTTTGAGTCTTTATTTCACAGTTAGTGTTATTATTAACAGCTAAAAGTTGTTTTAATAAACCAAAAGTCAGCAAATCCTTGAAATCATTATTTATTTTCAAAAATCAATTTTTCTCCATTCACGATTTAGTCAAACAAAACCTCACTTTTGTTTATAACATTCCTGTTATTCGTATACTTAACTGCAAGGAATCGTATAGTGTTACTTTATTGCATATAACTAGGGTAAATAACATAGAGGAGGGTGGGGCAAGATGGGGCCACGAGGCATGATGGGGACATCGTCTTATCTACAAAACGGCAGTAAGCATCTATCAAATAATAGCAGTCCTAATATTGACAAGTGCTGTTTTATATCTGTTGTAATGTAGGAAACTTTACTAGTCGTAATAACAAAGTTATTGCTGTTTGTGTGTGAACTTTGCAATTTTCAGGATTTCGTTATTATTTTGATGGTGAATTCAACGGCCAGTATCGGAAGCATAAGTAAATTATTTACAATTACACTTTTTTGTGCTTATTAATTGACATGTATTGCATGTATTTTCTATAGTGCGTTTATTTCAAATATTTAATATGTTATTATAACATAACCAGAAAATGTCCCAAAGAGGCAAGATGAGGCTACTGGTATGGGGCAACATGGGGACATCACTATCTCACTCTTCAATCTGGTCCGTTATGCCTAGATATGCCATTATGCTTTCTCGAAGACATAATGCCTATTTCTCATGTTAGGAATGAAGTAAAGGTTCAATCAAAGCGTAATAGGGGAAAGACAACAATCCTTACAAGCACTACGTATAAAAATCTGCTACAAGAAAATAGAAGTCTGGAGAATCCCTAAGGCAACTAGAAGTGCTGAGGGAGAGTTAAAGGAAAAAAAAATGATAAAGAAGAAAACAGAAGAGATCAAGAAGCCGAATTTTGTAAGGAAAGCAAAGAGATAGATTTTTAGAAAACGTCAAGGAAATAATCAAGTTCTTCTGTTGAGGAAGATGACGCTCAATGTTAGTATTGTAAGGGGAAGTATTGATACAATGCCATGGATGGCGAGGTTGGGTACATGGAAGCTGTGCGAATAACGTGGATGAGTTCGTCTTCTATTGTCTCAATTGTGAAGATTAGGTTTAATATTCTTATCGTTATTGTATTTTTTTTTTATTTTAAGTAGTTCCGCTTTAAAGAGTTTAAGCTTTGTTCCTCATTTTTTTTAAGAATATTTTAAGAATCTATTTTTGTTTTTTTACCTATTTTTACCTAGATATATGGTATGACCCATTCTTAACTCAGCTGGAACCCCATCTTGCCCTCATAGTGGCGCAAGATGGTGTATTTACACATTTCTTTTCAAAATTTTCTCACAACATCAAGAGTACCCATCGAAAAATTGTAAATTCATCCATCAGCAGATAAATGTTTAAAGATTACAACAAGCGTACTTAGAACCTTGTATATCAATTTGCGCATCCTGATGCAGTGTTCTAAAGCTTAATGTTCCCATCTTGCCCCACCTTCCCCTACATGTTCACTTGTTGGATACAAGATACTACTTCAGACTGGAATAATGTAAACATGTTAAATTTGTCGATAAAGTTTTATGATAAAACATAAGAGGAAGTGTGTTTTGTATAGGCATTCTAACGTACAATATTCTAAACGATAGCAGTTTTTTTCCTCAACAACCCTCTCACTTACTACGGATTCCCGACAGCTCCCAAACACCCTTAGTACCGTCCCAAAACACCGACCATCATATATCTCCATCATCCGCGTCGCAAGAAACCCGATCCTCCGAGACAACAGGCGGAAAGGTGGAAAGACCAGACGTCTACTGGAAGCCCGCATTTGCCCATCGCGTTCCGCGCGATCAATAATATTCTGCACTATACGCTAGTCGTCGGTGCTGTCCCAACGTGGCCACTTAAAACTGGCGTACCGCAACGAACCACTTTCACCTTGGCTCCCGAGGCGATCGTCCTTCGTCGTTTTTTTTTCGTCCTTTCTCTATACCTCGGTCTAGCTCCAGTTGCCTCCAGGAATGGATGATTATAGTGACGTGCCAGGTCCCCAAAGTAAACGCGCCAATTAAACAGGCTCCATGGAATATAATAGTGGAGGTAATTGATAATTAATCAACGTGAATTGTGTTTGGGATCGTCTGAAGTTTTTATGGTCGCATCCTTGACGAGCACTGAAGTCTAGACTGGAAAGAAAACTCTTTTTCCGATACTTTTGTTGGGTTGCCTAAATGTTTATACGGGTTAAATATCAAACAAGATTTTACTCGAACATCGGACGAAGTTTCATTTGATTGTAGAGGACAAACGGGTAGAATAACTACACTGCAATTTTATCATGGTGACTTCAAAATTCCGTCTTGATCACTTGCGAAATAACCTTGAACGCGAGCAGGCACTTAGGCATTCGGCTCTATTCGGATCACAGTATTTGTTGTGTTTAGTGAAGTTTTGGATTAAGAATATGTCCCTACTTGGAGGGATATTAGTAGAGACCGGATATATGCAAAGTGCATATATTTTATTTTTGCATATCTTATTTATAGTCTCATATGTAGAGCGTATTACACTAATTTAAAGTTATTTTAGCGCTAATTAGTGATTGCCTATATTGCATATTTATGCGTATTTTTTTTAAAAGTTGCATATATTGCATATTTAAGCTTTTTCTTATCCTTTCTATTAGTAAAAATTCCTAGTAATTCCTAATGTAGATCCGACAACCGACAATTCTCAGATCGATAATTCTTTTACTTGGTTTCTCTAATGCTTTTTTCCAAGAACTGCACGTGTTTACACTTCGCCTAGCAGAAGGGATGTGGTAAATACATTTATATTTTTAATTCCCAAATTAAACTATTCTTTCTTGAATATTCTTTGAGCGAAACAGCATGTAATTGTGTTCGTTTTTAAATTACTGTGCGTACATACAATGAGTATAGCGAACAAATTTTCTTTATGGATTAAGCCATATCCTGAACTGGTAAAGGTGGCGACAAAATATTTTGTCGAGCCTGCAGTAAATTGGTAAGTTTAATTTTACTAAACTTTTACAATTGTTTTTAAATTCTTAACTTTTGATATTAAGATGACATTGTTGTTGTAGGTGTCTTCTGAGAGAAAATACTTGATTGCATCAACACGCTAAACTCCATCACATATTGGAAAATGTTTGAAAACTAAAGCGATCCGCATGTGTGCAGCAATCTATACGTCAATGTGTAGCATCAACTTCACGAAACTCAGAATAAGGAGAATATAATACGGATCTGTGTAACGCTTAATTTTGTCTAACATACCATTAGCAAGATTAACAATGTTAATTTGAAATCTTTCTGCAAAAATATTGCAAACATACTATACCTGACGAAAGTACCTTACGAAAAAATTATTGTCACATCTTGTTACCGAGCAACAATCGCAGAAATTCACAATTGGTAGGGAATAATTTTATTTATATCATTGTTAGATGAAAGTACGGATAAGTGTGGCCGTTATATTGCCTATTCGTTAATAGGATTCTGTTCATGAGTATTGTAGGTTAAACATATTCAATTATTGTAAGAACTTCAAAACAAATAATGTGACAATTGCCAAATTCGTTCAGAATGGTTATCAAATTTCTTTTTACCTGGGAAGTATGCCTTGTGAAAAAATTTACTATGTTGTCCGACGCTGCACCATACTTGATAAAAAGCGCACAAAATTTAAAATTTTTTCTATATAACATTATTCATACCAGTTGTTTAGCTCATGGGTTCAATCGTGTAGCCGAAGCCCATTAGGAATCAATTCTCCCTTTGATTACTGATTTACTTAGCAATGTCAGAAAAGTTATTTTTTAAAAGCACCTTTACGAAATCCAATTTTATAAGGAGCGACTTCCGGTTTGTTAATTGCCTCTGAAACGATTATTTACGAGATGGGGTACATGGTTAGAGGCTGCAATTTTGGTTCGCCGATAATTTTGAAGGAATAAAAAATGTACATTCTTGAAATCACTGCTGACTGCATTGCTCTAGAGAAACTGTAAAAGGATAGTAACATTCAACTGAATTGCTACAAAAGCTTTTGTATATTAAGTTCAAATTATAGTTTTGTTTTCAAGTTACATTCGTAAATTTAACGCAAGGGTATGTCGCTCTCGGAATCAGTCGAAATAGTGGAGAATTTATATGCTATGTAAAAGGGTAAGGGTACGATAGTATTCTATATTTTTTTCTATATTTCTGTAAAAATTTGCTATTGTCGCTATTTTTCTGCATATTTCCCCATTTATGCATCTGTTGACAAATTGTGACATATTCTTCGTAAGGTACTTTCTTTCAGGTTTATTATGTTTGGAGTTTTAGCGTTTTGATCAATCAAGTATTTCTCTCAGAAGACACCTACAACAACAATTTCATTTTTATCAAAAGTTAAAGAATTTTAAAACAATTGTAAAGTTTTAGTAAAACTAAACTTACCAGATTACTGCAGGTCTCGACAAAATATTTTGTCGCCATCTTTTACCAGTTCAGGATATGGCTTTATCGTAAAGAAATTTTGTTCGCTATACTCTTGTTGTACGCACATTTTTTAAAAAGGTAACACATTTACTGCTGTTTCGCTCAAGATATTCAATGAATGAATAGTTTATTTGGGAATTTAATAATAATAATAACCGTATTTTTCACATTCCTTCTGCTAGGCGAAATAACCACGTGCAGTTCTTTGGAAAAAGTATTAGAAAACCAATGTAAAGATTTATCGTTCTGAGAATTGTCGGTTGTCATCTCATTGGAATTGCAGGAATTTTTTACTATAGAAGGATAGAAAAAGCTTTAATATGCAATTATGCAACTTTTGTTAAAATATGCATTAGAATGCCTAAATATGCAATATGCAACACTAATTAAGCGGTAATTAACTTCATTAGTGTAATACGGTCTACATATAGACTATAATTAAAGATATGCAAAAAATAAAATATATGCACTTTGCATATAATCCGGTCTCTAATGATGAGTTTCGTCAATAACAATTAAAGCAACCATAAAATACAATCCTTTCTTTCAGTTAATGCATATTTTTTTTCACTCAAATTATATTAGTAGTAAGCCTTCTCCCACTTCGAGTTCTAAATATAAAATTACTAACTGCATCTACTCGATTAAATCAGAAATTATATTAATTAACCGATTGGCACGCAACGTCTGGACTGGACTTGCCATCACGCTAAGCAGCATCAGATGAAAACGATACCGATAATATGTAACTATAAAAGCGAATATAATCCTGTCTGCACCTTTTACTTGTGGTTTCAATTAACCGCTACGTTTTATCTCATTCGGTTTTACGATGAAAGCCGTATTCATTACGGTATAGTATATCTTTTATATCTTATGTATATGCAAACATTTCCATGCGTTATGAAGAAAGTAAACTCCCGGACAACGGGTCAATTTCATTTGTATTACCGCATATAAAATATTAATTTACAGTGGATGAAAGTCAATACTTGTTATTTATTAAATATTTAACTTATATCAACTAAGTTGATACTTGAATGCGTATATTTAATTTGCGAGAGGAGATATTGATTACAGGTGATGCGTAAAAATTTCTTTTAATTATGTAAGTACATGAAAATCATATCCGCTTATTCTTCATTTGAATAAATTACAGGTATGATTTTACCACAAATTACGCAATAAAAAATAATCGACTGTCAATGTTGACAACGAACGACAATTAACATTCTTTTAGCATCTACACTGAGAAAAATACTAAACGTGATATCAATAATTTACATTCATTGAGTGAATTTTAATCGACAGAACGAAATGTGTCATTGTTATATTAAAATATTATTTCCTACTATCATTGATTAAGTAATAATATATGTATAATACATAATAACAACTGATAGCTAACCGATTTATATTATTATATATTTTTGTTGTTATTATTAATAATCATACGGAAATTATTTAATTAGAGTAAGAAAGAACATTTAAATTGTTGTGGAATGCATAGTGCTTAGTCTAAATAAAGTGTATGTAAAGAGCTCGACAATTACTAATTTAGCAATCATGTCACAAGCACTTTCTGAATCTATCGACAGGAACGGGACAAATTGACGTCGTATACACGGATTTTACCAAAGTTTTTAGTCGAATTGACCACGACATTCTATTGCAAAAGCTTGAAGTTATTGGGTCCATTCATGACTTTTTTATGCGCTCGTATTTGTACGGCAGGCGGCAGTTAATAATAAAAGGACTTACTTATGTCATATTGTCTTGTAATTAGATGTAGATCTGTTGTTTTATTACCTTTCTTGGCGTGTGGACAAGTATGCCAAGATAACTAAAGCCCAGTGGAAATAGTTCGATGGATGTAGAAAGAGCCCCCACTCATTCCCCCATGTAGGTAGCGTATATACGTAGTGAGGGTAGCGCCAGATACCGATTGCAAATGCACTGCAGTCGGGCGATACGCCCCGACGGTAAAACAACTTATATATTTAAGTATGCAAAGTCTAATTATTTGCATTAATAATCCCATAACATTTATAAATGTTCCGGTGTAAGACTATGTCGCTTTGGCGTTAATAAATCTTCAAATAGCGAAAATATCCTCTCAAGATCTACACTACTTAAAGGTGGATGGTGAAAGAATGGAATTAATTGTTCGTATTTACATCCTCTTTCTAAATTATTTATTTATTAATAATTTGCTTTAATATATTAAGATAAGGATTCTTGTGGGATGTATTTTCAATTTTCTGTTTTAATTGACAACCAAACTCATTGTAAATACCTGGTAAACCAGAGAAAGTAGATTCCAGCTTACCAATATCTTCTTCTAGTGATAAATTTCAGTTTTCAAAATAAGTAATTATGTCTGGTAAATGACTAAAATTACGTTGAATATAACTTAATTGCTGTTCTAAAGTAGATTTTTGAAGAACACTCTTACAGTCTCTAATGCTGCGAGCGCCATCTTTTAAATCGAAAATAACGTTTTTTATACTTTTAATATTTTTACTATAAAATAAACTTGCTTCTAGCCACGGACCCTATGGCGTAATGACTGACTTAGGTGGTAAGGGAAGGTGTGGACATGGTCCTTTGTAGAGGGCTCTTCTGTGGGACACTTTTAAAAATATATTTTTCACTGTATTAATAAAGGTGTCTAGATCAAATGTCAATTGTCTCTGATAAATTCAGATACCGCGATGTGCGTGAGCAATACAAGTAATACGTATTGCTGTGGTTAGACAACCCAATTTGCTGAGTGTATTCAGGTTGCATATTTTTGGTTATTTATTGGTTGTTTTCCTTGCTAAAACAGCTGTTGTTCAATTTACCGAGACTTTTTCACAATTTTTTTTTGGTTTGTATAAATTTAGTTAAAGAGTTTATTGTATCTTTTTAAATTTTATAGTATTAAGTTTTTTTAATTAATCCATTCATTCAAATGTCTATTGTTTGCTTGTGTAGATTTAATGCGGATTCTATTGAATTTTGTCGTACTGTTATACGTCTGCGTTGTACGATTTTGAGAGAGGGGATTTTTTTTTGTACGAAAACAATTGTAGAGTTTTGTTAAGGACTTCCTTGTTCGACTATTGACGTGAGTAGACGTATTTTTGTATATTTCGCTTTAATGTCTTTTATTTAGTCCATCAAGGAATTCATATTATGATAATTGTTAATATATTGAAGTGTGCACATTATAGATATAAGATCAATTATTATTTTTTGTTTAGGAAGATATATTTTTAGTTTTTTCTCTCATTGTATTTTAAATAGTTAATTTTCTGTTTTACAATTTTTGCTGTTTCATTTTATTTTTCAATCACCTCGGTTGGGTGAGTAGAAGTATTGTACTTGCATTTTAGTTTTTTTTTTTTTGTAAATTTCTAGTAATTGTCCTCACTTAGTTTATTTTAATTTGTGAGACCGCGTGGATAGAATTTCAAAGGTTGTGTATTTTGGATAACCTTCCTGAACAAACAAATCTTTTGCTTTGCATAGGAAATAGCATTGTCCCATTTTAATTTAGAGTCAAGTGCAGTTTTTATTTTAGGCCAGAACCTTCATTTCATGGCTTTTTCTGCACAATCTGTAATTTAACCCGTTGTTGAAATAAATTGGATTGTTAATTAGCATCATTGGGTTAAAAATTCTGTTCTTTTATTTTTATTTTAACCTTTTCAATTTTTCGGGTAATTAAGAAGGTGCGATGTTTCCCAGGTAACCAATGACGTTCACAGTACGTAAAATACTGTTATTTCAATCGGTACACAGCATATTTATTCGGGCCCCACGTTGGGCGCCAAATAAATATGCTGTGTACTGATTGAATTAAATGAAAAATGCAAAACTAAATTTTTTTTCTTTGTCAAATTCATTTTTGCATTTTTCATTTAATTCAATCAGTACACAGCAGTATGCATATTCGGGTATCGTTCTTTTAATAACCGACCAACCGCAGGGGTATGTGGTGGGGATCAAAAACCTAAAACCGCCGCGCTTTGATTATAACAACAAAAAATGATAATTTTGCAAACTTTTGAGGGTGATTTCCTCCATTAAACTAAACCCTGAATAAACGAATGTTTTCGATGCAAATCCCGATAACTTTTGCGGATGCATGTACGCACGAATCCTCACAACAAATTTCATTCAAATCTGCATTTTCAAATTGGAACACCCAACTTCCCTCTTAAGATCCCCTACAACGTAGAACAATGGCCAAAAACACATTTGAAGGGTGCGTATCAAGCTGTATGCCGAACATTACTTCGGGCATCAAATAATCTTTAATTAAAGCTGACACCCCATCAAGAAGAATCCTCCAGCGTCCCTGCAGAAAAGCTTACACGCTCTCTCCCCTAAACTTTCCATCGTTTTAAATCAAGCCCTACCTACGCAGCAGATGACGGTTCCAGCGTTTCGAAGGGCGAACGGACCGAGAAACCTGCGAGCAGCAGGTACGAGCCTGCTGAATATGCAAGCTTGCCCGCTTTGGAGGCCGACAACATTTTAATAAACTTTCTCGGAGACGCTCGGCATGCTTCCCCCACCACAGACTCGGTCCCACGCGTACGGACGCGTTCTCTAATTGCAAATGTTTAACTACCAACTTAACTTTTTCCATTATTAGATTCTGCGCTTCGACGCTCGCGTTTGGCGCTGACGAGATGTTATGCCTGCGGGTGACGGGTCGACAAAACCGCCCCCTAGCCGCCGTAAGGTAAACAATTACTCGATGCAAAAGTTGACTTTCCAAATTAGTTACAAAACGGGCATTTTCCTTTTAATATATCTTCTTTTTGCAATGCAATCGGAATTTCCTTTAGAAGAACTTTAATTTTTTAAAAAATGTTACCTATTTAAAAATGAAAATCAGACAACATGTTGTAAAACTTATCTTTTACAATAACTGAAATTATATTTTATAGTTCTGATTCTGAATAACCAAAATTCTAATACAAAACTTTTATATTTCAAGGACAACAAATAGTAAAAAAAAAGACATTTATTGGTATCTTATTTACATTTTCAGAGCTAATGGACGTTCCTTTACCATCACCTTTCATGAGTTGGTCCGGTGCTTTTGAATCACTCTGTATCTATTTCGCGTCGCGGCCGATTTATCCCCTTAGCTAATGCTCTAACTTCCGTACGCGACCAACACTTATCAGTGCGTGAACATTCAAATAAATATGTTCCGCTGTATCCACCCCCCCACACTCACAATGCCAATCATTAACCCTCCCAATTCTACATAAATAGAGACTGGATTATATGCAAAGGAAAACTGGAATATATATGCATCGATTTTGAGGAAATATCATAAACCTGGGGCATATACGCAAAAAAATTGCAACAAATGCAAAATTTTTACCTAAAATGGAATAAGAGCAGATATTTTAACATTAACTTTATGCACAAAATTTTTACATATTTTCACATATTTCTAAACAATTAATTAAATGTTTTCTTGAAAATTGTGTAAAAGAAAGTTTGTCTTCTTTCAAATACATTGCTTCGAAATAGGAAAGGATTCTTTCAACATCCACATGATGTAATTGTGGTTTTTTTTAACTTTGCAATACATTCTAAACTAAATTAAACATTTATTGTTTTTCCTTCCACAATTTTCTTAACTTTCTTCAGTTTTCAAATACCCCGCATTTTTATTTTCATTTTTTAATTTTGTATTAGAATTCCTATTGTACCTTAACCTTCTTACGTAGCATATAACTTCGTACTATAGCTATATACTATATTCAAGTATACTATTTCGACTGATTCCGAGAGCGACATCTCTTGCGTTCTAGTTTACGAATGGAACTTGAACAAAGCTATAATTGACTTAATAACAGAAGTTTGTAGCAATTCTGTTGATGTTACTATCTTTTTACAGTTTATAGAGCAATGCAGTCACAGTGATTTCAAGAATTACATTTTATTGTTTCAAAATTATTGACGAAAAAATTGCAGCCTCAACCATGTACCCCATCTCGTAATAATTCGTTTCAGAAGGGAACTAACACCGGGCAGTCGTCCTTATAAAATCGGATTCGTAAAGGTGCTTTTAAAAATACTTTTTGACATTGCTAATTAAATCATAATCAAAGAGATTGATTCCTAATGTCTTCGGCTACACGATTTAACCCTCTGAGCTAAACAGTGTTGTAATAATGTTACTGAAAAAAAATTTAATTTTGCGCGGCTTTTATCATGTATGGTGGCAGCGTCGGACAACATTAGTAAAGATTTTTTCACAATGTATACTTTCAGGTACAAAGAAATTTGATAAACCTTCTTGAACGAATTGGGCAATTGTCACATTATTTGTTTTTTGAAGCTCTTTACATAAAATTAAATGATTTACCTACAATATCTTCATGAAGAATTCTATTAACAATGGGCAATGAATTACGGTCACACTTATCTTTTTTCATCTACCATGATATAAATAAATTATTCGCCTACCAATTGTTGAATTTCTGCTACTTGTTTGCTGGTAACAAGATGTGATATATATTTTCTCGTAGTGATTTCGCTTTTGTATGTGTTTGTAATATTTTTTGCAGAAATGATTTCAAATTAACATTGTTTAATCTTGCTAATGGTATGTTTCAGATTAATATTAATTTTTCTTACACAGATCCGTATTATATTCTTCTTGTTCTGAGTTTCGTGAAGTTGATGCTACACATTGACGCTTATAGATTGCTTGCACGCATGCGGATCGCTTTAGTTTTTCACATTTTTCAATATGCGATGGAGTTTTAGCGTGTTGATCAATCAGGTTATTTTCTCTCAGAAGACACCTACAACAACAATTATCATTTTATATCAAATAGTTAAAGAATTTAGAAACAATTGTAAAGCTTTAGTAAATTTAAACTTACCAGTTTACTGCAGGCTCGACAAAATATTTTGTCGCCATCCCTTTACCAGTTCAGATATAGCTTAATCCATAAAAATTTTGTTCGCTATACTCATTGTATGTACCACAGTATTTAAAAACGTAACACAATTACACATGCCTGTTCGCTCAAAGATTATTCAATGAATGATAGTTTTATTGGGAATTAATATTAATAAAACGTATTTACCACATCCTTCTTGCTAGGTGAAATGTAAACAACGTGCAGTTCTTGAAAAAAGTATTAAGAAACAATGTAAAAGATTATCGTTCTGAGAATTGTCGGCTGTCGATCACATTAGGAAATTAGTAGGAATTTTACTAATAAGAAAGGATAAGAAAAACTTAAATATGCTATATATGCAACTTTTGGTAAAAATATGCATAGAAATGCTAAATATGGTAATATATGCAATCACTAATTAATTCACTACATATAGACTATAATTAAAAATATGCAAAAAATAACGTATAATTATAACCCGATGATACGACAAATTAACCCTCATTTCCCTGAAACGTGTAACATTATCGATAAAGTTCCTAGTCCATCTCCACAATCTTGTAGAAAGATTAGTTAAAATCATGGGGATAAGATAAAAATTTCTATGGAGGGATAAAAAAAGCTAGCCAGTCAGATCTCGGAACGTCTACGTTTGGTACAGTGATAGAATTTGATGATAAATTTTGCTACAAATTATACTTGGGTACACGTGCGTACTACAATGTTTACGCTTGACTAATTTCTAAATGTATTTTTTTCTATTGATAGAGTTTTTGATTTCAAATTATTACTTTTGTTTCTTTCACAGATGCTCACTCTGCTCAATCTGCTTGTACTTCCTCCCTCAGCTTCATAAGAACTTCTACTACATATACTTCTCTCACAGGATGAATTTTCACCACCCTTCTTCCTCTTCCTTTAAACGTACAATCACTCCCTCGGTTCTTTTTTATCTTTATGACGCTCTCCGGGAAGATACCGCGTTAATACAACAAGCTACCGTCTCAACGTCTTCCGACTTCTTTGAACCTGCTTCTCCCTTTTTTTTGGGAAGATTTTTTCCCTTTTCACAGACATAAGAGAGACTGGCTACATTCGATACGTCATTCCGTTTCCAACCAATAGTATTTTCTTTTTCCCTCCGTTCAGAGATTGACACATTCAAGGCTCGACCGTCATAGAATTGCAATCTCTTTAGAGAGAGGTCCCAGCGCGCGATGTGTTGGGCCCCGAGATCGGGATTTTTCGATAAGGAAATGGGGAATTGTGCGTGCGAAACGCGAAACTCTTGTTCGCCGTGTGAATAGGAGAGTCGGTATCAGCTCGGTGTTTGTTCAGCGTGGCACACGGATGAGTTGAATGTGCCGGCGGGTGGGATGTCGTCATTCTGGAATTGCGATATATAGGGTTATGTTGGAAGGAGGAGGGGGGCAGGGTGTTTGATGTAAATGATGAGACGGTGACGCTTCTGTTGTTGAATATAAATTGTTCGTAATCGTTCCGCCGACACGTGGGGATGATAGTTCAGTAAAGCACGGGCGTGTAGGTTGTATATAGGCATTAATAAACGGGAATGCGTGGTTATTATGATACTGTGATGTCTCAAGTCTCTCGCAAGGAAACACCGACAACTCTCAATTTCTATAAAACTTTACAGACTGAAAGAGTACCATGACAAAAGCACTATGAATTTTTTTTTCTGTCAATTTACTCCATTTTGTGGATACAGCCTCGTCAAAAGTTTGCGCAATTTTTCAATTTTCGGGAATATCTCTGAAATTACAATAGATCATATGTGGGCAACAACCGGCTTGCTGTAAGATTTGATCCGGCCCGGGAGACATTCTGAAAAACCCAATTACAAAAATATTACACTACTTACTCATACTCACTCCAGATGAGGAGGATCGAGTGATATAGGGTTTGTCGCTTGCTCCTGCGGAAACAAGCCGAGTGGCGGCGATCATCAAAGAGTGAGGCGGCAAACATCAAAGCCTTTGATGTTTGCCGCCTCACTGGCGGCGCAACAAAAGATTATAGCTTCTCAAATGTTCTACATTAGACGATTCTAGGTCATTCCTTCCATTTTGCTTTTATGAGCGGGTAGATGGCCCGAACTTTACTTCAATTCTATTTGAGCTAGCGAGGTGATAACTTCGACAAGCGATATCTTAGCGAACTGCTAGTGCCGTCAATTTGCTTTGTGACTTTGTGTGCATCTTGAGTGTTTACTAATTATATTTTGTTATTAAGTTTATCGAACAAAAAGTAAACGAAAATGATGTCTGGTGGAAAGAAACGAAAAGTAGATGCAGAGGGTCGCCATTTTCAAGAAAAATGGACTGAAGAATTCTTTTTTATCTTGCACAATGGTAAGCGCATGTGTTTGCTGTGTAATGAATCCATTTCAGTGATGAAAGAATTCAATATAAAGAGGCATTACTCAACTAAGCATCCTATGCTGCACTCACTGACAGGACAAATAAGATAAGACAAAATCCATCTTACCGCAAATTTGGAAAAAACGGCAGCAAATGTTCCATAAGCAAAGAACACAACTTCATAATGTTGTGAAAGCTAGTTTTATAGTTAGTTCAAAATTGGCAAAGTCATTAAAACCATTTGCCGAAGCGAGAATTTATCAAATGAGTGTATGTTAGAAGTTTGCAGTGTTTTGTGTCCTGAAAAGAAAAATGAATTTGAAAAAGTTAGTTTGTCAAGATGAACTGTTGCCCGACGTATAGAAATGATGGTTAATGATATAAAAACAACTTATACGGTCAGTCAAAGTTGTTTTTGAATCATTTTCCATAGCATTAGACGAGAGCATCGATTTGTCTGACGCAGCTCAACTGGTTATATTTATTCGAGATGTTGATAAAGAGTTCACTGTTACTGAGGAATTGCTTGCTTTACAGCCGCTTAAAGGAACCACTACACCGGAGAGGAAATTTTTAAATGAACTTGAAAAAGGTATTCACAAGTTTTTGTTTGCCATGGTCAAATTAGTTGGGTGTATGCACAGATGGTGCACCCTCTATGGTCGGCCTTACGTAAAGGTTTCATCGGAATTTTGTATATGAAAAAGCAACTGAATTAAATGTGCAAAAAGATGATTTGATAGTCCTTCATTGCATTATCCACCAACAGAACCTGTGTTCTAAGTCCATTCGACACCTGAATGTTATGAATGTGGTAGTAAAAACCATCAATTTTATTCGATTCCGAGGGCTTATCCATCGTCAGTTCAAGGCGTTTTTGGATGAAATATCAGCCGAATATGACGACGTATGACGACGTAACATATTATTGTGAAATCAGATGGTTAAACAAAGGAAAAATGCTGAAACGGTTTTACCAGGCTTAGAAATGAGATAGCAGATTTTATGCAAATAAAAGATAAACCACTATCTGAATTGAGTGACCCAAAATGGATATGTGGCTTAGCATTTCTGGTCGACCTTACAGCCATTTGAATGATTTAATATTGAAACTTCAAAAAACAAGGCAGTTAGTAAAATGATTTTGTACAGCCGTTTGAAAAGCGTTTCAAAACAAAATCCGCTTGTGGGAGGCACAGTTGCTGTCTGGTAACATTACCATTTCAACCACGCTCTCTGCGTATAAAATACTGTTTAATGCTCATATGCCTGAAGACTCAAGTTACTGTCGGAGCAATTTTCGAACAGATTTAAACGATTTTTTAAAAACATGGAAGACAGTTTCAATTTATTAGCTACTCCAACAAAGAGCAATGTACAAAATGCTCCAGTACACTTGCAAATGGAGTTGATCGAGCTTCAAGAAAACTCATTCCTAAAATCTAAATATGAAGACGTGGAGTTGTGCGATTTCTACAAAAAATACCTCGAAGAAGACCATTTTCCAGAGCTTACAAAATTCACAAGAAGATTGATTTGTGCGTTTGGCAGTACTTATAAATGCGCACAGTTCTTTTCAATGATGAAAGTTAATAAATCAAAACATCGTACAAGACTGACTGACGATAATTTGGAAAATTCTTTACGTCTTTGTATCAGTGGAATTCATCAAAATCGATGGATTAGTTTGCCAATTCAAGCTCAAGGGTCTCATTGATTCGTTTGTCGCTATTTAACTTTCGTAGTTTGTAATAATTCCAAATTTCACGATTTAATTATAATGTTGTACCTATTTTTTTCATTTCATTTTCTTATTTTAGTAAATTGCATTATAATAACATATTTGCAGCAGATTACATGATCCAAAAGATGACGAACGGAAGTTGAATTTCAGTGCGCAGTGCCTTGTAAGGAGACCTGTTACTGTGGGCAAATGATTCCCACCAAGCTGCAGTTGTTCTTCAGTCTTCTTCCTTGATGGTCCCTTAATAAAAGTATTTCTATGAATTTGCCTGGTTAGTCGTGTTCTTTGTGCTTTTTTTTATCCAACTTCTTACCTGTTCTCATGCTGAACATATTTTGGGCCTATATATGAAACCGATGATCCCTTTCTTACCAACTCATCGGCTTTCTCGTTTCCTTCGATTGTCGAATGTTCGGGCACCCACAGCAAAGTAACTTTATTGCTCTCGTGCTGAACATGTTTTGGACCTATCTATGAAACCAATGATCCCTTCCCTACCAACTCATCGGCTTTCTCGTTTCCTTCGATTGCCAAATGTCCGGTCACCCACAGCAAAGTATGTGTATGTGTATATTGGAAGGGTGATATTACACTGCGACCTAAAAGATCTATTGTGTCTCCTCCTTTACAGCTGGCCTTCCAATCCTATTCCTTTCAGAAAGTGTAGGATATCAGAAGGCCCAGGTTAGGTAGTAAGTCTCCCTCTTCGATTTCACATGCTCCCAGGTGCAACGCCCTTTAGTTGCACAGTGCTACGCAATTTGAGAGGGGAAGGATGCCATCCTGTTCCCCAATCTGCTCCAGTCGTTTTGCTCCTCCCTTTGTTCCTTCCTTGAGAGGTACTCTCACTTTGGAAGTGGAAGGCTTCTTATGGAGATCCTGCTCCAATTTTTGTTTATTAGCGGTGTCGTCCCGTTAATAAACGTCCTTCCTCCATGGTTGATTCCACGAGTAACTAGGGAAGAAAAGGTCCACCTCCACAGAGCCCCGCATGCAGAGGTAAGGCTAAATACAATGCCTAGTCCGCCACCTTAGGATTTAGGTTTTTATTGAGGTTGTCTCCTCTCGGTCCGTGCAGTTAAGCCAAGACCCCCCATCCCTTTCGAGACTTGGTTTAACAGTTGGGCTTTCGGTAGCCGAAAGCAACAACTGGCATCGTTGAAGAACCCTGTGCAAGCCCTTAGCCACGACACGACAGCTCCGGTTTTAAGCAGAGAGGACCAACTTATAGCCGCCACTAACCATCTCTTCTTGAGCGAACCCTGACAAGATGGCCTTTCCCCTATCCACCACCTCGGAGTCAGTAGAAATCCTAGATTGATTCCAGCTTATCTGATCCATGATTTTCACCTCGATCAGTTTGTTAAATAGATATGTGGTCCGAGCTCAATCCCAAAAGGTTACCTTCTACATGATGTACAAGTACCTCAAAAAATTATGACCCAAGTTCCTAAAACGAATTCAGACAGGTAATTCTAACATATCCACTTTAAATGCAATGCCATCGTAACCTGCAACAGGGCGATTTACATTCCCAGAATTAAAACCTTTGTAGTTTCCGCCAAAGGATTTTAAATAATAACTCGGAAGCCACATTGAAAAATCTTTTATGAGAGATGTTAAAGTCAATATCGACCAATATCGGACTATTGACTCACGTGGTATATTAATATAATATAATACATCCATGAATACAAGAAATGAGCCTTATGTAACATGTTTTTGTTTGGCCAAAAATTATCTCGTATCAGTAATAAATATTTTAAAGAACAATAATTACATTTTCAAATCCGCGCGGTAAAATAACGCTGTTGGTGACTGGATACGAAACTATTTTCTAGAGTTCAGCATCTATTCTTAACGATCTGTTGTTCAAGGTTCCAGAATTTTTTGCTGCGTAAGAAAACAAAATTCAAGGTTGTACAAATGATATTGCTTGAAAATAGATATAATATATAATATAAAAAAAGTCTCAAACAATATTTTTGAGAACAAACCCGGAGAATATTATTTTCACCACGATTCTATGCTTTTAGGCGTGGCTCGGTGCATATATAATAACCCCTAACAGAAAGTCCGACACAATTTCCTACGATTCTGTATTCTTGATTAGAGCCGGACGAAATGTGTCCCATCAGCCGTGAACACGCAAACCCGCATTTAAAGCGTCCGCCTAGGTTTGGGGAAGTTCGTGAGAGTCTGGATTTTGCGAAAACAGCGAATTAAAACAGGCCTAATTGTCTTGCCGAGTTCGGGCTAATGAAGTGCTCCGTCGAGAGGACCCTTGAGTTGGTTTTGGGGCGGAGTTCCTCGGGAGTTTCGACTAGGGAACACGTATCGGGTTAGTCAATATTGACGTTTTCCCGACGGACGAACGCAAAAACGTAATAATTAACAACAAAAAAAAAAGGAATTTCTGAATGGTAAACGTCGGCAAAAAAATAAAATTTGATGCTAGAAATGTAGTGTTTATAGAATATAGGAGAAAGAATCACTTCACTAAAGTGATCAAATTTTGAAGTATAAGTTTTAGAAATTACAGTACTGTAAGAATTCGAAATTCCATCCTGTATAATACAAAGTATTTATAATCATTTTATTAAGATGTAGATGATAAGTAATGTGGCATTCGCTGAAGCAGCGTCTACTTCACAGGAAATAATAGTCTATTTTCGTTTAAAGACTCGCGTAGTTGAGATAATACGGTATTACTTTAATTTTTATCTGCTTCTTTGTTTATTGTATGTTACAAATGCTGACCAGCGATTCCCACGTTACTCTCCAGAAGAGCGTTTGAAGTTCAGAAAAATAACGCCTTCGATCACACTTGCGCCCTCCTGTAAAGAGAAGCTGAACTAGTAATCGGTACGGAATCACGTAACAACCAAAGTTTATAAAAATTCTTTACATTGCTGTTTTAATTCAATTAATTCGCGGACTCCGATTTAGCTACAGTAAAGCATGCGTTTCCCTTTCCTTCCGGGCGTTTCCATATCTTAAAATTAACACTTCCCTTCTTTAAATTTTGCAATTAAAATAAGCTGGAAAATTCGAGAATAGGAAGCAAAAGCTTTCCTCGAGAGGCGTTTTGCTCTTGTGCTAAAACCGTTCGAAAAAAAAAACCCTTTTCTGTTGGTTAAATAGTCCACTTGAATTTGCCAACATAATGTGTGATCAAAATAGATCCTTGAGGAACACCTACATCAAATATAATCGTATCTAACACAATTTGATCCGTGCACATCTGTTGCAGTCGATTACATATGTGATATTAAATATTTCAGTTTCAGTAGCCGCTTCTAAAAAGAGTGAAAACTTATTTGTAAATGGGATCTGAAAACTTAAAGGAACAGTATTAGATGTAGCGATTGAAGCAAAATATTCGTTGAAAGTATTATAAAACGTCAAAACTATCATTTGCAAATTGCACACAGGCGCGCCACTGATACTAATCGATGTAGAATCTGGTCTGGATTCAATGCTGCACTGAAAAATACCACGTTCCATCTGAAAAAAAAAGTTTTTCTACTTTAGAGGTATCCATATTGGACATGAGTTTCTGAACACCCTGTAGAAGATATTACAGTTACCGCTGTCGCAGTCAATACACATAACTATGTGCTTGCATTCACATCGATAGAATATCTTAATATCTATGAGATATTTAATTTTATTGGAAATAGTGCAAATGTCAAAATTTTGACAAAATTAAAAATATCTCAAAAACTATTAGCTTTAGAAACATTAATATAAACTTACCACAAATGATGCGAGCAATACACTCGACCCATAAAAATTGCACCATTCCATTTAAAATAAGAAAGTTGATATTGACACCCTGTGCACCAAAAGGCTATACGTAGTTGTATGACATCTGTGTAGATGGTTTTATAACGTTAATAAATATTACAATTAATAAAAATCACTTAATTTGTAATTTAATTTGTCGATAGCAACAATATTATTCTAAAAAGAAGGATTCTAATTTCAAATCCAGCCAACAGAGATAGAAATGTGCAAATAATTTACGCTCAATAGTATTTCTCTGCTTGTAACAGTATTACAGCGATGACAATAAACCATATAAACCTCTTTATGGGGCTCCAACTGCGACGCCAATGAATCGACAAAATCATTTTTAACGCAAGCAACGGTACTTGACAGTTGTCGAATTAGTTCTTGATAGCACGCTTGATATAATTACGGGATTCTACCGCATCAGGCACATGTTCACCGTTGTGGCTTGTGGCGCGCAGTAGGGGCAACGAAGTGCGAGGAAGAACAATGACTTAATCTTCGCCGCGTGAACTTGAATGACAGGCACGTGGATAGCTATTCGTATTTCGTTCCAGGAGTTTTCTGGTTTCTTTTTTTTTTCCTCTTGTCTTTAATTTTTTCTTTTCCCTTGTTCTTATCGATGGATCCGTGTAATAGAAAGACCAAATGTGTTCTGGTTATAGTATTAACGTGTATTTAGTAATACCATTGTTGTTGATGGCGATGTGCTGAAGGTTGCTTGTGTAATGGATCGTTTTCTCTGCTTATATGAGTCAAATTGAAATGGGTCGATAATTTACTTAGGAATGTTATATTTTTGTAAAAATGAATGATTAATATAGTCCTTTCCAATCTTGTTTGATTGAGTATAATCTTTTACATGTTTCGGCCTATGGTCATCTTCAGAAAAGAGATAAGTCGCTAAAAAAATACGATAAAACAGGCCCGTAAATCCTTAAAGTCATACAAATATCACGTTGCATGAAACGTGATATTTGTAAATTAGTAAATAGTAATAATATCTATTAATTTATTGAAATAAACAAAGAGTTAGCATTAGAATCTTTTATCGATCAAAATAGTATTTAAAATATAATACGACCCTGTATACTAAATAACAAAATAAAATAATAAAAGAAATTGATTTCACCTTTACAATATTTTATTTATAAACAACGGAGCCAGAACAACATACAAATAGAAGGATTACTTGGTAGATAACTTAGTGATAGAAAAATAATGAATGAATGAGGGGCCCCTTGCAAATTACTGAATTGAATATTAAATTTAAAATAAACAATAAACAAAATTATAATTTTCGATTTTATAAATAGTAACTAAATAAAATAAAGCCCTAACACTTGCGGTTTTGCTTGGCGGTGTTTTCACAGCTGAATAAACGCAATTTAACTATAATACCACGACGACTCCCTCAGGAGTTTTATTCCTTGTTACCAATACACTTTGCTACGCGATGCGCTTTTATAATAATAATATATACAACTGGGTGTGACCAGCGCCTTGTACAATCGCCCTTAAGTCCACTAACGCATCCGCGTGCTTCAGATGCTGGGTGCCGACTTCTTGTTCGTAGTTTTCCTACGCGCTCCCACGCGCTTTCTTCGGCTATCCGCCAATTCGACACATTGCGCTGTCCCCGTGATTCGCACCAAATGCTGTTATTCGCATAGGATTTCCATGGACGCAGGAACTTTGTAAATGCAATTTTTTTTCTAAAAAGTTGAATATCTCCGACACCTTTCGATTTTAGTGTATAGGATATGTAAATCAAATCTGCTTTATTTTGCATCAAGGAATTCAAAAATGCAATAATATATAGGGCGTTCTATTTAAAATAACAAAGTTGAATAACGCGCAGGCTAAACTGAACACCCTGTATACATAAAAATAATTTTGTGATGCAGAGTATTTGATCCTGAAACACTTTTATTTAAAAGATATTTCAGTTAAGTGGATAGGTTAGCCATAATAGTCCACAGATAAATGACGCCCTGTATACAGGGTGTCCCACCGAACTGGGACATTAAATTTTTTTGAACTTCTAATAGAAATTTGATTTTGAAACTTGCAGTGTAGTCATGGCCCACTGTCATTTATTTAAGGAAAATATTTTCAACTTTATAGCACTTTCGGTATACAGGGTGTTGATATCAACTTTCTTATTTTAAATGGAATGGTATAATTTTTATCGGTCTAATGAATTTGGCGAGTTATTTGCAACTAGTTTATATAAAGGTTCCCTATCTTCGTGGATTTTCATGGATTTTTTGACATGTGCACTATTTCAAATAAAATCAAATACCTCATGAGATAGCAGATATTTATTGGTTCTACTAAAGTCGATGTAAATACAAGGACGTAGCTATAAGGTGTTATAGCAATAATCACTGAATCACATACAGGTGTTCAAATACGCGCCTCCAATGTGGATACCTTTAAGCTTACAAAACTTTTTTCTTTCAAATGGAACATGGTATTTTTTACTACAGCATTGAATGCAGCGCAAAATTTTACATTGATTGGTATTAGGGTTTGGTATACCTAACCTTAATAGTTTTTGAAGTATTAGCATTTCTTGCAAAAAAATGCTAAAAATATGTCTAAATTCCAAGTTTCAACCAAATAACATGAGTCTTTTCCTACAAAACACTCTGTATATTATTTCCCTAACTTATCTAAATATTTATGTTTCAGATATCTAATGTTCACTAGTTTCTTACTAATAGTTATGCCTTTTAGTCATAGAGAACGTACATTAATTATTAGATATTAGTAGGCCATAAGATGTGATATCAAACAAGTGATATCCATGTCGGTGATTTATCAAATTGCGCAGTGATAAACCTATGCAGTATTAACAAGTCATATCTTTTATAGTAAGTCCTAATGCTGTCAACTCCTTCACACATTTTCTTCTAACAAGTAAAATATTGTAAATCGAAATAAATAAGAAAAACATTGAAAGTTACATATACAAATAAGACTTTAGACTAATTCTACATTCATGAAGAATGTAACAATGATTAGATACCTACACTTACTTGCAACGAATAAAAACCTTGAAAAAATAAAATACAAAGGGAAATTAAAGCAGATATCCTAAATACACCCATAATATTTCAAATATTGTTCACTTACTAGACCAGGTATTTTCTTTGTAGGGGAGCTGTCTTATATGGAGTCTTCGAAAACAATGCAGCCTCTTGGCTTTTTGTATTAAACTAGGTATTAAGCGATACAGACAGATAACATAAATCAGGAATAAACTATTAAAAGTCTTCCAAAATGTCCAATATAAATGTTCTTTCAGAATAATAGTTTCTTAGTTTTTTTTTTATTAACTTATTTTCGGTGCATTTAATAAGCAGGTAAAAATATTAACATGTAATTTACTGTCGCATAATAATTATGGTTTATTAATATTTTATAATCACAATTACATAAAATTTTCTAATAATTGGAAAATTTCCAATGATAAATATCTCAGGTATGGAAACCAAACAATGTAAAGAAGATAACGCATCATTCTAAAAAATAATATCTCAAAAACTATCAAAAATAGGTATACCAAACTCTAATGTCAATCGATGTAGAATTTTACGCTGCATTCAATGCTGTAGTAAAAAATACCATGTTCCATTTGAAATAAAAAAGTTTTGTTGGTTTAAAGGTATCCACATTGGAGATGCGTTTTCGAACACCCTGTATGTGATTTAGTCCATATTGTCATAACACTTTCTATTTATGTCTTTGTACTTACATCGACATTAGTAAAACCACTAAATATCTGATACCTCATCAGCTATTTAATTTCACTTGAAACAGTGCAAACGTCAAAAAATCAACAAAATTGCAAATATCTCAAAAACGGTTGCGTTTAGGGATAGGAAACCCTCATGTAAACTAATTGCAAATGACTTGATACATTCATTGTACCGATAAAAATTGTACCATTCCATTTAAAATAAGAAAGTTGACATCAACACCCTGTATATCGAAAGTGCTATAAAGTTGGAAATATTTTCCTTAAATAGACCACAGTGGGCCATGACTACACTCCAAGTTTCAAAATCAAATTCCTACTAGAAGTTCAAAAAATCTAATGACCTAGTTCGGTGGGATACCCTGTATATTACACACATAAAAAGGTTTCTTTGAATCAAAATAGTATATTAAAGTACGAGTTTCATAAGGCATGATTTTGTCGCAGCGCGAGCCGCAGGCGAGTTTTCTAATGAACGAGTGCGACAAAAAGCCTTATGAAACGAGTCCTTTATACTATTTTTTCTATTTTGCATTATAAATTGATATAAATACTTAATAAAAATCTCATTAAAAATGTTGAGTTTTATTTTTATATGAAGTTGGTCACATTGACATACGATTGACATTTGACGAATTCAAAATTCAAATTCGGCTATTTAAATTGTTTAAACAATATATTTCATAATATACTCTATGTAAACTGTAAAAAATGAGTGATACTGACACAAATTTATCTTGTACGCCACCACAACTGCGTGAAATTGCGGATAACGCCGTCATAAATTTATTACCCGAAAAAATCAAAGCAGTATAATGAAAAATGCTACCATCAATTTGAACTATGGGCTGTACAGAATAATGTCAACACATATCTGAAAACATTTTATTGACATATTTTGAATTACAAGGTAAAAATAAGAAATCTTCTACCTTATGGTCTATGTATTCCATGCTTCGTTCTTGCTTTTCCATTATAAAAATACAGACATATCAAAATATATTAAATTACAAGCCTATTTAAAACAATTCTCTGAGGGATACGAGGCTAAGAAATCTAAAATTTTATGCATTGAAGATATTAATAAATTTATAGAAGAAGGTTCTGACGCATTGTATTTAGCAATAAAGGTACGATATTATTTGCAAAATGTAATTTTTTATGTAATGGATTTAATTTTTAGATCGTTTTAATAATGGTTACACAGGTGCCTGTAGACGAGATGAATTAACAAATATGTCCATACATGATTTAGAATTTAAGAGTGATATTATTTTGGTGACAGTACCTAAAACAAAAAATAATATCGTAAGAGTTTTTTGCAATTACGGATGAAAGATGGAATTACTTTAATTAAAAAATATGTCGCCCTGCGACCAAAAAAATTAATCATTCAAGATTCTTCCTTACATATCGCAATGGTTATTGTATATCGTGCCCGATTGGAATTAATACGATTGGCAAAATGCCTAAATTAATAGCTGATTTTCTAAAATTGCCAATTCAGAGCTTTATACTGGACATTGCTTCAGACGTTCTAGTGCTACCACTTAGCAGACGCAGGCAGTGATTTGCTGACTATAAAACGTCATGGTGGATGGAAGTCATCTGCGGTAGCTGAGGGTTACATCGAAACATCTATGAAAAGTAAAGTGGCTGTAGCGCACAACTTATCAGGGCCAAGTACATCTGGTCATTCTAGAGTTATATCATCGAATGATTCTCAATCACAAGAGTCTACCATTAAAGCCAATAACATAACTCAGCAAAACTTTGTTACGAAGAATTTGCCTGGCATAACAATACATGCTCAAGATACTTGTTCCGTCAGTGTAAATGTATACAGTAATTCCACGTTTCATAACAATAACAATGTAAACTAAATTTGTATAGAATTTTTGATTAAAGTATTTACAATGTACATGCATTAAACGTCAATTTTGCTTTCTGTCATAATGTATTCAATACAGCCAACCTATAGAAATGAAAAAAGGCGTATCACAATGAAGCACTTTTCGATACGCAAAAGCGTGTTACAATTGCGTTTTTATGAACGCAAAATAGAAAAAAATATTTCTTTGCTCGTATTTAAATGAACCATTTCTTACAATTAATACATATTTCTTTTAGTCAATGTTTGTTTTTATCAAAAATATATAATGAACAAGCTGACAAAGAATTGATACTAGTAATTTGACCAGACAGATTTCATTATTAGATAGTACTTTTATTTACTTTTAATAGAAAGGCAAGACCACACATGCTGATTTATACTCGAGAATTGTCTGCGGTTTTATCTGTTTAGTTCTATTAATTAAGCTGACTTTCTGTAAAGGTATGTGTAGGTTGTTTATATGCATCTGTATCAATATTATTTTCATCAAGTTACGATGGAAAAACATATTTTCTCCGACAAAAATAAAAAAAAAACCTCATTTCTCAGAAGGTACATGTTTACATTAACAATTCTTAATTTACCCGCACTTTTTTTCAGAAACGTAATACGAGAAAAGTCTTCATTCAGCTGTCGAGTCTCTAATTAACGTAAGAAACTCGTGAAAACTTATTTCGTCACAATATCATCAGAGTAGCATTAAATATTGACGAAAATTAATTGGATTTGGATGGATATCCTGTTGCACCTCTAGTAATTAATTTCGACCGGATATTGTATATCGTATACATGTTTACATTAGTTAGACGGAAATTCTCGAGGAATAACGTCAGATTAAAAAAAGATATTGCGTAAGAACTTCTGAGAGTGTTTTGATACCTACTACAAATATAATTTTTAACGATGTAGAACTTCGTTCGAATGCAATTTACTTCTGTTATAGTTTTAATTAGGATAACTGGAAAACTGCGCGATAGCACATAAACTGACTTTAAATTTCAACAAAGTGTGTCACCAGACGATTTGGCATATAATTTTCCACATATATTCACTGCGTCTTTGCATTTTATTGCGTGCAATTTATGTGAGTCTTGCACGGAACGTAGTACATACACCGGGTTTTACGTTCAATTCAGACGGATATAAAGTGCTCTGCAGACTGACGTGAAAGGCTGTTGTGTTTAGGCGATGCTTTTGATATAAACATGTTTGACGTTTATACGAGTTGCAAGCTGTTGTGTTTACGATCAACGAGTGATCTGAACAATTGCTAGGAATTTGTATACCTACTCGAAACGGTGTTTCCTCATTTTGTTATAAATCGCACCGCATATAGGGTTTATATAAAATTTTTATAATATTTCTTACTTCAGTAGACACACACACTGTTCTTATGATTCATCGAGTCTATTTTCATTTTTAAATTTAATATTGTATAACTTACGTATATTGATAGAAGCTGTAAATCACAACACTATTATTGGCCCCCAACTTGGGGCAGTCAAACAGCATTATTTTTTGCGCCCAAAGTGGGCACAAAACATTTCTGTTTCTTTGCTGCATCTTAAAAATCAAACATTTTCTAATAATTTATGGTTTTGTTGATTGAGTTGAAATTATAGTAAAATAATAATACAAGTAATCGTAATCAATTACTTTAATAGTAATTGTAAATGTCACTTACATGTTTCGGCATAAAAATGGCTATCATTATACGTTTGTTAATTTCCTATGTCTCTCACAATTTCAATATTTCAATTATTGCATATTTGAAGTAATTTTATTTAATTAAAATGGTGTTAATTGTAATTTTGCATATGTGTGGCTCTGAAGATGACCTCCTTAGACCGAAACACGTAAGCTACAATTATAGTTACTATTAAAGTAATTGATTATGATTAATTGTATTGTAATTACCTGTATAAACAATTGTACAGCAATGAATTATGAAATAGTCGGTTTGTTTAACGAAGTTTTCGGCTTATTTATCGAGAATGTATGTGAAATAAATATACAAATATAAATACAGGGGTTTACGTTTTAAGTTTTGACGCTCGTCGTGTAAATCGTTACAAATGAAACCTTATTGATTTATGACATAGAGATCAGTCTACGTTAAATATACAGGGGCGGCATAAAATGTAGCATGATAATAAAACAACAAAAATCATCTTACCTCCAAATTAATTGTCTACAGGCACGGTTTTATGTCAGCTATCGCGAATTAAAATCGTGTCACACCCTAGGGACGACAACGAGCGATAGTTCGAGGACAGAAAAAAAAAGGAAATATGGAAATTATGCGCTTGCTGGGGCGGGTACGATCGGTAATCGAACTAGGGGCGGAAGAAGTATATTCGTGTCACACCCAAGGGACGACAACGAACTAAAGCCCTACGAGAACGGAAAAAAGCACTATATTCATGTCGTACTTTTGGCGCCTAATGTGGGCAGATCGCCGAGCGGTGAAACGATCTTTGTTAGTTGATCTTTCTATATATACCTGTACATGTTCTTTTATTTGTAATTAAGTTCTGTTGTTGTCATTATTCTTGTGTGTGTAATTTTCTTAAATACTCCTTTAATCTTAATTCATTTCTTTATTAAATTTCACTCTTTGTTTGAAGTCTATTCTCTAAATCTGTTTACAATTTGTATTACTCATCATTTACCTTTGTTTAAGCTGATCTTTGTTTCTGTTACTATTTAAGCCCTGCATTTATAACATCATTATCTATCTGTTGTGTTAGTTGTTAATCCTAGTTCTAATAAATAATTTAGAAACGATAACAATTGTGTGAATCAATTAGAAGAAGTGAAAACTTCAGCCACAAAATTCTGCCATCTTCTTATCTCTCAATCGTGTCTTAGAAATAAACTTTCATTATGTAACAAAATTGGTATCAAACTATCAAATCACGTTTGTAACTAAAAAAAGATTCATGTGTGGATTAAGAATTATTTTGAGTTATCTTTGTATAATTTACAGCAATGCGTTGTATATAAAAGATTTTCGGAATAAAATTCAAGACCTAAATTAAGGCATCGCATGTCTGTTTAATACGTTTCTCGTTTCTTTATAATATGAAACATTGAACTTACAGTAATGTTGAGTACAAGAATCACGAAAATATATCATACAAGATCGCAAGAATGAAGCATTACCAGCACCTGTTCAATTCGTATTTCCTTTTTACTTTCTTTCGTGTATACAACTACATTTTAAAGACATTTCCAGGTTTATTTAGCGAAGAACAATTCCTCTAACAATTGTATTTCCATATGAATTGAATCGTAAACTTCTCGAAGCGATATATCAAGTTCCCAATACATAAAACATGGCATCACACCCACTGGCGCTTAGCTTATATGTACAGGCGCTTACTAATCAGATATGCAGACAAACGAATGTTCCATAGTCGATACAAAAATTCCCTACTATGTAAGTATGAACCGGAACTAACAAAAGACAGCGGAACAGATCTATAATATTACACGCTGTTACATCATACAAGGCAGATATCGGCGTTTAGAGCTTCGTTTTCATAATTCCGAATTTATGATCTCTCCAGACAATACATCAATGTATGAAGCTTCGCAGAACTGTGAAAATAATTTCCGTTATGTCTTAAAACTAAGCAGTCAACATTTTTCTTCGATTTCTGCTTTGCCAAAACAACAAAGGTTCAGCTGTTATATCGAATCTATCATTATGTGAGCCCTAGCTGTTTTGTTTTTCATTTTAGAGTCATACAATTATAACAATATTGTGTGCAAAACCTATTTTCCATCAATTGTTTACGAAATATACATTTTCGATTTTCAATTGTTTTTCTAATTACACCGTTGTAATCAACGTAAGAAACCCTACATCTTTGGCAAAAAAAGCAGTAAATTACAGGTATCAAATATAGTATGTAGTTTTTCAAAAATCTTCGAAAGGGCAATGTACGAGCACTTTATGTTGTTTTTAACTAATAATAATTGAATTGCTCTTAGCCAGTACGGGTTTGTCAATAGTAAGTGTACGGATGATGCGATATTTAAATCACTTGACTTAGTGTATCGATCTATTGATGAGTGTCGATCATGTCCAGCTTCTGAGTAAGGTATCGCGCTATAATATTACCGGGTCCGCTTTGAATTAGCTATCCTCCTATTTATCAGGCGCTCGCAATATGTTTATAGCGGAGATGGGCCGGGTGGCGCGTATTCGTCAGCTATAAATGTGACAAGGGGCGTCCCGCAGGGATCAGTTCTTAGACCTCTGCTATTTGTCTTGTTTGTAAATGATCTCCATCACTCCTTTGCAGATGGCGATCTGTTTCAATTTGCTGATGATGCTACTGCGGTCATCTCAGGTGGAACGGAGGCTGAACTGGCACAGGTTGGTAATCAGTATGCTGAAGCAAACATGCCTAGAGTTTTGAAGACGTCAAAATTTTCACACAAGCCACAAGCAGATATCGATCATCTCATGTTGTCGATGCCTAGACGTGTACAGGAGTGTACTCAGCTACGGGGTCGCCAAACATATTATTAATTTTTGTTCCTATTACATGTTAATCAAATTTCTTGCCAAATGTTATCGTTTCAATTTTTCATATAAAACTATCACATTGTCAAAAAATTAAGTTGGAGAAATTATTGCTTATAGGTGTAACACTTCTGATATCATTGAATATGTGCATATACATACTTCAAAATATAGTTCATTTATTATTCGAATTATACTAAGCCGACACGATTTTTATAGTTCAAGGATAAGTTTCCAAAGCTGTCTGATGTAAAAATTAAATTTGGGAAGGAATATTTGTTGGTCCGCAAGTTAGGAAGCTGTTCAAAGATAAAAATTTTGAAGGTACCATGAATGATTTAGAACTGCCAAGATATGGTGGTTAATTCGTAGAAAATTAGAAAAATTTAGGTCAAAGTTCATTTTTTGCATTCACATTTGGATTTCTTCCCTGCTAATTTAGGAAAGATGCGTCATGAACAGGCGAAAAAACATCCATCAAGATGTCGCAGAAATTTGACGACTTTTAACATAATTCTGCGAATGTCTCGGAAACGGTTAGAGAAATGGAATCGCGCTTTTCGCCACTCGATTCGCCGCCAAAATGATCATCTGGTAGGCCCTATTGGAAGGCTCTAGCGTCGAATTGATTTTTCAAAACTTTGACTTTAAATATCTCGGAGGCGGTTGGAAGACGTTGTATCTCACCTAGTCATGTCAAAACACTGATACTAACAACAAGCAATTTAAGTTACTTACAGTCTGATTCATACCGGTAACTTATGAAGTTACTTATGATAATTAAACTGAAGTAGTTAAGCCAAAGAATATATGTAGTTGCAGTAAGCAAACATTTGCCCTTGTCAAGTAGTAGGTGTATTGCTGTGAGCGAACTATTCTATAACAGCTATCACACCTTCATAATTAATACAAGCTATTTAGATTACTTGTGATAAGGAAAGAGTATCATTAATGCACGTTCACTAAATACCTGATATATAGAAGGTAATGGTTTGCTATAAATATACAATATACTTACCTTAAATTTGTTGTTCAACTATAGGTATTGTAGGAAACGAGGAAGTTTAGTGAATATTTATTAAGTAGCTTACTGTGTATTCTGTGTGAATAACTGATACTGATATTGTGGTACAATAAAAAAAGTTCCGCAAATTCTCGATTATTTATGCAACCGCAACTATAAGTACCGAGCAATGCGTAATTCAAAATTGTTTGCAAATAATTTTTAATTACTATTCAGTGTGCTGTAGCTTCGATTGCATTAATAATTGAAGATTAAATTCGCATTTATTTTGGTAAAGATGGTACATAATACTTATTACTTAAGAAAAAAAAAGCAGTATTATTAGTAATAGTTTTATTTTGTATAGGACAAACACAGTGATTACCTGATATGAATGAAAGATATTGGTTTCACTTTAACAACAGTTTTTTTTTTAAACAATTTACAACATAATGACTCATAAAATATATTCTTTAATAATGAAAAAAAATGAACAAAGCAATAATAAAAGATAAGGTAAATGGGGCCCCCTTGAAACGTTATTTAGTTATTGAAATTATTGAAATCTAAACAAAGGACAAAGAGAAATATGGCTTTGAAGTTACAACTAATAACAAACAAAGAAATAATATACCTAGGCGGTAAACTTGCGGTTTCTGTTGGTTCTTTGCACTGGGCGTTGTCTCGGCGAGTTGATCCTCTGTCGGCGTACGTGGCGGTTATGTCCGGTGATCGCCTCGAAAACGGCTACTTCGTCGGGATATCCCTAACTGTAGGTGGCACTTGGACTGTGGAATCACTCAGCTAGCGACGGCATCCACACTTTAACTTCACCAGCGGGCGCAGATATCATCACAATGATGGGGAATTCAAATATCCCACCACGTGGTTTAAAACTGCAATCTTGAAACATCCGATTGCTTATAGGCTCGGTACTTCTTCTTTCGCTGGGATTCTTTATACGGATGGGGCCTTGAGTTAACCCACCCGGTATTTTTAATATATTTGCGTTCCAACTGGCCTACAATGGCCGCCCCATGCTTGCTTCTGTTCGCCTGCGCGCGTAGCCGTGTCGGGGACTATTTCATTACTGCGCCGCATTAGCCAATCAGGAATAGTAAAACAATCACGGGGTCGCAGCAAAACTCAAATAATCATAGTTGTGGCAAGTTGTTACCTATTTAAGAAAATACATGAGTTTAATAGCGATCAGCATTGTTGTTACTTCTACTAAGCATGTGCTGTAGTTAGATACAGTACCAGTAGTTATAAGTAATACGTTACTTACTACAAATTTGTCAGGTACGCTTTGTAATAACCGTTAATAAAAGAACTATTTTACAGTAACAACTTGCATTCAGGAAACTGGGTTTAGTTGCAGGTATTAATTAACGAGAATAGTTCCAAGTAAAACTTTACCTATTGTAAATAATTTTTTATCAAGTAAACACTTTACTTAACCCATTTTTCTCAGTGTCGAATTATTTTTTAAAAACTTTGACTTTAAATATTTCGGAAGCGGTTGGAAGACACTGGATCTCACCTAGTCATGTCAAAACCAAGGAACAACCATGAACTTCACCGTAAAATCGTCAATAACCCTAGTCTCTTTAAAGAGATTTCTTGAAATTCCAAACAATTTTGATGCAACCCTTGTATAGTGTTAACACGTATGGTTTCAAATCCTTAAGTTCCATTAACTCCCCGTATAGACGTCTCTTTTATTTCCATCCCACTCACACATTATTTTAAACGCATTCCTAGCTATTACATTACTATTACAAGAACATAATCTCCTTTTTGAGAGTCTTCACGTCACAATACAATACCAGTCGGTTCTGCACATACCAGCAGTCGCTCTGGATAAAAACCTCACCCATGAAACCCTTCAAAGGCCTCCGTAAGGAACCGCAAACCGCCCACCGTATAACGAGCTTAAATTTAAAGTGATTCTCGACCTATAATCTCCACAACACGCACTTTATACCACTAGTAGTAGTATACTGGAATATTGTAGGAGTACAGTAGTGGATGCCAGGCTACGATAACGAGTTGGGAATTTGCGGTTGTGGCTATATTTCATCGCGTGCCCCTTCGGTGACCGGAAATCGTGCTTAAGGGGGCACGTGTCAGATACACGGACGAGGGTGAAAGTACTACACGGCCAGCTAGAAAGGCATCCTTGGTTGGGAAAGGTGAATTGATGATGGGCTAATGTTTGATCGAAGTGGATGCAAAATATTTTGAATCATGAGATAATGCGAACATTTTTCTTTTGCAAGTAGTGTTGGAGTCACTTCTGTTTTTACAGATGATGAGTCAAAAAAATTAAACCACCAGAATTACCACATGAAGGGGAAATGAGGTCGCAGATGAACTTGCTAATCGTAGATAAACTTGCTAATCGTGATAATCATATTCATTACAGTTGGGCGTTTCTTCCACAATATCAAATCACAAATAACAAAATTTCGATAATTGGGGCAAAACTCTCCAAGACAAAGATAGGATCAACTAAGTTCTTAAAGGGACACAACTTGAATGTATAAATAAATAATCTGTCGTGTGGCTCTGATCATATACCCATCGATGTTATCTATAACTTAAAACTAACATAATAACTAGAGACCGGATTATATGCAAAGAAAAACTGGAATATATCGCTTTTTGAGAAAATATGCATACACCTGGGGCATATATGCAAAAAGATTGCGACAATATGCAAAATTTTTACATAAAATAAATAAGGGCAGAAATTTAAACATTAACTTTATTGCACAAAATTTTTTCACAACATATTTCTAAAACAATTTATAATTAAATGTTTTTCAAAATTATGTAAAAGAAAGTTTTGTCTTCTATCAGAAATACATATGTTTCGAAACAGACAAAGTTCTTTCAACATCCACAGATGTAATTGGTGCATTTTTTAACTTGCAATACATTCTAAACTAAAAATAAGTCGAAATCGTTTACTGTTTCACCTTCCAAATTTTCTTAACTTTCTTCAATTTCAAATACCCGGCATTTTTATTTATCACTTTTTTAAATTTATCGTATATAGAATTACCTATTGTACCCTTAACCTTCTTACATAGCATATCAAATTCGTCTACTATTTCGACTGATTCCGAGAGCGACATCCCTTACGTTTCTAGTTTACGAATGGAACTTGAAACAAAGCTATAATTTGACTTAATATACAAAAGGTTTTGTAGCAATTCTGTTGATGTTACTATCTTTTTACAGTTTTCTAGAGCAATACAGTCAGCAGTGACTTCAAGAATTACATTTTTTATTCCTTCAATATTATCGGCGAAAAAAATCGCAGCCTCTAACCATGTACCCCATCTCGTAATAATCGGTTCAGAAGGCAACTTAACACCGGGAAGTAGCCCCTTATAAAATTGGATTCGCAAAGGTGCTTTTAAAAATACTTTTTTGACATTACTAATTAAATCATTAATCAAAGGGAATTGATTCCTAATGTCTTTGGCTACACGATTGAACCCATAAGGTAAACAAGTGGTATGACTAATGTTACTATCAAAAAATTTTTAAATTTTGCGCGGCTTTTATCATGTATGGTGCAGCGTCGGACAACATTAGTAAAATTTTTTCACAAGGCATACTTCCAGGTAAAAAGAAATTTGATAAACCTTCTTGAACGAATTGGGCAATTATCACATTATTTGTTCTTTGAAGTTCTTTACAATAAATTAAATATGATTTGCCTACAATATCTTCATCAAGAATTCCTATTAACAAATGGGCAATATAACGGCCACACTTATCCGTACTTTCATCTACCATGATATAAATAAAATTATTCCCTACCAATTGTTGAATTCCTGCTATTGTTTGCTGGTAACAAGATGTGACATAATTTTTTCGTAAGGTACTTTCGTCAGGTATATTATGTTTGGAATATTTTTGCAGAAATGATTTCAAATTAACATTGTTTAATCTTGCTAATGGTATGTAAGACGAAATTAATGCGTTACACAGATCCGTATTATATTGTTCTTGTTCTGAGTTTCGTGAAGTTGATGCTACACATTGACGTATAGATTGCTGCACACATACGGATCGCTTTAGTTTTTCACATTTTCCAATATGTGATGGAGTTTTAGCGTGTCGACCAGGTGATCAGGTATTTTCTCTCAGAAGACACCTACAACAACAATTGTCATTTTATATCAAAAGTTAAAAGAATTTAAAAACAATTGTAAAGCTTTTAGTAAAATTAAACTTACCAGTTTACTGCAGGCTCGACAAAATATTTTGTCGCCATCCTTTACCAGTTCAGGATGTGGCTTAATCCATAAAGAAATTTTGTTCGCTATGCTCATTGTATGTACGCACAGTATTTAAAAACGTAACACAATTACATGCTGTTTCGCTCAAAGATATTCAATGAATGAATAGTTTATTTGGGAATTAATAATAATAAAACGTATTTACCACATCCCTTCTGCTAGGCGAAATTAAACACGTGCAGTTCTTGGAAAAAAGTATTAGAATTGTCTGTTGTACTGAGAATTGTCGGTTGTCGATCTACATTAGAAATTACTAGGAATTTTTACTATTAGAAAGGATAAGAAAAAGCTTAAATATGCAATATATGCAACTTTTGTAAAAATATGCATAGAAATGCCTAGATATGTAATATATGCAATCACTAATTACCGCTAATTAACTTCAATTAGTGTAATACATCTACATATAGACTATAATTAAAGATATGCAAAAAATAAAATATATGCACTTTGCATATAATCCGGTCTCTAATAATAACAGTTAAAGGTATCCCTCTTCGAGAATTTTGACAAGTTTGGTCCCTAAACAGTACTTATTTGTTCCCCTTACCACTATCTAGGTGTAAGTTAGTATAGTAATTGTTAACATAGTTAGATATAGTGTTACGTGTTGAAAACACCTTTTCTTATTTCTCCAACTGTACACTTCTTTTCTGAATTTATCCAAGTTCCTTGACCTTTCCTAGTTACCGTCGCTATTTACTTATTTTGTATAACGTCACGTTTAACCTTGAATTTGTTTTTTTGTAACGTACGCTTTATTTGTGACCTTTTTCAAAATTCTAAATTGTCAAATTTTAAACATATATTTAGATGCTTTGATAACGTAAATTTCATTAAACTCCGTTCATAATTAGCTCCGAATTTATTCATTTTTGTTAATTGTTGCACCTTTTTTTGGTGCGTGCTGTACTTGAAACGTTAGAATTTCGCATAATCTCGCACATCTGCATGTTGTTTATCTTCGATACTCGAATCCTATTGGCCACTTAATGGCATACGCGGGAACTAGATTTCTCTACCCTCGGAAACTTCACTTAGACGCTAAGCCCGCTAAGAGTGCCGACCTAAGAAGTCTAATAGGCGACGCCCTGTTGCAACCTTTCGACCTAATTTACCCGTTTGGTAACCCCTGTGGGGGGATCTCCGGTCGTAAAGAATCTACTCCTTGGAAGCCGTTGAGTTCCTGTGTTTGGACTACGAAGCCTTCTTTTTTGGAGCCCGCCGACGCGGATTTTGCAAGCCACGCCGCCCTACGTCGTCCCTGGACCCGGACCTCTTTCGACATCTTTCTACGCTTCTATTTTCTTCTATTTCTACCCGCCCCTGGTGGTGACTATCAACCCCTCGTGCATTGTTTGTGTTACATGTAAGTTAATTTTAAGAGTTATTGCTTGTATATTTGTAGTAACGAACTACCATTATTATATTAATAATTTAACGTAGTTTTTTTGTGTTATTTATATTTCGGTCTTTGATATCATAATTCAATTTAACTTAATTCTTTTCTTTTCTTTTTAATCTAGTCTTTGCGTCATTGTCAAAATTTAATGTAACTTGTGAAATCATTTTGTTGAATTGTTGCTTTATTTATTTTTCACATTAAAACCAATGGTAGGTCGTAGTCATTTGCATGCTCGATCGAGTACGAGATTTGATGTTATTGTTTCTTAATAATTTTACCATTTTGTTGAATAATAACCCGGCACTCCCACCAGTTCATGTCAATATTATAACAGCTAATAGATTATCTGTGCGTTTTATTTAATTACTTTAATTTAAACCGACCCTGGCGCACTAGTTTGTTTTCTTGTCATTTAAATAACAGTTTCATTTAAATTTAACTATTTAACAACATATTAAAAGAATTCCGCAAGTACCAATCCCTTGTTTCCCCGACTGGTAAATAGCCATTCTGGGCTGTGGTCAATTACCGGCGGCGACAGCGTCGGGCTAGTGAAAGGCAACACCTGTTAACCCAGTGGCGCTCACTCCGACATCTCTCCGGCGCCTCCCTGGCCGAACCGACTCCGATAGTCGCAGCGTGGGAAATAAATAAATAATATACCGTTGTTTTATTTATCCTTCTTTCCCATCCTGTGGTACTTTGCGATCATTTATTTTATTTTATACCAATAATCTTTTATAAACAATATTAACTTTTCACTATTATTTAACCTAGTCTCATGCTCTGGAAAATTGCTACTATTTATTACGCCCTGAGATTTTACCTGTAGCAATAGGTTGATCTACTTACTGTTATTTTTTTATAGTTAGTATATTGTATATCATTGTTGACATTGCTTTTGGCTAAGTTGTCCTGTGTAAAAATAAATTTATGAGCGCCATCTACACTGAAGCGACCGCAATATGAAGTTCGTTACGTATCTGGTGTACTATAGGGGATCATTGAATAAGCTTTTGCCGCAGCGAATAGCGAATCAATTCACGCCCTGTCAAAATACCTCCTCGATTGTATAATAATTCATTTCACTCTAATACCCACTGCTTTCTGACTATAATTAACCTGCAACGTATGAGTGTATCCCTCTCACTATTGCATTTCGCTATGCCAAAAGTGGAAGGAAATCCAGGCAGCCGCGCAAATATTTCTACAGACACCTCTTTTTATTACCTGTATTTTTCACATTGTCAGTATACTTTTAGTGGTAAGTGCAACGAATCACATACCATGATTTCATTTATTTTCCAAGAGATTACAACGATATAATTTAACATTAATCAATTGACACATAAGAGAAAACAATTTTGTGAACATATTTTTATCAATCAACACAACATTGTCTCTCTATTCTTAGCATGATTCTACACACTTAACATAGCAATCAATATATTGATACTTGCCAAAAAGACCAAATCATCATAAAGTATGTAGTTCTTTTGGTCTTGATTCGTATCTAATTTTCCAAAAATTCATCCAAAGATATAGTTCCTCTTTTTATGCAATATTTCCTCTTTGTTAGTATCTATCTGTAACTGGAGGGGGAAGGATCATCAGAACTTTATGTATATTTGCACCTAATTTTTCATCAAAACCACAAAATTGAAAGCTACGTATAATACATTCTGAGTGTAATATAAAAACTTGACGTTTACAACTGCATACAAGACATGCTGATCACCCTGTAGATTTACTGATTTAATCTTAATAACAGTTGAATTGATTAAAATGGTTACAAGTAGAGATTTCGATGGTGATACTGTAATTGTAAAAATAAATCTGAAAAAATATATATTTTATGCATACGCCCACGTTGGGCGCTCAATATTCAGTGTATCTAATTAACCTATGCACATGTATATAATATTTTTAATAATAACTGTGACAACTGATATTAAACGTAAAATTACATTAAAAAAAAATGCACATTTTTTTTTTTATCACAACCAAAATATATTCCACTCGCCCATTCTCGCTTATAATGCATCACGACACGCTCTGTACCAAAATTTACCTACACGATGTTCATTTGTTCCCTGCCTGCATACACAACGAATAATATCTCTTAACACTCTGGATCTAGCGCGTTCCGTAAACTAGTCTAAGCCAGACAGTAGAACACACGCAATCTAATCCACGGCGCTGTCATGCAGCGAATACCTGCATGCATGTTTGGTGCGCTCGGTAATGCAGACGAAGTTAATTAATTAGCCTGCTCAGGTACGAGCGCAAGTGCTGGCGGAGCACAGATAGGGGTTGTCTACTCCCAATTGCAGATGATACTGGAAGCCGAACGTGTTTATCTTGCGGGAGATGGAAAGGGGTGGTTTAAGAAGGTGGATGATGACAATGGTGGGGCGGGTGGATTTCTGGGATGGATAAATATGTACCTGTTTGAAATTCTAATTGAATTTTTCACAAATAAATACAAAAAAATTTATTACTTTGAATTACTTTTTAAACGACACTCGTATGTGTTAAAAATAAAATGTCGGTAATGTTTTTCGTGTTAATTGAATTTTAAATATACAGTATGTTAAAAAAAGGTTGTCGGATATTTTACCCAATTGTAGTACTGGTGGGAATAAACAAAAAAAGTCTTAGTCAACATGGGTCCGCAATTCAACTGTTTTTGACATATAGTCGATTGCATATTGTTTTAGTAGGATAAAAATTTCAAAGAAATTCTGATCGCAATGTAAATTAAACAAATGTTTATTTAAAGTAAAACTAAAGAAATTGTTCTACATGTCCACCGTTCATTTCTAAGCACGCTTCACACCTTCTTATGAAAGATCAACGCAATCTTTCGAAAATTCCTGGAGTCCTCCGAATTTCCTCGCAACAATTTGTGATTCGTTGCCTGAGTGCTTCCAAATTGTTTACAGATCGTGCGTACACTAATTGTTTTAGATGCCCCCAAACATAGAAGTCTAGAGGGGACCTAGGAGGCCATGCAGTTGGTCCACCCCGTCCTATCCATCTCTCGTTGTAATCTTGATTTAAGAAATTTCTAACTACGATGGAAAAATGCGCAGGAGCTCCATCGTGCATAAACCACATATTTAATCTGTTAAAAAGTGGCACGTCTTCCAACAAAACAGGTAATTCATTTCTAAAAGACCAAGTATACTTGTCCGTTAAACGATTAGGGAGAAATACTGGACCAATCAAACAGTCTCCAAAAATAGCAAGCCAAACATTTAGCGAAAACGGTTTGGTGATGCAGTTCAACAACAGCATGGGGATTTCATCTGCCCAGACGTGATTGTTATGAAAATTGAATATTCCGTCTCTTGTAAACCCAGCCTCGTCACTAAATAAAATCTGAGTCGCAAAATTAGGAGTTTCTGCCAGCTTTCGTAAAACCCAATGACAAAAAACCTACGTGCATCATAATCGAGAGGAGCAAGAACTTGCACGCGTTGAATGTGGTAGGGATAGAGCTGCTGTTCCCGCAGAATTCTCCAATGAGAGGATGACTGACGTTCAGTTCTGCGGCAAGTCTTCGGGTGCTAATATTTGGGTTGTCTTCTACCCGTCTCAAAATATCTAATTCTACTGCGGAGAAGAAACTGATCTAGGTCTACCAGAACCACCATTATTTTAAATGAACCAGTTTCGGACAGCCGTATATGAAGTCTTGAGAAAATCTTATCACTCGGTAACAACCGATTTAGAAATTCTTCGGCATACATACGCCGTGCTTCAGTGGTATTACCATTCGCACGACCGTACATAAAATGCATATCGGCCATTTCTGCATTTGTGTACTTATGCATAATTTGAGAACAAAAAAAATTGACGCAAATGATAAATAATCTGATGACAGATGTCTGACAGAACTAATTTTAAGTCACAATCAGTTGTTTGACAAAGGGAGCTATTCTCAAAACCGAAAAAATGTTTTTTTTATTTTAAAATATGCAATCGACTATATGTCAAAAACAGTTGAATTGCGGACCCATGTTGACTAAGACTTTTTTGTTTATTTCCACCAGTACTACAATTGGGTAAAATACCTGACAACCTTTTTTTAACACACTGTATAACATTTCGTTGTTTTATTATAATATTTTTTTTTTTTTTGTTTCAGGTGAGTAACCTTTGGTATCGGCAGATTGGTGTACAAAATAAAAATTTTGCAACGGCCCTCGTAAGTGATGAAACTCAAAAATTAATTATCAAACTATTTACTTACACTCTTACAAACACAATTATAAAATAAGTATTTTAAACATTGACAAAGGAAGGCTTTTTATATAGCGAATACTGTGCTAAATGTTGTATTCATAATACTCGCTACTGCTCTCAAAATATGCGTTATTTTGGCAGAGTATTCGTTACTTTTATACTCATACCTATGACATAACATCCATAATCTATTACTGATCTAACCATTGCTCTATAAACCAAGGTAGAAGTATATAGATCAGCCTCAAAAGAAACTTTACTGATAACCCGTAGACATTCATAGATTTTTGAGTTTTTTTTTTCGCAGTTTCATCCAGTATGTGTTCTCCATAACAATTTATTGTTTAACTACATGCCTAAGTACTTGATAACGTTATTAACCTTAAACATTTTGTTTGCTAATTTAACTTGGTAAAATTGGAGGTTTTGTGTCTGGAAAAGCATACAACACTGCATTTCGGATAAGGGATTGTAAAATCTTTCTCGCTACACCATATTTGAAAGGTTAACATGGCTTGGTCTAGAATTTTGATACATTTATAAAGCGATTTCTGATCTGAATATATATTACGATATCATCTGCATATTGGAGTATTTCGACATCCGAGAAAGATAGACCTCTAGTGTAGATATTAAACAATAATGGATTTAAAATAGTCGAGCTTTAATACACTGAGAAAAAAAATTAATAATCATAAATTAAAATACAATTATCGTAAATAAAAAGTTCAGCTGGATAGGGGACAAAAGTACAAATTACTTAGCACTGAGTAAAAAAAGAGATCTTTAACACTGATACTAACATAAGCAATCAACAATAAGTTACTTACGTTCTGCTTCATACCAGTAACTTATGAATTAGTTATGATAATTAAACTGAAGTAGTTAAGCCAAAGAATTATATGTAGTTGGAGTAAGCCAAGAGATTTGCCCTTGTCAATTATAGATGTATTGCTGTAAGTGAACTATTCTAAACAGCTATCACACCTTCATAATTAAAACAAGCGATTTAGATACTTGTGATAAGGAAAGAGTATCATTAATGCACGTTCATTAAATACCTGATATATAGAAGGTAATGGTTTGCTATAAATATACAATTTACTTACCTTAAATTTGTTGTTCAACTAATATAGGTAGTGTAGGAAACGAGGAAGTTTAGTGAATATTTATTAAGTAGCTTACTGTGTACTCTGTGTGAATAACTGATAAAGTACAAAAAAAAGTTCCGCAAATCATTTATTTATGCAACCGCAACTTATAAGCTACTGCGTACCGAGCAATGCGTAAGTTCAAAATTGTTGCAAATAATTTATATTACTATTCAGTGTGCTGTAGCTTCGATTGCATTAATAATTGAAGATTAAATTCGCATTTATTTTGCTAAAGATAGTACATAATACTTGTTACTTAAAAGAAAAAAAAACAGTATTATTAGTAATAGTTTTATTTTGTACAGGACAAACATAATGACTACTTGATATGAATGAAAGATATTGGTTTCACTTTAAAAACAGTTTTTTTTAAACAATTTACAACGTAATGACTCATAAAATATATTCCTTAATAATGAAAAAAATGAACAAAGCAATAATAAAAGATAAGGTAAATGGGGCCCCCATTGAAACGCTATTAAGTTATTGAAATTATTGAAATCTAAACAAAGGACAAAGAGAAATATGGTTTTAAAGTTACAACTAATAACAAACAAAGAAATAATATACTAAAACTTGCGGTTTCTGTTGGTTCTTTGCACTGGGCGTTGTCTCGGCGAGTTGATCCTCTGTCGGCGTACGTGGCGGTTATGTCCGGTGATCGCCTCGAAAACGGCTACTTCGTCGGGGTATCCCTAACTGCAGGTGGCACTTGGACTGTCACTCAGCTAGCGACGGCATCCACACATTAACGTCACCAGCGGGCGCAGATATCATCACAATGATGGGGAATTCAAATGTTCCCACCACGTGGTTTAAAACTGCAATCTTGAAACATCCGATTGCTTATAGGGTCGGTACTTCTTCTTTTCGCTGGGATTCTTTATACGGGTGGGCCTTGAGTTAACCCACCGGTATTTTAATTAATTTGCGTTCCAACTGGCCTATAATGGCCGTACTCCTTGGCCACCCTTTTTCGACGACCTTTTCCCACGTCCGTAACTCTTACTTGACGCTAGCCCGCGCCTGCGCGCGTAGCCGTCTCGGGGACTATTTTATTACTCCGCCGCATTAGCCAATCAGGAATAGTAAAACAATCACGGGGTGGCAGTAAAACTCAAATAATCAGTGTTGTGGCAAGTTGTTACCTATTTAAGAAAATACATGAGTTTAATAGCGATCAGCATTGTTGTTACTTCTACTAAGCATGTGCTGTAGTTAGATACAGTACCAGTAGTCATAAGTAATACGCTATTTACCACAAATTAGTCAGGTACGCTGTGTAATAGCCGTTAATAAAAGTACTATTTGCAGTAACAACTTGCATTCAGGAAACTGGGTTTAGTTGCAGGTATTAATTAACGAGAATAGTTCCAAGTAGAACTTTATCTATTGTAAATAATTTTTTATCAAGTAAACACTTTACTTTTTCTCAGTGTGAATGAAGGAAATACTTCCATCACCGCATTTAATGTTTAATATTGCAATACTTTGCTCCAAAATATCCTTTTTGATCGTAAAACTGGGATAATACAACTTCGTTTACATCATTTGCATCTTCCAAACGTTCAATAACATCGCACAGAAACCCACACACACACATTATTACGAAATGTGCTAGGATTTGCGTTCTCCCGCACTGGCGTGAACTTCGATCAAATATTTGCTTAGACTAGCATGACCGGGGGGATATGAAAATTGACCTTTGAAACCCTATTCTAACACATAAACAATAAATCAGGGTCGGTAGTATATCTACAACCCCTCAGCCCTTAATTTGATTCCTTATGAACCACTGAACTGGCACATAAAAGGAGAACACGTTGTATTATTAGCTGTTGGATCGACTTGTTTTTTTTTTTTTTCTCCTCTTACACCGTGAAAAGAAAGATTTATATCAGATACTTTCCATGACCTAATTTCCCGAAATCCTCTAATCGATAACGCCTTAATTACGTAAATTCTCGCCCGCGAAACAACCAGAGCTACGTAACATAATTACGTTCCGGGGAACATTAAACAAACGAATTGTGTGTGCGGAATTTAAACGGATAATAAGCTCTGTTCGTAACTCCTTCCTACTAGGGAGTTTAGATTTTACAGTCTGAACCATCCGGCCGTAGCGGTAAGTTAACCTCATTGCTCCAGTCGTGTTGGAAATTAAGATAAATATCGCAGCAAACAAGCTATGGCCAGTACTACCCAGGTTGCCACTTTTGGCGGTTTAAAAATAAAGCTAACTAGGACAGAGAATGAGGTGGGAGATCTGCTGGCGTCCGTAACCTTAACCTCTATTGGTATTTTTGATTTTATTGAACGCTGAATAGAAAATTATCAGTATATTTTAAACACTCATATAACCGCACGACCTGAGAGCGATTATTTTGAGCGATAAAAGATTCTCATGCTAATTTTTTTATTTATTTCAATTAATTAATAAATATTATTTGCCAATCTTATGGCGCCCAAAAAAAATATAATACTCATAAGTAAAGACCGGATTATATGCAAAGAAAAACTGGAATATATATGCATCGATTTTTGAGAAAATATGCATAAACCTGGGGCATATATGCAAAAAAATTGCGACAATATGCAAAATTTTTACATAAAATAAATAAAAGCAGAAATTTAAACATTAACTTTATTGCACAAAATTTTTTCACAACATATTTCTAAAACAATTTATAATTAAATGTTTTTCAAAATTGTGTAAAAGAAAGTTTTGTCTTCTATCAGTATACATATTGCTGTGGCCTGGCACCCCGGTTTTTGTAAATTCAGTGATTTTTTTATTTATTGAGATTTGTCTTTGTCAATGTGCCGGGAAAATTCTCTCAGAAATTAATATTTTATTTTTAAGTAAGATTTTGCTAATTGAATTGATTTGATTGTTTAATTTGTTTATTTAAATGTTCAGTTGGTTTAAATTAATTTCACTCTGTTATATATTTTTATTTGATCATGTAGTTTATGTCCTCCCTAGAAGAATTCTTCTTCTATGATCTTTGCATTTATGCGCTGCGTTTGGCACGCATCTGTTTGTTATATGTATGCGTTGTTTTACCCGGACGCCCTCAGTTACCAGATTGACGAGCGTGAGTACATTTTATTTTAGTTTCTTTGCTACCATTTTGGTAATTCATTTTTATTTTAAGTTTTGTTCGTTTATTGCTATTTAAATCGTCCATCTAGGAACTCTTTAATTAATAATTGCTGTTGTATTTTCTTGTGTACACGATTAGATGTAAGATCAGTTATTATATTTGTTCTAGTAGGTATTTTAAGTTTATAGAGTTATTTTTTTTTTTTCGTTTTCTCGTTTACTGATTTGTTTTTTAATAGTTAATCACCTCGGATTAGGTGAAAAGAAGCATTGTGTTTGTATTTAAATTTCAATTTTGTAAATATGCTTGTTTTATCCACGTTTAAATTAATTTAGGTTGTTTTAAATTTTGAGACTACGTGGATTTTTGTGAAAAAAGGATTTTCTTCTAGAACAAATTTGTCCTTTGTTTGTTGAAGGATTTATTGTCCTTTGTAATTGTAGATTCATGCAGTTTTTGTTTTCGTCCAGGACCTTCAGTCCAAGGTTAGATTTTACTGCAATTTGCAATAAATGTTTTTTTTTTTTTTAATAAAATTTATGATTGTTAACGTCATTCAAAATTTCTGTTCTTTTATTTTTGAATCAACCATTTCGATTGTTGGAGTAATTTTAGAAAGTCAAGTTTTCAAACGCCCACATTTTACTTTTCATGATTAGTTTAATTGTGAGAATAACCCTGAGATAAATAGTTCTTTTGCGCCCTTTTATTTTTATCCGCTGAGCTAGTAAATTTAATTTTTTTTTTTTACTTTTCATTTTGCATTTATGCTGGTACCATCAGTACACAGCAATATGTTTCGAAATAGAAAAGCTTCTTTCAACATCCACAGATGTAATTGGTACATCTTTTTAACTTTGCAGTACATTCTAAACTATAAAAATTAAAGTCGAAATCGTTTACTGTTTCACCTTCCAAAATTTTCTTAACTTTCTTCAATTTCAAATACCCCGCATTTTTATTTATCACTTTTTAAATTTATCGTATATAGAATTACTATTGTACCCTTAACCTTCTTACATAGCATATCAAATTCGTCTACTATTTCGACTGATTCCGAGCGACATCCCTTGCGTTCTAGTTTACGAATGGAACTTGAATCAAAGCTATAATTTGACTTAATATACAAAAGGTTTTGTAGCAATTCTGTTGATGTTACTATCTTTTTACAGTTTTCTAGAACAATGCAGTCAGCAGTGATTTCAAGAAATACATTTTTTATTCCTTCAAAATTATCGGCGAAAAAAATTGCAGCCTCTAACCATGTACCCCATCTCGTACTAATCGGTTCAGTAGGCAACTTAACACCGGGAAGTCGCTCCTTATAAAATTGGATTCGCAAAGGGGCTTTTAAAAATACTTTTTGGACATTTCTAATTAAATCATTAATCAAAGGGAATTGATTCCTAATGTCTTCGGCTACACGATTGAACCCATGAGCTAAACAAGTGGTATGAATAATGTTACTATAAAAAAAATTTAAATTTTACGCAGCTTTTATCATGTATGGTGCAGCGTCGGACAACATTAGTAAAATTTTTTCGCAAGGTATACTTCCAGGTAAAAAGAAATTTGATGAACCTTCTTGAACGAATTGGGCAATTGTCACATTATTTGTTTTTTGAAGATCTTTACAATAAATTAAATGATTTACCTACAATATCTTCCTGAAGAATTCCTATTAACAAATGGACAATATAACGGCCACACTTATCCGTACTTTCATCTACCAGGATATAAATAAAATTATTCCCTACCAATTGTTGAATTTCTGCTATTGTTTGCTGGTAACAAGAAGTGACATAATTTTTCTCGTAAGGTACTTTCGTCAGGTATATTATGTTTGCAATATTTTTGCAGAAATAATTTCAAATTAACATTGTTTAATCTTGCTAATGGTATGTTAGACGAAATTAATGCGTTACACAGATCCGTATTATATTTTTCTTGTTCTGAATCTCGTGAAGTTGATGCTACACATTGACGTATAGATTGTTGCACACATGCGGATCGCTTTAGTTTTTCACATTTTCCAATATGTGATGGAGTTTTAGCGTGTTGGTCAATCAGATATTTTCTCTCAGAAGACCCCTACAACAACAACTATCATTTTATATCAAAAGTTAAAGAATTTAAAAACAGTTGTAAAGCTTTTAGTAAAATTAAACTTACCAGTTTACTGCGGGCTCGACAAAATATTTTGTCGCCATCCTTTACCAGTTCAAGATATGGCTTCATCCATAAAGAAATTTTGTTCGCTATACTCATTGTATGTACGCACAGTATTTAAAAACGTAACACAATTACATGCTGTTTCGCTCAAAGATATTCAATGAATGAATAGTTTATTTGGGAATTAATAATAATAAAACGTATTTACCACATCCCTTCTGCTAGGCGAAATTAAACACGTGCAGTTATTGGAAAAAAGTGTTAGAGAAACCAATGTAAAAGATTTATCGTTCTGAGAATTGTCGGTTGTCGATCTACATTAGGAATTACTAGGAATTTTTATTAATAGAAAGGATAAGAAAAAGCTTAAATATGCAATATATGCAACTTTTGTAAAAATATGCATAGAAATGCCTAAATATGCAATATATGCAATCACTAAGTAGCGCTAATTAACTTCAATTAGTGTAATACGTCTACATATGGACTATAATTAAAGATATGCAAAAAATAAAATATATGCACTTTGCATATATTCCTCTAAACTCTATCAATTTTTTTTTGGAAAATAAACTGAATACTTTATTAGAAGATGTTCCATTGAATATTATAAGAAGAATGTATTACATGCATGACGGCGCGCCGGTTCACTATTCTAGGAGAGTATTTCGATTTTTCATTTTGGGGATTTATGAAAAGTGTAGTGTATGCCACAGAACTAAATAGTGAAAAATAATTATGGAACAGAATTGTGGAGTCTGCTGATAGATTTCGTAATAATGCTAACATATTTCCAAAATGCCGTCAGTCATTAACACGAAGATTGGAAATGTGTATTCAGGAACAAGGTCACCAATTTGAACACCTTATTTATTTATTTATTCTGTCCAACAGATACAATCCATTAATAGGACAAATACAAAGTTGACAAACACGATTACTAGCTATATACTTACATATGGAAAATCTAAAACTAATTACAATGCAGAATTGAAACAAAATGCACTACCCACAACACAAAAAGAAAAAAATATTATAATCTCGACATAGCAATACGTAATATTTCACTCGAAGGCATAGAATTAATGTCAGATGCATCGGCAATATTGTTAAAATTACGACACATTCTAGATATTGGAGACGCGAATGCAATGTTCGTTCTAGGCGTTGAAAGAGAAAATAAAAGTGTACTGCCCTCTTGCCGACATACGGAACAAATATGACAACTGTGAATGCAGCTCAAGACAATCAACGTTGTTATGGACAAGATTATATAAAAACTTTATGCTATCCAATGTATATGCCATATTTATCGATTTCATATTGAACTTCTTTAAAAGTTCATTGTTAATCATAACATCGTTGTGGATAATTGCCTTCACTCGAAGTATAGATATTTTAAAAATTTCCTTTGAACTTTTTCCAACATGGTTCTACGTATCTCATAATAAGGATACCATATCAAAGACGCATAATTTAAGCGAGAATAAACTATGCAGAACTAACATGTATCTTATATTTTTGAATGTTGTTTTGTTTAATAAAAGCCTTTTAACTTCAACAGCTTGTAAGTTGAAAACAAAAAAACAATCGGACATTAATGTGTAGGAACTTTTTTTTGTTATTTCTTGATCCTCTATCACATGTTGCTATGCATTGTAGTTTTTTCTATATCATTCTGTATATTTCAACGGTTTAAATAAATTTATTTTTCAGCAGGTGCAGTGTTTTTAACGATCCCTACATTTTACTTGTTACAGTGCAGGATGGAGACTTATATGTCTAAAAAAAAATCTGTTAACACTGCCACAGTAAAATAAAGCGTTCACTCTTTTCCTGTTCCAACGAACTTTTTGCCCATCGCCAGCTCGCTTGCGTTCACTTGGTATTTATGTTCGATCATAGGAGTACGAAGGTATGAATCCTATAGGGAATCCGATACACTGCCAACGATATAAACAACATCCCATTGACGTGAAACTGATTAAACCCGATATATCGGGACTGCATACCCTCTGGACGGACTTAAATCACTCGCTAGCTCAGTGCTGCAAAAATCTCCCGCTCCCAATCCGGCATCTACAACGTTAACTATAGAAAATACGATCTTCCAACGGAGATGAGAAGCGCTGAAACAATGATATTTCGAAAGTTATTACCCAGTTACCATCATCGCAGTTTCCCCGTTTTCATTGCTAACCCACTCCGACGTAAAGTACGAAAGAGGAAATAGGAGTAGAGAGAAATTCCAAAATCTCCCTTTGATCCAGCTATATAACCTACATTCTCCCACTTCTATGGTAGTAACAGTTCAACGGCCTACGCTCTCTCCATCAGTGCGTTTGGGCAGATGCGAAACGGAGGCAATTTCGAGACCTCGACCTGTCACGATTGGTAAAGTCAAATAAGAAGAGAGATTTTGGGGAATGGCCTCCCCCCGCCCCCCTTCTGCTCCCCCTCCTTCTATACTCATTCAATTGTTACGAATTAACGAGGTTGGGGTAGCAGCGTTGGAGAGAGTCAGGGAGACGAGTGACGAAGTGTTTTTACCAAGATCAATATTTGACTTCGAATGGGGGGAAGGTGACAAGTATTGATCGGTTTAATTTGTTTTTTTTAGGGGCTTCGGAGTGGGTCCCAATCAAAATTTTTTAATTAAATTATTCATGGCTGAAGGGGATTAAGCTGAGTTTTCCAGTCATTTTGAACGTTATAATAGTACTGTTTCGTATTGTAAACTGTTGCTATATAGTGTGTATTCTCGTGGATTGTAATAAATTGTATTGTTATACACTGTGAAAAAAAGTCGCAGTAAAATTACATGTAAAATCGTTGGTAACAAAGTTGCTTACAATTTTACAGGTAAATTTGCTTCATAAGGTAAAATTTCTACCATCTAGTAAATTTCACATGCTGATGTGTTTTTCAAAGATTGTACTGTAAAATTCGTATGTAATATTTATATGAACTCTATATTTACCGAACACTGAAGTAATTTTCATATGTATTTTTATAAAGAGAGTAAGCAACTTACCTAATTCTTTTATAGCACCTAATAGGTCATACTGAATCGCTCAACCAGGGATCAAGAATGAACACGCTTACGCCAAATCTACGATTGTTTGTGACGTACATGATATCATTGAGCCAATAATAAGTTCGACAAACGAATAGAATTACCTACGCGCACAAATAAATAATCCAATAACCAATCACATTGCGGCGTATGAATTTCGTATTTTCCGTGATATCTATAGTTTCACCCGAAAATTCAAGTGAAAAATAAATATAAAAGATCCTCATATTTTTACAGCAAAATTAATAGTTCACTAGTAAAATTACTTTTAAAGTGCACTAAATACCCCAAAAAAATGTCAATTTTACACTCTTAAGTAAATTTTGAGAGTAAATACAAAATTGTACATGTTTTTTCCTGTATTCTTCCTTTTAATTTTTGTTGATCTTAAACTTACATGAAAAAGCTATAATTTACTGAAAATTTCTTTTTCCATGTTAAATATCCTAGAAAAAACATGTAAAACAAAATTTACATGATTTATTGTGGTAAATTCACAACATTATTACATGTAATATTCCTGATTTACCATGGCAAAATTACTGTACCCCACCCCCAAAAGGTGCATAATTTGCAACGGTTACAATGAAGTGGCTTCAAATGTTCTCCCTATGCGCTCTCCTGACATTTTGCATTTTTTTTTGTGGTAACCAAGGTAACTCCTACTTGTTTTTGTCACATTCACTTATTATTTTTAATGTCGTATTTCTCCACTTCTGCTTTCAGCTTTAGATACTTATTTTGTACGGTATTTGCTTAGTGGAAGTGGAATTTACTTTTAGTATTGAATTCACAAATTAATATGCTCTATTCTAGCCAAGAACACGTTGAATTAGCAACTTTGTATTATGAGAATGGGAGGCGCGCAAGATCTACAGCTCGCTTATTCAACGAAAATCATGTAGGCCGAAATAATGTGCGATATAAGAACGTACTGATGGAATTAATCCAAAAAAATTACGGAAACGGGCTCTGTACATGACAAAAAACAACATTTTCATTGGGTTATTAATAATGAAGATATCAACGTCGAAGTCTTAGGTCAAGCCGCACTGCTTGAAAATGCGACGTCGATACAACGGGGATCTCAAGCAAAATAATGAGTTTCTAACATCTTACACTCACACAGTATTATTTATATCAAGTAACTTTATATACGCCTTGTGCAGTACATACAAATGTCGCAAAAGCGACACTAACGAGCCTTGAAAAGGCGAAACATTCATGTCTGTCAATAGCGACATTTGTATGTATTTTTCTAAATTTAATGCATTTATTAGTGCATCAGCGCAAAATTTAGTGCTTACTCCAAATAATATTGCGAATTTGTGTTCTAATGAGATATATTATAGTAGAGTGAGCATTTGACATTATTTACGTGTAAAGTTACTAATTTTATTTATATATATTTTAAAAACAATTTGATATAACAAGAAAAGGATATAAAATGTAACATCAGACAGAAATCTCTGTATTTGGTAAGTCCTTCAAGGCATTTTCCTTCACAATGTTCTCTTCAGGAAGTAAAGATGATCAGCAATGATATACCTACACATCGAAATCGAATATTAGAATTTGAATAGTATATTTTTACAATAGATATTGACACATCAAAGTTGGATCCAAGTTCAATTCAAATGATTTATTTTTTTTACAGTGTACTTATTTTATTTAAACTTAGTCTAATAATGTTTTTATATGCATTGGCAATTCAATTTGCATTGATATGTCAACAGAAAGACATGGAAAATTGCTGGATTCGGTTTGGTTAAAAACTGATGTGTGTGAGAGGTTGCATACTCTCTGTATAGTAGTTAATTCTAAGATTGTTAATTTTACATAGTAATAAGTGTTGAAAATTTTTAAATGTATTTTTCTGGTGATCTAGACACCTTTACTTTATTTTAAATGTGAAGTGATTCCAGAATTTTGCAATAATTGTTTATATTAATTTTGTATAAACATTCGACAGCCCATTCGGTCACATGGGCATTCTCATTCCCCTCACTTCTGTGAAATTAACAGACTCTCTGAGACGGTTTGTCTTACTTGTCGAAAGACAATCGCTATCAAAGTCTGTTAGAATTTTTCAATTCGAAAGGATTCACTAGTCAACCTGCGTCCGAGGCAGACGTGTCTCAATTTATTTCTTAAAATTTAACGGCTGCTTTAATAAAACCCAATTTTATTCCAAACTCCAACCTTAAAATGATTGCGAATTGTTAAACAAAGTTTATCACATTAATGTTATCCAAATTACCTATTATCCTTGGGTAATTTTTCTCCAACGACGATTTTCCTGAGATATGTTCCTGTCCCGAGCTATCCTCCGTATTTAGAAGTATGATGTACCAGAGCCCCTATCAGATACCTCATCATTCCTGACCACCATGAAATCCGCTGAATGCATCCTTTTAGAAGGTATTCCTCGTCCAAATCTACCTAAAAATAAACGTATTATTTTAATCCTAATCTAAATTTAATTATACTTATAAGAAATTTAAATTTGTACGTTCAGCAAATTTTGAGGTTAGGAATTTCGTATCACCGCTGAATAGTTTACAATCATTGGGGGAAAATTTGTATAAATTGATTCTTTCCTATGTTAATATTTGGTATGTATTTGCGCCACGAACCGATATCCAATAATTTTACCATCAAGGTTGGCCATGCTGATTCACACGTCTCTTAAGCATAGAATAACTCAGTTTGATCGTTCAGAAATTTAATTTTAAACGTATTTATGTTTTCTATGATGAATTTATATTGTAAAAAGTGGGATTACTAATAAAATGTTATTGTTATTGAATAAGCGAACTTACGTAACTTACCTCAGATAAGAATATCCTTAGATTTATGTCTGATGTTACACAATTCATTTACAATTTTTTATTAAATATAAATCACTTTTATTCACACTTAAATGTTTTCTTTATCACACAAAATTGATCATAATCGAGGTACAAGACTCTCGTGTGTATGATATATTGGAAACTTGCCATTAAACAAGCAAATTGAAGGAGAGGACATTTTGGCGACAGTCTTCCATACCATCTCCCCAGGTAATAAAGTAAAATAAAAGCGGGGTAACTAGCTATTCGTTATTATTATTTTTTTGATTCCAGCGTGTTTCAATCGGAAATTCTCGCCCTGCAAACCATATGGCATGTGAGAGAGTACACTTATGATTTAAAACTGATGAATATATCTTGGAAACTAGCTATTAAACATGCAAATTGAAGGAGAGGACTTTTGGCGACAGTCTTCAATACATCTCAGTACTGAAGAAATAAAAGAAGTGTAACTCCACTGTAAAAATTACAGTATTTTTGCATGTAAATCAGGAATATTACATGAAATAAGTTTGAATTTATCACAATAAATCATGTACATTTTGTTTACATGTTTTTTTTCTAGGATATTTATTTAACATGGATAAAAGAATTTTCGGTGAAATATATAGCTTTTTCAATGTAAGTTTAAGATGTAACAAAAATTCAAAAGGAAAATACAGGAAAAAACATGTACAATTTTGTAATTTACTCTCAAATTTACTTAAAAGTTTAAATTGACATTTTTTTGGGTATTTAATGCACTTTAAAAGTAATTTTAATAGTGAATTATAATTTGGCTGTAAATATGAAGATCTTTTATATTATTGTGTTTTTACTTGAATTTTCGGGTAAAACTATAGATATCATGGAAAATACGAAATTATCACGCCGCAATGTGATTGGTTATTGGATTATTTATCTGTGCGCGTAGTAATTCTATTCGTTTGTCGAACTATTATTGGCTCAATGATATCATGTATCGTCACAAACAATCTAGATTTCGCGTAAGCGTGTATTCTTGATCCCTGGTTGAGCGATTCAGTATTGACCTATTTAGGTCTATAAAAGAATTAAGATAAGTTGCTTGCTCTCTTTATAAAATAACTATGAAAATTACTTAGTGTTCGGGTAAATATAGAGTTCATATAAATATACACTACGAATTTTAACAGTACAATCTTTGAAAAACACATCAGCATCGTGAAATTTACTAGAATGGTAAAAATTTTACCTTATGAAACAAATTTACCTGTAAAATTGTAGGCAACTTTGTTACCAACGATGTTACATGTAATTTTACTGCAAGTGTAGCTATTCGTTATTTTTCTTTTTATGCCAGCGTGTTTCAATCGGAAATTCTCACCCTGCAAGCCATCTGACATGTGAGAGAGCACACTTATGATTTGAAACTGATGAATATAGATGACACTAGGATGTTAAAAATTTGATTTTTACTAATTTAATTAAAATATCATTTTAAAAAAAAATATTTTTTTATACCGGGCTGTATGCTACTCTATAGCGTACCATAATTTTGCTTCTTACTACTTTAGAAAATAATTCGAAAACGACCGTCAACAACTTATTTTTAACAATAGAGTAAGCAATAACCTTAACGACTCTTAACTTCGCCAACTCCGTTCGCCTGCCTGCTTAACGTCTTACGAATTTTTCAATTCCCTAAAAAGGAGCCGGTCGATCTTAAGTAGTCGATTTAAAACTTTCCAGACCTCTCTTTTATTGGCCAATTTGTCTGCGCGCGCGGTCGAGGAATGGCGCTGGAACAATGAAAATTTACTCTCGACTCCTGCTGACTGTACGCGAGTAGCGCGCTCCATCAAATTATTCGCATTCGGGTCTTCCGGAAAGATATTTTTGCATTAGCTCGCGTCTGCTTCATGAAATACCGCTGCGCTTCTTGCAGTACTGAATTCTTTGTCTTCAGTGGACGCAGAATACGCCATAGGTGTGTGTCTGGTATAGGATATTCTAATGCCGTTTTGAAAATTGATTTATAATGGCGTATAAAGTTTATACAATTTATATCTGAATTGCTTGTTCCAAAAGATAACCTTATTTATTTGGTTATATCGCACTGAGAAAAATTTAATAATCATAAATAAAAATACGATTACCGTAAGTAAAAGTTCACTGGATAGGAGACAAAAGCATGATTACTTAGCACTAGTAAAAAAAGAGATCCTAAACACTGATACTAACAACAAGCAATCTAAGTTACTTACGATCTGCTTCATACCGGTAACTTATGAAGTTACTTATGATAATTAAACTGAAGTAGTTAACCCAAAGAATATATATAGTTGCAGTAAGCAAAGATTTGCCCTTGTCAAGTAGTAGGTGTATTGGTGTGAGTGAACTATTCTATAACAGCTATCAAACCTTCATAATTAATACAAGCTATTTAGATTACTTGTGATAAGGGAAGAGTATCATTAATGCACGTTCACTAAATACATGATATATAGAAGGTAATGGTTTGCTATAAAATATAATATACTTACCTAAATTTGTTGTTCAATCTATAGTAGTGTAGAAACGAGGAATTTAGTGAATATTTATTAAGTAGCTACTGTGTACTCTGTGTGAATAACTGATAAAGTACAAAAAAGAGTTCCACAAATCTTCGATTATTTATGCAACCGCAACTATAAGTACTGCGTACCAAGCAATGCGTAATTTAAAATTGTTTGCAAATAATTTTTAATTACTATTCAGTGTGCTGTAGCTTCGATTGCATTAATAATCGAAGATTAAATTCGCATTTAATTTGCTAAAGATGGTACTAATATAATATACTTATTACTTAAGAAAAAAAAGCAGTATTATTAGTAATAGTTTTATTTTGTATAGGACAAACCAGTGACTACCTGATATGAATGAAAGATATTGGTTTCACTTTAACAACAGTTTTTTTTTAAACATTTACAACGTAATGCTCAAAATATATTCCTTAATAATGAAAAAATGAACAAAGCAATAATAAAAGATAAGGTAAATGGGCTCCTTGAAACGTTATTTAGTTATTGAATTATTGAAATCTAAACAAAGGACAAAGAGAAATATGGCTTTGAAGTTACAACTAATAACAAACAAAGAAATAATATACCTAGGCGGTAAACTTGCGATTTATGTTGATTCTTTGCACTCGGCGTTGTCTCTGCGGGTTGATCCTCTGTCGGTGTACGTGCGGTTATGTCGGTGATCGCCTCGAAAACGGGTACTTCGTCCGGTATCCCTAAGCTGAGATGCACTTGAACTGTCGCTCACCTAGCGACGGCATCCACACTTTAACTTCACAAGCGGCGCAGATATCATCACAATGATGGGGAATTCAAAATTCTACACGTGGTTTAAAACTGCAATCTTGAAACATCCGATTGCTTATAACTCGTACTTCTTCTTTCGCTGGAATTCTTTATACGGATGGGGCTTTGAGTTAACCCACCCGATATTTTTAATATATTTGCGTTCTAACTGGCCTACAATGGCCGTACTCCTTGGCAACTTTTTTTCGACGACCTTTTCCCACGTCCGTAACTCTTACTTGACGCTAGCATGCGCCTGCGCGTGCAGCTGTCTCGGGGACTATTCATTACTCCGCCGCATTAGCCAATCAGGAATAGTAAAACAATCACGGGTGGAGCACAAACTCAAATAATATAGTTGTGGCAAGTTGTTACTATTTAAGAAAATACATGAGTTTAATAGTAATCAGCATTGTTGTTACTTCTACTAACCATGTGCTGTAGTTAGATACAGTACCAGTAGTCATAAGTAATACTTTACTTACCACAAATTTGTCAGGTACGCCGGTACGTAATAGCCGTTAATAAAAGCACTATTTACAGTAACAACTTGCATTCAGGAAACTGGGTTTAGTTGCAGGTATTAATTAACGAGAATAGTTCCAAGTAAAACTTTTTTTGTCAAGTAAACACTTTACTTGGCACATTTTTCTCAGTGCAGCATTACTTAGTTTTTTTTTGATTAAGAATTTTTTTTACAGTTTTCCATAAATCATGTTGGTAAAATTTCAGAAACACCCTATATAAACGATGGCAATTGCATTATAATTCCTATACCTTGGTAAAATCCAAGTTTAAATATCATGTTATGCATCCTTGCACATTAATTTCTAAATTTCTCAATTAAACAGCCCTTCTAGGGCATTTTAACAACCTCAGTAGTAGCCCATGTTTCGCCCACGACACCAGAAAAAATATTGAGTTATAACATAACCTTATTTACAAGCTAATTGCTTCAAGGGACTCCGTATATACCTTTCTGCCCGTCATGAATTTTTTAATACCTCTTTTAAATTTTATTACAATCAAACGAGTAGTCCTTTTTTTAATTAAGTGACACGTTTTTCCTTACAGCTTTACGGACATTAAAACACCTGTATTAATCGCGTGTTAATTCTTCGGCCGATTTCGAAATATCGGAAAGGTTAGAACGAATTTTTTTTCTTCTTTCACCTGGTTATTTTTTACCTCCGATACGAGCGCGCGGTATATCGAATACATGTTCGCCTGTATGAAAAAGATTAAAATGGGAAATAGGTCAAGCACGTCGGCTGAACATCGACATAAACGATTCATAATTGCTCGGACCAGTTCGAGTGTTGCTCGCGTGTTGCAGTTTCACAGATACATATGTTGTGGGAGAAGATAAATTAATTTTATTTTCCTGTAATTCTGTAATTTATTTAATGGGACGTTGGCACCAAGACAGGCTGCGCATAATCAATTACAAATTTATCACGTGAAATACGCTTTTGGTATTGAATACGCTTCGTACTTTTCAGATGTCGCTCAAGAGTATATTTGCCATTGAATCCTAATTTCGCAGAACAAATGGTACAAAGCACTTCTTTTTTGTTAATGACAGTGAATATGGTGGCTTATTCTGAAACAATGCTTCATATTCTCGGCATTGATGGAAAATAACTCCTACGTGGCGAGTTACACACATGCGAAACTTAAGGTGGGATTCTATGCATGCCCCTGCTCGGGCGCCAAATCTTGCAACCGAGTTCATTATTAATTTAATTAACGGTTTCTCAGAGAAAAAAAAATGGAATGGAATTAAACAAGCCAAAATACATGTAAATTGTGTACACGTTCAACAAAGCTCAAACACTACTGTCACTTTCCAATTCAAATTTTACCTAATTATGGACATTCAGATAAGATTTATGTTTTCTTTAATTATTCCATTTTTTTTTTGTATCTGAGAAAGTAATAAATTAATTGCGAAAGCTTAGAAGGGCAACAAGGAATTTCATTTAATTCATTGGCTGCACACCCAAGAATACTTTCTTCAAATCCCAAAATTCTTAACTTACGATTAGAAGAAATGATAAAAATGTTATTTTGACAAAATTGAATTAGTGAAACAAAGCTTTATACTTAAAAATGCGACAAAATATCACACAGTACCGCATAAATTGCATGTAACAGATGCCCCTACTCGGGCGCCAAATCTCGCATTCGAGTTCGCACCCGTAATCTAAAGAAATAAATTTTATTTTCAGAAAACTGAATTAATGGACCAAAATTCTTACACTTAAATATGTGACAAAACATTACAAGGTATCTTATAAACTCCATATGTTTGAAGTCTTTGCTTCAGGCGCCAACCTTGCAAGCACGTTTGCAATGATAATTAATAGAAAATGTTATTTTAACAAAATTTAATTAGCCAAACAAAACTTTTAAACTTAAAAATGTGGCAAAATATTGCCACAAATCGGACTGATTGATAGATAGTGGGGATAGATACTAGATACTAAACTAGATTTCATCATTAAGAATAAAAAGTAAAATAGAGCAAAAATCTTAGTCCGGGTGATACGGGAAACGTCATTTAAGCACCCTAAACGTTATTATAAATAATTGCTCATTTAGTATTATCTAATGGTAATGCGTAGTTCATTTAAGTCATTCTGAAAATAAAGGCTGAAAAATAGCAAAAACTGAGGCATTTCAATTCTTCTTTTTATAAAATAAACATTCTTATGTTAGACATTCTACGTAAGTCTACAAAGTATTATTTTTAATTCCATAGACGTTCGGTTCACCGGTATGCGACTTAAGTAGTTAAAAAAACGTAAATATTTTTTTTGCTTGTCGAACGAGAGTTGTTAATAACGGTACACATAATGAGTTATTTCTTTTGGATTATTTAATAATAACGCAAAATGAATTGATCGAATAACACAAATAAAGTAGATACGAAACTTGCAAACACCCTTTTACTATGATGTCGCGCGAAATGATTATATACTTCCGGCTTTTGCGATGCAACAAGCTTCAATTTTCTTTATATGAAATCAGTGTCTGAAAAGGATCGTTTTTCTAGACGGGAGAATTAAATAAAATGTTCGAAGGGCTGCACTCCAAGCGGCAATCCCACAAATTAAACAGCGTAATGGCTGAATGTGTGGTATGTGGGCGTATACAGGGACGCTTTAGGTTGGGACGGTGCGGCTCTACCCACGGCATTTCAAAAATTTTTTTTCGTTAATGCTTACAGATAGACCCCTGTCATTAGACTTTTTGATTGTAACTGATACAGCTATATATTTATATTTACCTCTATATCTGGAATACACCTGTCATCGTATTACCTCTGAGCTACCTCGTCACGCCCCAACGTGACAATATCACGCGGTATCTTATAAATTAGGTACGACAGGTGTCCCTGCGCGGGCGCCAAACCTTGCAAACGAGTTCGTAAAGTCAAAATTCTTGCACATAGTATTTTATGAATTATATACATCCCAAGTCCCTGTTCGGGCGCCAACAATTGCAAGCGTATTCGCAGTGATAATAGAAAATTTAATTTTAACAAAACTGAATTAGCAAACCAACACTTTTATACTTTTAAAAATGTGAAAAAATATCACACAGATTTTGTAAATTACACACGACGGGTGTTCCAACTCGGGCGCCAAACCCTACAATCGACTTCGTACCGATAGTTTATAGAAATAAAATCTATTTTGACAAGATTGAACCGGCGAAACACGATGCTTGCACTTAGAAATGTGACATAATTTTAGATAGTATTTAATAAATTACACACGTATGCAGCCCTTACTCGGGCGCCAAATCTTGTAACCGCGTCGGCAGCCCTAATTTATAGAAATAAATTTTATTTTGGGAAAAGTGAATTGATGAAAAAATTTTTACATTTGGAAATGCGACGAAATATTACACGATACTTTATGAATTACCTACATCTGAAGCCCCTGCTCGGGCGCCAAATTTTGCAATTGAATTAACTGCGGTAAGCTGTAGATGTAAATATCATTTTGACAAAATTGAATTAGCGAAACAGATTAGTAAAATTGTACTCTAAAGAAATGGGGTTGTAAAGAATGCAAAATTGTTTTAAAATGTTAGTGTAGTCTAGTGTTATAAAACAGTCCTTTTGACGAAACGTTTATTAGTATTTCCGAGTCCCACAAAAAAAAAAAACCAAGTTTTCACTGCGCATTTCCTCAGGTAGTTGCTACAACTACTGATTAAAGGAACAATCTTTCCATTAGACAACATCCTCCTTTCGATCTTTCCAATTAATAACGTAGACTGAATCTTTAACTAGCGACGCGTCACGGCGTGTTTAGAAGATACAAATTTATCGACTGGCGTCTGCTTACTGCCCGCAGGCGACTAGACGTCCTTTAATTAGGTGCACAATCTGCCCTCTAGGCGATGCAAGATAGACTCCGTCCGTCGGGTAACTAACTAACTAACGGGAAGCACCCCACTGGCTTGAGGTGGGGAGTTTATTATGCCCCAGGGCGCTTGACACCACTTCCGTAGCCTCTATGGTAAATAAAATGGCCAGAAGCACGAAGTCAGAGGCGCTCAAATCAGCTTCGACGTGAACTGGGTAGAGTTGATTAGTGGATATTGCGAAAATAATTGTATGCATTCGGCTGATATTGTGTTTTTTTTTTGGAGTTGATAAGTAATTTATAAATAAAAACATGATCGAGCCGGCTTAGATATAGTAATATTAAAATTGGTATAGTGTGAAGATCCAGAGGATTGGACGAGGTGTGAAGATTCAGATATTTTTCGAAATAAATATGAGTAGCATAGCATCATTTATACACGCAAGCTACGAAAAATGTCCGTACCGATGGGTTATCAATAGAGTGGCGACATTGTGTGCAGTTTGTCATTGGCGTTACGTTCGGTGGCAGGCTAATTGTGGCATTCTATGCGCATCTGTAGGATCTATAAGATTATGCGCAACTTTGTAAACATGTATTTTCAATGCTTATAAATCCGCAAATAACGTTATAGGCGCTATGTATGTGATTTATAAAACTTAATGTAATATTTCGTCACATTGTATGTATGTATGTATGTAAATAGAAGGGTGGTGTTACACTGTGACCTAAAAGATCTATTGTGTCCCCTATTATTGCTGCTTTACAACTGCTCTTCCAATCCTATTCCTTTTAGAAAGTGTAGGATGTCAGAGGGCCCAGCCTAGGTAAGTCTCCCTCTTCGATTTCACATGCTCCCAGGTGCAATGCCCTCTAGTCGTACAGTGCTACGAGAGGAGGTGGATGGATGTTTCATCATGTTCCCCACAAAATCTACATCCAGAATCTTTTTCCAATCCAAGCTTACTCAGGTGTCCTTTCAGTCTACAATAGCCTGAAAGTATTCCTGTTAATATGCGAACATTGTTTTTACTCAGGTTGATGCATTCTGTAAACCTCTTCTGGTTATAAGTTCCCAGAAGAATTTTACTTTGCCTCATTCCCTGGAGATTTTTTCCCAGTAACTGGATTTTCTCTGCTCCATTTCTATTTTTAGTTTCTTCAGTATTGTACTGCTACTTAACCCGCAAAAGGGTTCAGCCCCTACAAAAAGCATTCCAGCCCCTTTTTTTAGCGAGGTTATCCGTTATTTCGTTTCCACTCCTGTGTGACCCACAGGAGGGTTACTTTATTTCTTTTGCCTAGCTCATTTAATTTTCCTAGGCATTCCCAGACCAACTTGGAACTGATTCAATATCAATCAGCGCCTTGATGGCTGCTTGGATAATTTTCTATCCATATTGAACTGAAAACATCTTTCAATAGCGTGTGTATTTCCGCCTGAAATATACTTGGGTTATTTTCCCAAGCTTTCGAAACATTTCTAGGCCCATATATTCCTATTCCAGTTCCTTCTGCTGTTTTGGAGCCATCAGTATACCATTTGATGGCATTTCTATTCAAGTTCATGATAGTGTTATGATCCCACTCGTTCCTGTTACTTAGCTTTATGGTGAATTCCTTCACAAAGCTAAATTTTTTTAACATATCATCCCGGGGCATATCCCAGGTTTGATCACCGTCAGGAGATTGAGGTCTATGCCTAATCATTCCTTCTTTGACCATTCTTAGTGCGGGTTCTTTTCGCCACGCCTCTATTACAATGTGGAGGGGGTAAGATCCAATACTACTTCAATAGCTGCTGTGGGCAGGTTCTCATAGTCCCGGTTTTATGCATACACATGCTAATCTTTGCACTTTCGAGAGGTTAATTCTCGCGGTGGCCAGATTAGTTATTTTGCTCCATGCTACTGATGCATAGGTGATGATCGGTCTCACTATCGCTGTATACATCCAAAGCAGTATTTTTGGGTTGCATCCCCAATTTTTCCCTGCAAAGTTTCTGCACACCATCAGAGCTCTTTGGCCTTGTTGGTTACTTCAAGTTCATGTTTGTTCCATAGAAGTTTATTTGTCTAGGGTAAGGCCTAGGTATTTAACTTCCGCTCTCCAGTCTATATTTTGCCATCCAGTTTTATGGTTCTAAGATTGGATTTTCTTTTCCTGCGTAAATGCTACTAGGGTCTGTCTTAGTGGGGTTGACATTGAGTCCCATCGATTAACACCATCTTCTCGTGAAGTTTAGTCAGTCCTCTTTGAAACTATGTCACAGAGGGATATTCTCAAATTTGCCTCTTGCGTATTATGACAATATTCATCAGCATACCCTTGAACAAGATATGCCTAGATCCGTCAGTCCGCATAAGAGTTCGTCTAATATTAGGCTCCACATAAGTGGGGATGTAACTCCCCCTGTGGGCATCCTCTAGTCGTACTAACCGAGATGGTTTTATGTCCCACCTCCGGCTCGGTGGCAGACTAATTGTGGATTCTATGCACATCGGGGGGGTAGAGTCAAAGATTATGGCAGCTTTGTAAACATGTATTTTAAAATGCTTATAAATCCGCAAATAAACTTTACACGGCGCTAGTATGCGTGCTTGATTTATAAAAATTCATGTAATATTTCGTCCCATTCTTAGATATGACAATTTTGTTTCGTTAATTCAGTTTTCTCAAAATAAAACTTATTACTATAAACTGCGGTTGCGAACTGGTTTGTGAGATTAGGCGCCCGAGCAGTGGATCTGCATGTATGTCATTTAAATGATACTATGTAATATTTCGCCACAATTATAAGCGTAACAATTTGAAATAAACACCCCACAAAATGTGCTGTAAACAGAGAAATCGTTTCAATAAAGCCCCAACAAGATTACAGCAATTTTTTAACAGTTTTTTACTTTCCTACAGAGATTGAAATTCGTCGACCCAGTGTTTGATGTTTCCTGAAATGCTCCAACAGCAAATATCCCACCACCATCCGCAATAGTATATTAAAGTACGACTTTCATAAGGCATGATTTTGTCGCACGAGTTCAAGTTTAGAAAACGAGCCGCAGGCGAGTTTTCTAATGAACGAGTGCGACAAAAAGCCTTATGAAACGGGCCTTTATACTATTTTTCTATTTTGCCATTATAAAATTAATAATAAAATACTTAATAAAAATCTCATTAAAAATGTTGAGTTTTTATTTTTATATGAAGGTGGTCCCCATGAACAAACGATTGACATTTGACGAATTCAAAATTCAAATTCGGCTATTTAAATTGTTTAAACAATATATTTCATAATATAGTCTCTGTAAACTGTAAAAATGAGTGATACAAATTTATCTTGTACGCCACCACAATGCGTGAAATTGCGGGATACGCCGTCATAAATTATTACCGAAAAATCAAAAGCAGCATATGAAAAATGCTACCATCAATTTGAACTATGGGCTGTACAGAATAATGTCAACACAATATCTGAAACATTTTATTGGCATAATTTTGAATTACAAGGTAAAAATAAGAATCTTCTACCTTATGGTCTATGTATTCCAAGCTTCGTTCTTGCTTTTCCATTTATAAAAATCAGTATAAAAACATATACAAATATATTAAATTACAAGCCTATTTAAAACGATCTCTGAGGGATACAGGCTAAGAAAATCTAAAATTTTATGCATTGAAGATATTAATAATTTATAGAGAAGGTTTGACGCATTGATATTTAGCAATAAGGTACGATATTATTTGCAAATGTAATTTTTTATGTAAGGATTTAAATTTTAGATCGTTTAATAATGGGTTACACAGGTGCCTGTAGACGAGATGAATAACAAATATGTCCATACATGTGATTTAGAATTTAAGAGTGATATTATTTGGTGACAGTACCTAAACCAAAATAATATCGTAAGAGTTTTTGCAATTACGGATGAAAGATGGATTACTTTAATTAAAAAATATGTCGCCCTGCGACCAAAAAATATTAATCATTCAAGATTCTTTCCTTACATATCGCAATGGTGATTGTATATCGTGCCCGATTGGAATTAATACGATTGGCAAAATGCCTAAATTAATAGCTGATTTTCTAAAATTGCCCAATTCAGAGCTTTATACTGGACATTGCTTCAGCGTTCTAGTGCTAAACACTTAGCGACGCAGGCAGTGATTTGCGACTATAAAACGCATGGTGGATGGAAGTCATCTGCGGTAGCGTGAGGGTTACATCGAAATATCTTATGAAAAGTAAAGTGGCTGCAGCGCACAACTTATCAGGGCCAAGTACATCTGGTCATTCTAGAGTTATATCATCGAATGATTCTGAATCACAAGAGTCTACCATTAAAGCCAATAACATAACTCAGCAAAACTTTGTTACGAAGAAATTTGCCTGGCACAAACAATACATGCTCAAGATACTTGTTCCGCAGTGTAAAATGTATACAGTAATTCACGTTTCATACAATAACAATGTAAACTAAATTTGTATAGAATTTTTGATTAAGTATTTTGCAATTTACATTGCATTAAACGTCAATTTTGCTTTCTGTCTATATGTATTCAATACAGCCACCTATAGAAATGAAAAAAGGCGTATCACAATGAAGCACTTTTCGATACGCAAAAGTGTGTTACAATTGCGTTTTTATGAACGCAAAATAGAAAAATAACTTTACAGGCGCTATGTATGTGATTTAAAAAAAATCATGTAATATTTCGTCACCATTTCTAGATATGACAATTTTGTTTCGTTAATTCAGTTTTCTCAAAATAAAACTTATTACATATTAAACTTGCGGTGCAACTGGTTGATTGAGAAATTTGGCGCCCAAGCAGGGGATCCGCATGTATATCATTTAAATGATACTATGTAAAATTTCACCACAATTATAAGCGTAACAATTTGAAATAAACCCCCAAAATGTGCTGTAAAGAGAGAAATCATTTTAATAAAGCCCGAACAAGATTACAGAAATTTTTTAACAGTTTCCTACCCTCCTACAGAGATTGAAATTCGTCGACCCAGTGTTTCCTGATGTTTCCTGAAATGCTCCAACAGCAAATATCCCAACACAATCTCGCGCTGTATAAATTTCGCGTTTTTTTTCACCCCCCAGGACGGTAACATGTTTCCAAACGGTCATTTCGCGGCAGACAGAAAATCGCATTTGCATACCCGACGGTTACGCTTCCAGGGGCCAAATTGGGTTATTAATACGGTAACGCGTCAAATTCGATTCCCGCAAACCGTATTACCGCTGGCAATTGCTCTGTCTCCCTATCTCTCTTCCTCTCTCTTCTCTCCCCACCTACACACAGATTCGAAACCGTAGACGTTACGTAAATGGAATTAAACTCCGCGACGCTAAAACCATTACGACTTAATACTCGACACATTTGGAGGCGTACAAGGGAAATGTATGTGTATTATGGAGTTAGACCGCAAAGTGCAATGGTATATGTGGCTGGTAGGTGGTGGAAATTTAGAGATTTATACGTATGTGCCTATAATGGTTAATAATAATAATAATGCCTTATCACGCGCAGCTTTTGTTGGAATTGAGAGAGATATACAAGGTTAGGCGAATGGAAGAATCCATTCGAGTAACTTTAATATGGTCACTAAATATATTATTGACATCAGAATGAATATATTAAACGCAAGCTCTGTGGTAAGAATGTGAACTTTTTATGTTAGTATATGTATAGTCCATCCTAAATGCGTTCGCCACATATATTATCGCGTAGGTCGTTAACTTTTTTTTAGTAGGAGCTGTACCGACTTTCCTTGATATAAATCCACTAATGTACCCCACTGAAATTTTGTCCACATACGAAAGGGTAGAAGTCGGCGTGCTATGATTAATAACTTCTGGTATAATTTTTTCTTCAGATACTGTATTTGTCAGGAAATTTGATACGTTACTTATCAACATTTTAGACTGATCAGATACACAATTTGCACCTAAGGAGTGGCTGCTGACATAATTATTTAGTAATAATGTTGTAAAATTACCAATAAAGGCTGTTGGTGAGGCATTAACATTCCTTCCTCCATGTTGTCGCATTTGCCCGAAGAAATTTTCAATGGGATCTTGTTCGAAGAAATGATACACCATATGTTTGATGAACATATTAATATACACGTTCGATGCCATCCAATGTAGTGATCCAATTTTTGATGGAGGGTGGTACCGTTCTTTTGCCTTTGCTGTCCTTAAAAAACATCGTTGCTAAAGTTTCCTTTGCACTATTTCAAAACTCAAAGTGTTGAGTATTACTTGAACCAGTGCATCTTAGTGGTTTTACGCCTTTCGATGGTAAAGTGGTCGCATTGACGCTATCAAAAAGGTATAATTTACCTGATCGAATAAATAGAGCCATGACTGAAGCGACAGTGTAACTAAAGGTTTGTGCTGCATAAGATACTTTCATCTTGCGTATTTTACCGGTGTGAACTTGGCAAGCAACTTTATTAAAAAAAAATAAACGCAGTACGGTTCGATTGTACTTCGTTTGTACCCGTTTGTACCACCTTCAGTTTCGTTTGTACCTCAAAGGTTAAAAAATAGAAAGGGTTAAAAAAAAAATTCAGCAGCAAGTAACAAGATATTCAAAAATGGACAACGTCATTCGAAAGAGCATTGTTTGTAGCCGTTTGTACCACCTTCGTTTTCGTTTGTACCTCAAAGGTTAAAAAAATATAAAGGGTTAAAAAAAAATTTCAGCAAGCAAGTACAAGTTATTCAAAAACGGACAACGTCAATCGAAAGAGCATCGTTTGTACCCGTTTGTACCCCATTTAAAATCGTTTGTACTTTCACCAAACGGAAGTAGAAATTTAAAAATAAGTCAAAAGTTGGCGAGAGAAATTTCGCTAATTTTTGAGATATCAAAAAACGGCCAACGCTTTTTCGAAAAGAGCATCGTTTGTACCTCTATCTTTACATCGTTGGTACTTCAACCAAACCGGAAGTAAGTGACAATCAAAATATGTCAAAGAGAGAAAATTTGGCTATTTTTCAAAGAATATCAAAAAACGGCAAGGCTATTCAAAAGAACATCGTTTGCAACTGTTTGCACTTTTTTAAATCGTTTGTACTTCACCGAACCGGAAGTAGTTCTTTTCAATGTTTATGTTACATTTTTTTGTCTTAATTGACCAAGTTCCATCCCCTATTTTAGAAAACATATAAAATACAGATATTCTGCATTTTGCCAAATTAGGTCAGACAAACTAGTAATATGACCATTATTTATTATTAACTATGTTATTTTAATTTTTACTTTGTGAGACTTTAAGTATATTCTTAAATATGTAAGTTGTTTTAAACCAACTCTTATTATACGTATATTTCTATATCTTTGGTTGCAGATACGGTTGTAAATATATGCATTTAACACCATTTATACTTTGCTTATTATCTAATTATTATGGACTCTCGCTAGGGAGATTATAAAGAAAGATATTCAATTGAGTCATGTAGCGGCATATTCAACGAATTGAATCGAATAGCATTGCCGGTGTGCGATATCTCAACATTAGCGAAAATTTCTCTCTCATATCTTCAAATGCTTCTACTCTCCGATTTGGTTGAAGTACAAACGAGGTAAAAAGAGGGACAAAGAGTACAACGATGCTCTTTGAATAGCCCTGGCCGTTTTTTGATATCTTAAAAAATAGCCAAATTTCTCTCTTCGACATATTTTGAATTGTCACTACTTCCGGTTCGGTTGAAGTACAAGCGATTTAAAAGGAGGTACGAACGAGTGCAAACGATGCTCTTTCGAATAGCGTTGGCCGTTTTTCGATATCTCAAAAATTAGCGAAATTTCTCTCGCCAACTATATTTCAAATGTTTCTACTTCCGGTTTGGTGGAAGTACAAAGATTTAAATGGAGGTACAAACGGTACAAAAGATGTTCTTTTCGATTGACGGTTTGTCGTTTTTGATTAACTTGTTACTTGCTTGCTGATTTTTTTTTAACCCTTTCTATTTTTTAACCTTTGAGGTACCAAACGAAAACGAAGGTGGTAAAACGGGTGAGAAACGAAGTACAAATCGAACACGTACTACGTTTATTTTTTTTTAATAAAGTTGCTTGCCAAGTTCACACCGGTGCGTATTTTTTGGGGCATGACATTTCGACATAGCTCTAAATTCATCGGAAACATTATCAATTAAATACGCTTCAACTATATGTCGCCATTTGGCGGTCAACTGTCTATCGTCTTCAAAAAAACACCAATCATTAGTAAGTACATTTAATTTCGATGCTTTCAGCGTATAATGTGGGGGTCGTATATGTGAAAGTACTTCTTATTGTGTACTTCGTACACGTAATTTCTCCGCCATTCGGTACCCCTCCTCTGTGCATTTTCTTTTGATAAGGCATTTAGGTAATTTACCGCCGCAACATCTGCTGTGCCCTGATCGCAAATGGTGGCAACCACGTCGACTCCACATTCACCACACTTTCATATAATTTCCTTAATGTTACGGGCGAGGTCAATTGATCCTGTTGCGTTGTTGGAAAAGTAATAGCAAATGGTTTGCTTCCAATTCTTTACGATTCCTCGCAGCATAAAAACCAGGGCAGTGTTTGCAATTTTAGTTATGGTATTGCTGTCATCTACATTTTCAAAATCTAGTATCTGGTTGGTGTTTTTATCAAACGATAAGTGTGGTTGAATGGTCATCTCATCCCAATTTAGGGTACAAGAATTGTTGCCTATCTATGGTCTGTCCTATCGTAAAATTGGCCACCGTGCCATCGCCGTGTTAATTGTACTGCAGTGATGGTAATGTGTGTGTCGTGTGTGGGCAGAAGATTTTTTTAAGTTAACCTGCTCTTTCTTTCTTCTTGCATTGAAGTCATGTTAAATATACCTCGTTAGTGCAGTGAAATAGGAAAACTGCCTTCTTCTTCTCTTCTTTAAGTTAGGGTGGACACCTATAGTCTAGGCACTTGAGCTAGGTGCTCATTGTACCGTCCCTATTAAATCTCTTACTTCCACTCGAGCAGCTTGGTGTTCTCTATAAAGCCCAGTGGAAACTTCAGAATCCCTGAGGGCTCCAATAGATCCTTCCCGAAATGTTTCTGCCTGAGTACTTTCAATTTCTAACACGTGCAGATTACATACAAACTCGTTTTTTCCTGTAATTCGCATCTTCTGCACCACGATTCGCTTACTCGACCTGTGTTGTATAGATGCTTTTTCGGGGTCAGTGTCCAGTTACCAGCCCAGTAGTGGTTTTAGCTTCTTTCTTGCTGCGCCTGAGTAGGCTATCAGAGAATCTAGCATCCCCATCTCCTATTAGCGCTTTAGTATGGAGTTGACTTTCAATCGACTTCCATTTCTTTGTACTTTCTTTATCTAACCAGGCCCAGATCTCCCTTCTTGCAGAGTCCTTTGTAATCCCACATACGCGCTCTGAACCTATGAAGTGTCTTTTACAGTCCTCCTTGGCTAGTTCGTCGGCTATTATATTCCCCTTTATATCCTCATGTCCCGGCACCCAAATCAGAGACACCATGTAGTCTCGTGACCCTGTATTGAAGGATTGTTTGCAATCTCTAACTAGTTTTGACCCAGTATTTTCCTCCTCATGTAGCCCCATTTGCAATCATTTCTGCTCAGGCGCAAGGGCGAATACCTCTGGCTGGAAGACCGTTGTATGTTTCCCCAGGATTATGGATATCCTTTGATTAGGGCTGAACCGACAAATACCGGCTCCTCAACCCTGGTTGGATAAGTTGACCTTATTGTTGTATGAATTTAACTGTAAAACATTAATCTTGGGAGTTTGCAATACAATACAATACAAAACGTTATTTGGCGAAAAGATCATACAGATATGGGCCATTGTTAATAAAAACGTAATATAAACATATTTAAGGTCCAATAAAAATGAAAATTGTCAATTAAGACATCTTTTATTTTTTAATTAAAAATTGCAACGTTTCGTTGTTCTTTAAGAACATCTTCAATGGCATGAGTATCATATTTCTATCTATATAAAGAAAAACATTTTTTAATTTTTAAAATATAAATTAATGGATTTTTTTTGTATTTTTCTTTATCTTATAGAGTCTTTACATGTAGTAGTATTCAAAATAGATAACTTTTTGAAACGTCAAAAAAAAATTTGATCAAAATGTACACTAAATGACAAGTTAACACACATATGTGAAAACCTAACAAGCCACAACTCTTCGGACAGATAAACAATCTTTTCGAACTACGCATTGTTTTTATAAATTTTAGGAAACATAATATGGTTAAATTTAAAAAAAAATAAACAAGTTGAAATTAATTATCTAAAACAAATTGTTTAACATATCAAAATGTACAAACAATTTTTTTTTAATTAAATTGACTTCAATGACTAGTGAAAAGAACTGCCATCATTTCTTTTGATTTTTAAAGCTTCAATTCTTCAATAATTTCAATAATTTTTAATTTCTTTTTCTCTTGGTTTTTAGATCGTATATATTGAAAACATGAATGAGTACTACAACGTTTCGCTTTATTGCAAAGCTTTTTCAAATAAAAATTTTTCAAATTAAAAATTTCTTTTGAAGAAACATACATTGTATTAAATGAAACTTTTTCAATGGGCATAGTTAAAAGAAAAGACATAATATAATAATATTCAAGTGTAGTTTAACAGCGTGAGTAAGTGAGTCCTCTACAACTCTAGAAAATAAACTCCTAACTTGAAACATCTGCGCGACATTTCGTATAATTTCTAGTTCAGCAATTGAGGGTGATTTACAAATTCATTTCCTGGGTCCAAATAATTATGATTTAAAACTCATCATACAAGATCGGTTTGGGAATATTTAAATCTTTTGTGCTTTTCGAACACGGCTGCTCAATTCTGATAGACCACTTTTAGACTTATCTTTAGGCTGATACGTGAAATGTGCTTCACACAAATAGAAGTTCATCAGGGACAATCAAAACAGGACATTCAAATCACTGAACCAGAAACAAATCAAAGAGAATTACCTACAAGGATTTCAAACGAAGTATTCTACTATAGAACTAAGATCCAACGGAATTCCCAAAATAATAATCCCCTCATCCAGTTCCGGCGAAGGAATATCGATTATCCATTTCGCACAACCCCGCACGTGCAATACCACCGTCCCCATACCGTTTTTCCACGCCTCCCCCTCGCATATACGTAACACCTTACACACACATAAAGCAAGTACCTAATAATGGAGACGACAGTTTTATTCACAGCGCATAAAATAACGTTAACCTACTTACGTGTTGGGGCTGCAGAATATCGCACCCGGGTAATGCGAGCCCCGGAACGTATATATATATCAGCGGTAGGCTATTGTGGTTGCTATACTTACAGTTAGACGGCGTGTCGACAGTGTTTTGTTCGAATAATTTCGTCGTAAATATTTAGAGCGGTTTCCCGAGGCGATCGAAGTATATTCTTTAATCCGTTTAAACGGGAATATCTGAGCCGTATTTAAGTTTCAACGTTAAATATTTCGTGAGCCGGATGGGTTATTGAAAACTTTTAAAGTGAAATGTTCGAGGGTAGAACCACAACTGTGTATCTTTAAAGTCTTCCATTTAATCCGAAACACCCTATATATATACAAATGTCGCTATTGACAGACATCAATGTTTCGCCTTTTGAAGGCTCGTCAGTGCCAATTTTGCGACATTTGTATGTACCGCACAAATCGTATATATAGCTACTAGATGTAATTAATACTGAATGAGTGTGAGATGTTACGAACTCATTATTTTTAAAGATATTTTGCTAATTTTCCAATATAATATGTACAAATATGTTCTGATTAGAACACAAATTCGTAATATTATTTGGAGTAAGCACTAAATTTTGCGCTATGCGCTAATAAATGGATTAAACGTAGAAAAATACATACAAATGTCGCTATTGACAGACATCAATGTTTCGCCTTTTGAAGGCTCGTCAGTGCCAATTTGATGTCTGTCAATAGCGACATTTGTATGTATTTTTCTACGTTTAATCCATTTATTAGCGCATAGCGCAAAATTTAGTGCTTACTCCAAATAATATTACGAATTTGTGTTCTAATCAGAACATATTTGTACATATTATATTGGAAAATTAGCAAAATATCTTTAAAAATAATGAGTTCCGTAACATCTCACACTCATTCAGTATTAATTACGTCTAGTAGCTATATATACGCCTTGTGCGGTACATACAAATGTCGCAAAATTGGCACTGACGAGACTTGAAAAGGCGAAACATTGATGTCTGTCAATAGCGACATTTGTATGTATTTTTCTACGTTTAATCCATTTATTAGCGCATAGCGCAAAATTTAGTGCTTACTCCAAATAATATTACGAATTTGTGTTCTAATCAGAACATATTTGTACATATTATATTGGAAAATTAGCAAAATATCTTTAAAAATAATGAGTATATATATATATATATATATATATATAATACTATATGAGTGTGAGATGTTAGGAACTCATTATTTTGAAAGATATTTTGCTAATTTTCCAATATAATATCTACAAATATGTTCTGATTAGAACACAAATTCGTAATATTATATGGAGTAAGCACTAAATTTTGCGCTATGCGCTAGTAAATGGATTAAATGTAGAAAAATACATACAAATGTCGCTATTGACAGACATCGATGTTTCGCCTTTTCAAGGCTCGTCAGTGCCAATTTTTGCGACATTTGTATGTACCGCACAAGGCGTATATATAGCCACTAGATGTAATTAATACTATATGAGTGTGAGATGTTAGGAACTCATTATTTTGAAAGATATTTTGCTAATTTTCCAATATAATATCTACAAATATGTTCTGATTAGAACACAAATTCGTAATATTATATGGAGTAAGCACTAAATTTTGCGCTATGCGCTAGTAAATGGATTAAATGTAGAAAAATACATACAAATGTCGCTCACACTCATATAGTATTAATTACATCTAGTGGCTATATATACGCCTTGTGCGGTACATACAAATGTCGCAAAAATTGGCACTGACGAGCCTTGAAAAGGCGAAACATCGATGTCTGTCAATAGCGACATTTGTATGTATTTTTCTACATTTAATCCATTTACTAGCGCATAGCGCAAATTTAGTGCTTACTCATATAAATATTACGAATTTGTGTTCTAATCAGAACATATTTGTAGATATTATATTGGAAAATTAGCAAAATATCTTTCAAAATAATGAGTTCCTAACATCTCACACTCATATAGTATTAATTACATCTAGTGGCTATATATACGCCTTGTGCGGTACATACAAATGTCGCAAAAATTGGCACTGACGAGCCTTGAAAAGGCGAAACATCGATGTCTGTCAATAGCGACATTTGTATGTATTTTTCTACATTTATATATATATATATATATACATTTTTACGGCATGTGCCAAGTAAACGCACGCGTGCTGGCACTGAGTTGAAGGGCAGTTTCTTAGACCACGACACGGGTGTACGCATTAATCTACTCTGTCAATGTTGGCGTTTTTTTTGACTTGACGCGTGTTGCGTATTAATAATTTATTTATATTAAGTCGCGAGCTCGCATGTATTAATAACAATTAAAACAACAGTTGTTTTTCATTTATAACGTATGCATTATGGCGCAGTAATATATGAAAAATCTTCGTTTATAATTCGTAGCCGCCCCACGGGTGTGGCGAGGCGTAATCTGCCGCTTTTTATTCGGCCATAGTTCGCAGCCGCCCCACGAGCGTGGCGCGGCGTTATCTTCTCCACTTTTGTTAAGTCTTAATCTTCCGCTTTATATAGTTTGTAGCCGCCGCACGGGTGTGGCGCAACGTAATCTTCCGCTCTCCATTCGAATGCATACCATACTCACCCCAAAGGCGTGCCGCGGGCGTAATCGTCAGCACTTTCGTTCGATTGCAGGCCGTAGTCGTTCCACGGGCGTGCCGCCGCCTAATCTTCCGCTTTTTGCACTTTCGTTCGGTTATAGTTCGTAAACGCCGCACGGGTGTGGCGCGACGTAATCTTCCGCTCTCCGTTCGAGTGCGGTTCGTAGTCACCCCAAAGGCGTGCCACGGCGTAATCTTCTGCACTTTCGTTCGATTGCAGCCCGTAGCCGCTCCACGGGCGTGCCTCCGCGTAATCTTCCGCTTTTCAGCACATTGCAAGGTGTACCCAGGAGGTAACGTAAGTATTGTACTCTTTACGAAAAGTGGTTTACACGTGACAGTACTGGGTAGTGATTGTAAATTTACCGTTTTTTTCATTTACCTGTAATTCGGTAAATGAAAATGAAAATACCGGTTTACCAGTAATTTTCTTTTTTCATGTGTGACATTAATGGGGATTCCCCAAGAAAATAGGGTTAGAAGGTAGGCTAGAATAATACATATTTTACATAATCTTAAGGCATAATATTAGAATTTTGTAATAAATATTTGTATTTAATTATTTTAAACAGTTGTAAGAAGTGAAACAAAATATTTAAGGTTCCAACTTTTACAACAATGTTACATTATTTTTAAACATTAATTTTCTCATAATGTGGTGTATTCAAAATTGCTATTAATTTAAATATGTGAAATGTTCTTTTTATATACATATAATAATAATATGAAAAAATCACATACAATATTTACATATTACATTGTACTGAATTATTATTATTTTTAAATATTTAAAAATGAGACATTTACTTACTCTTTAAGAAAAACGATTTAAAACTTTTAAAAATCTTAAAAAACTCCAGAGCATATCCCAAGCCAACTTTTTTCGAGAGATAAATCAAATCCACATAAAACCATAAAATGAGAGAATTGAAATTGCACTTGTTGACAAAGGCAGGTAGGAAAAGTGGGGTGTTTTGCTTCCTACCGTCCTAGCAACCGCCCTAGCAACAAATGAACATTAATTTCGCCGTAAAACTAACTGGTTTACCGGTGTACAATCCTTAGTACTGGGTACCTAATGTTGCTTAGTTCGTTGCCACCCCACAGGCGTGGCGCTATCTTCCGTTTTTCGTTCGGTTATAGTTCTTAGGCGCCCCACGGGCGTGGTACGACGTAATATTCTGCTCTCCATTCGATTGCAGTCCGTAGTCGTCCCACGGGCGTGTCGCGGCATAATCTTCCGTATTTAAAAATAATAATAATGTTTTTACTGCAAAAATTACAATATAACAAAAACATCTGGTTCACAGGCGGAGATTCAGTGGCGCCGCGTTTACGAACGCCCTGCTCTTCCACTCAACCTGTTTGAAATAAACTAATACAAAATTGAAAATGAATGAAAATAGCAAACCAAACTTTATTAATAATTACTAAACTATGGAAATGCAAGCTCTTAAGTGCCCTCCCGAAAGAGTTACAGCTTGCAACAGAAGACATCATAAAAAAACAACAAAATTTAAAAAAATGATTATACCGACTTTAGGATTACCGAGACAATACAAGCCCACGAAGCAACAACCTAACCTTGCGTGCGTCAACCGCACGTACAAAATATCCAAATCTGTTAAAATATTTGGCAATATCGTATGAAAAAAAAAAACCTCTTAAATAGCTGGATTTTAAGCGAAGTAATCCACGGAAACGTAGGTTCAGATTACAGATATCAATAGGATAAGTGATTGTACTATATACATGGGTAACTGGGGCTTTTCGATAAAATGATCTTATGGCAGAGACAATACTTATACAAACTACGTCGTTTCTCCATATTCAGCCAATCCATGGATGAAAACATGTGACCAATTCTGTCAAACCTTCTTATACCACAAATTAGACGCAAGCACGCATTCTGAAGTCTTTGAATCCTACCAATTTCGTTCGATTATAGTTCGTAGTTGCCCTACGGGCGTGGCACGACATAACCTTCCACTCAATTCGATTGCAACCCGTAGCCGCCCCACGGGTGTGGCGCAGCGCAATCTTCCGCAGTTCGTCCGCAACTTAACCTTCGCGATTTGTCTTGCCGTTGTTTTGAGGAATAAAAACACAAAATCCCAACTATTTGTTTCACTATAATACTTTTTTTTTGACTTACGTCAAAGATGGTCCTGGACAATCACTCAGAAGCTACTTCAAAAGGGTTAATATAATTGAAATTATTTACAATCGGACAAACTGTTCAACGTAGCTTCTTCTACTTATAGTCGCTCAGCCATCGACAGATGGACCGCACGCACTCTGTATTCCATCGAAAATAGCCATTTTATTTTTTAGATTGCGGCAGTTAATTGTCTCGTTTGAATAAGAGAACACAAAACTATCCCGGGGACATTCTGTATCGTGCCGTAATTCACCATCTTCCTCCCTTGATTAAAACATGGATATTTTATGACGAGCAATAACGAGCTAGTGCGATTCTAGTCGGCGTATTCCTGTAATTCACCGCGCGCCGCGCGGACAGTTTAAAAACTTTAATCAAAAGGAAACTTTCAGCTTTCAACCCGTCAGTAAATAAGGGTGGTGTACGTTTCAGGAAACTTTTGCTTCGGCTTTGATTTACGAGTGGAAGTGTACATTGCACCCTCTTCTCCTGTATTCCGTCTAGGCACAAAGCGCGTAAGAAAATAAGGGCGGTGCTGTTGTCCTAAGAAGGGTGTTGTTGTATTATGTAATTAAATATAGATCTGTTTTGGAGGAACGACGTCAAGAATGTTTGCCGATGATGAAAGTGTATTTGGTGTTTCTGTGGAGCGTGCAAGGGAAAAATATGTTATTTACGCGTTGGATAGGAGACGCTTCCTAGTTTTACCTCTTTAATTAGATCATCATTTCCGAGAGTGCTTCTTTAATGTATGTACTTATTTGCCTCATTTTTCTCCGAACTTAATACTGGCTAATAAAACGTAGTGTTACGGAATCACGGGAAAAATGTTTAGGCCTATTAAAATATTACTTGTCTGGCGAAATGCAAATAATGAAATCGAAAAACACCCAGTCAGCAGCAAAATAAATCGATTATGGCGTTCCACAAGGGTCTATCTTAGGGCCTTCCGCTTTCTTTATACATATTAATATCTTACCTAGCAACGTCTACAATGCAAAACTGTTTTTATACCCTGAAAACCAATAAACCTTCATTGTCGCCATAATAAGCCCAACATGGTTAGTGTATAATTCATTTGGGGTTGTTTCAGGAGCTGTGCTTAAACAGTTCTCTGGGACAGCCTAACAACTTCTGGAAAAGCTTGCATGTAGGTAACAACTCTTGAACAGCCTAAATAGCGTCTGCAATAAGGGCAAAGGAGAAGAAGCGAAAAAGACAGCAAAATAAATCGATTATGACGTCCCACAAGACTCTATCTTAAGGCCTTCCGCTTTCTTTATACATATTAGTAACTTACCTAGTAACGTCTACAATGCAAAACTGTTTTTATATCCTGACAATACTTCTCTTTTAACCCAAAATAATAAAAAAAAAAAAACAGTAAACCTTTAGTGTCATAATAATAAGCCCAAAACGGTCGGTATATAATTCGTGTGGGCTTGTTTCAGGAGCTGTGCTTAAACAGCTCTCTGGGACAGCCCTAACAACTTCTGGAAAAGCTGGCATGCAGGTAACAACTCTTGAACAGCCTAAATAGCGTCTGCAATAAGGGCAAAGGAGAAGAAGCGAAAAAGACAGCAAAATAAATCGATTATGGCGTCCCACAAGACTCTATCTTAGGGCCTTCCGCTTTCTTTATACATATTAGTAACTTACCTAGTAACGTCTACAATGCAAAACTGTTTTTATACCCTGACAATACTTCTCTTTTAACCCAAAATAATAAAAAAAAAACAGTAAACCTTTAGGTTCATAATAATAAACCCAAAACGGTCGGTGTATAATTCGTGTTGTTTCAGGAGCTGTGCTTAAATAGCTCTCTGGGACAGCCCTAACAACTTCTGGAAAAAACTTGCATGCAGGTAACAACTCTTGAACAGCCTAAATAGCTTCTGCAATAAGGGCAAAGAAGAAGGAGTGAAAAAGAGACAGAGATAGCCATAAACATCCGGAAAAACCGGAAATAAAGCAAATTCACTCTTTTATGTAAACCTCATAGAATGCTGTGCCAGAACTCCTTTAGCTATTTTATTTGCACATGGCACTAAAACTGAATCCTGAGTAACTTTTTCAAACAGCTTTTTTAGATATCCTTTCTTATAGATACAAACGAGATGATCCCTCTAATATTGAAAATTATAGACCTGTTTCTATACTAACCTCGTTTTCAAAAGTCATTGAAAAAATTGTCTATAATCAGATAACTGACTTTCTTAATAAACATAGAATATTGCACCCGAGCCAACATGGATTCGTAAAACAAAAGTCAACTGAGATCGCGCTCTTTCATAGTTTGGAATGTATTTACACTGCTTTGGACACCAATAATTACGTAGCTGGTATTTTCTTTGATCTAACATGCGCGTTCGATTGCATAGATAGTAATGTTTTGGCGATGAAACTGTATGCTATGGGATTTAATATTGTCGTTTTTAGAATGCAGAAAACTAGTGGTTAAATTGGGAAATGAACAGTCACCTGAATTTGACGTTGATGTAGGTGTTCCGCAAGGTTCAGTTTTAGGTCCATTGTTATTCCTATTACACATCAATGATCTGCCGGAAAGAATAACCTGCGGGCTCCCTATTTTATTTGCTGACGATATTTCTGTAATTGTGAAGGCCACTACGTTAGATGACATTAATTACAAAATTGAAAGAACTATTGAAGAAGTGACGGGCTGGTGTAGTAAAAATAGATTGATTTTAAATGAACAAAAAACAAAAATCATTAATTTTCATATACGGAAGCCTATCACAAATATAAACAAAAACTTTACTGACAATGCATCTGTACTAGGTGTAATATTAGATAAAAATCTCCGTTGGGGAAAACCAGCTAGATAGTGTATGTAAGAAATTAAACAAAACATATTATGCAATGTTACAATTAAAGAATGTCATAAAACAGCAAGATCTAGTAAGCGTTTATTATTCATTGGTGTACTCAGTGCTTTCCTACAATGTTATTACCTGGGGCGTAGCCACCCACTGGGAAAGAGTTTTTATTCTACAGAAACGTTTTATACGATTAATTTTCAATCTGCCTTATAGAGCCAGTTGTAGAGAAACATTTAAAAATAAAAAAAATATTGACCTTGTCCTGCATTATTATTTACAAAGCATTGACATATATTAAGGAACACATACATGATTTTGAATCATATAAGACAATACATTCGCACAAAACTAGACAATTAAATGTTATGGCAATTCCACAACATAAGTTAACACTAACAAAAAGATCTCCGGTATTAATGAGTCTAAAATTCTATAATAGTCTTCCGGGCGAGGTACGGTCAATTGATTACTCTAAACAGCGCGTAAAAAGAGTGTTATGGATGATGTTATTGGAGAGGGCATTCTATACCATTAGCGAATACGTAAATGAATAGAGTTTGTGTTTATTTTTGTTTAGTTATTTTTATATATGTGATATATTATGTGTTGTAAATGACGTCCTTATACTTTATATATTTTTGTACTTTTGTTTTGTATGACGATTCAAACCAATGTTAGATTGGCATTCTGAATAAATATATATTATTATTATTATAGGCTCAATTTTTACCCATTCATGGTATACTTTTTATATTTTCCGTCATACTAACACGCACGCCGCATGTGTCAAAATAAATATTGGGGTTGCTACGTATCCTGAATTGAGTCCCACAAGAAATCGCCATACTTTCTTAGTAAAAAGTAGTAAGAACTTTGTCCGTGCCAGCCCATTGAACTGGCACGGCCTCCCCTTCGTCTTGGCATCGAACTATTTTCCTCGTTTCCTGCCTTATTTCCCTTCATACAAGTGTGGTCAATGTTTTATTGGTATCTACTTTTTTTGGGGTATTTATCCAACCTCAAACTAGTTTTAAATTTTCTATTGTGTGCTGTCCCTAGTGGTTTTTTTCGAACAATTTGCTTACTAACTACTACAAAAAAAGGGGATCGTTTACATTTAGATCCCAACGTGACGATCCAATATTTTCCAGTAGAGATGTATACAACACCCGTTCAAAGCCAGATAAAATTATAGTATACTCCCTCTCCATGCATTTGCTTGTCTTCTTGCTAACCCTGTCAGAGTAAACTCAAGTCTTCGCCAGTTCCACTGGCACGGAAGCTTGCGAGTGCCAAGTGCACTAAATCTAATTACTGTAAATGGTGCTCGACATCCGCGCAGTCACTCCTCCATCCTAGGATGTCAGAATCTCGCACGGCCGGATAAGTGCGCGGCCTCGCGAATTAAACGCGAACGATGGAAACGGACGAGAATTAAATTTTATTGTGTCTCCTTTAGAAGATGAGCAGGAGAGGCGTGCTCTTAATTCTGCGCGAAAGTGGCTCGAGTTTAACTTGGGTAGACTTGGGTTTCGGAAAAAAAAAGATAAATACAGAGGGGAACATGGAAGCATTCTTGTTTTCTTTTGTTCCTTCTGACAGGAGTTTGTTCTAACTTTCGTTTTTATTTTTCGAGTGTTTTTGAATATTGATATTTGAAAAAAATAGCTGGGGTATATTCGAGTGTGTATACACATATTTTTTCAAAAAAAATTAATTTATTTTTATCATCATTTAGTTATAATTCAAACTGATTAAAATTTGTCTTTTTAGAATTCAAATTTTATATGATAGAAACTAGAAGCTGCGCTTCTAGTCAGTGAAGAAGGTGGTACTTGAGGAAGGTGGTTACTTGAGGAAGGTGGTTTCTTGAAGTCGGTCCCCATTCGAGAGAAGTTGCCACTTTTACAATGTGCAGTACGTTTTAAGTGTAGTTTTCTTTTGTTTTTACTTTTGGAACACCCTGTATAGTCGAAACTATGTTTAGGGTATGCAGCAATCTGCACAACTTTTGTCAAAAAGTTTCTTTTCCTAAAACTCAGTCTTTTGAACACCCGGTATATTTGAAAATATTTTTAGCTTATGCAGCATTCAATTCTATAACACTTTTATAGAAAAGATTTGTTCCCAAACGCAAAAATAGAGCTATAATGAAAAAAATCCAATCTTCCTGAACACTCTGTAGATTTAAAAATATTTTTAGCTTATGCAGCATTCAATTCTATAACACTTTGGTAGAAAAGATTTGTTCCCAAACGCAAAAATAGAGCTATAATGAAGAAATCCAATCTTCCTGAACACTCTGTAGATTTAAAAATATTTTTAGCTTATGCAGCATTAAATTCTATAACACGTTTATAGAAAAGATTTGTTCCCAAACGCAAAAATAGAGCTATAATGAAAAAAATGCAATCTTCCTGAACACCCGGTATTTTTGAAAATATTTTTAACTTATGCAGCATCCAATTCTATAACATCCCTGAAGAAAAAAAAATTCCTAAACGCAAAAATAGAGCTATAATGAAAAAAATCCAATCTTCCTGAACACCCGGTATATTTGAATTTTTTTTAGGTTATATAGCATTCAATTCTATAACACTCTTGTAGAAAAGATTTCTTCCTAAACGCAAAAATAGATCTATTACCGAAAAACCCAGTCTTCCTGAACCCCCGGTATATTTGAATTTTTTTTTAGGTTATGTAGCATTCAATTCTATAACACTCTTGTAGAAAAGATTTCTTCCTAAACGCAAAAATAGAGCTATTACCGAAAAACCCAGTCTTCCTGAACCCCCGGTATATTTGAATTTTTTTTTAGGTTATATAGCATTCAATTCTATAACACTCTTGTAGAAAAGATGTCTTCCTAAACGCAAAAATAGAGCTATAACGAAAAAACCCAGTCTTCCTGAACCCCCGGTATACTTGAAAATATTTTTAGGTTACACAGCATTAAATTCTATAAAACTTCTGTAGAAAAGATTTGAGCTGTAGTAATCAAAGAGCCAGTGTTCGGGATCAGTTGTACTCAAATATATTCTTAGGTTATGCGGCATTAAGTTCTAGAAAGCTTTTGTAGATAAGACTTCCTTCCTAAAAGCAAAAATAGAGCTGTAATCAAATTCTATACCCTTTCCCTATTCTCTTTTTCCTTATCTATTTTCCCTATTTCCTTTTATAATATCCCATAAGTTACAGCTTTTAAAAAAAATAGTTGACGATTTTCCCTATATTTCAATTTTCTTCCTATTTTTTCCGTCATTTTATTTTTCCAAACAATATTATCAGCATCAAATGCAACGATCCAAGCACCCACAAATGTCTGTTGCAAAATATAATTTTTTAATAATATTCCTCCATTTTAGTCGCGCCATCCTGTTTTTAATTCTATATTCGCAAATAGTGGCTCAAAAAAATCGCAAAGTCTCAAACTTAAAAAAAAAAAAAATTGCCTTTCTATACTTCTAGTAAGTCGAAGCTGCAAAAATTAAATTTCCCGCTATTATTGTGACAATATTTTATAGTGTCTTCAACATACTCCACTTTTACGCAATGATTGAATTTCTATTTTATTTTAATACACACTATTAATAAAAGCGATAGATATACTCCACGCGTAGAGTAATAAGTCGAAAACACTGTAGATTTCATGCATTAAAAATATTTACGGAAATTATAATGCCACATATACGCGGTTTAAAAGACATAAGATTTTAAAAATTTGCCGCCTCGTACTGGACATTTTCCGACGACAAATCCGAACTCGGCCGAACATGTCGCATCTCACTGTGTATCCGGCTAATATAATTTATATCATCTGTCACATCGGCGTTCATAGAATATACCGGCAAACGAAGTAATAAAAATAATGATTTAAAAACCTCTTTAAGTAAACATAATTAAGTTACGTGTGCTTTCGAATTATAAATTCGCTTTATGAACGGTTTACTAAATACGATTTCTTAGAAACGACAAATATATCATCGGCTGAACGCGTTTACTCGTCAATGAGTGAACTAAACCAAACCGACGAAGCGGGTGTTAATATTTGAATGTATTTAAATGTATTATACAACACACTATAAGAATAGTACGTTATGACAATTATCGAAGTAGAAATATAATTAAAATTTATAATCATGTTACAGTTTTCTATATGGGTGAACGCACCTAAGCGTATTTCGTTCTTGCATGATATTCCTACACGCTAATTTGACAGTTGTCGTCAACTCAATTTCAATACTCTCGTGATTAGTAATGATTTATACCGATTATTCGATCGAATTGTTTACATTATTATGAAAAGACGTAATCGATTATAACGATTGTTGGTTGATAAATGTGTTTTTCAAGATTTCTACGTGTTTTTTGTGGTAATATAACCTGAAAGTTGTTTTTTTTTAAGAAGAAAGTGTGGAAGACGTGGTCATCGTTGCAAAACAAACATTTTATCGCTATCCTGGAATTATTTTACACCCATACAGCACACGTGACGATCTACAGAGCATCCAGACCTAATATGACCGTGCTATTATTTACTTGTGTCATGGTTTGCGGAATTTTGTGTTCGCTACGCCGACTGTCGAGTTAGAAACTACTATCAGTGTGTTTTATCCGAAAGAAAAACCGAATAGAATGTTACAAAGACGATGAATAAGTGCTGTATCTTCTCATTTTGGACCTGATTAAATTATGTCAATTTTTTAAAATACATTTGTATATATATGTGCGACACATTTTATATCCTGTAACCACAAATTTTCTAAATATATATGTGCGAATATGTGAAACTGTAAGTTATTTAATTAGCAGTTGTTGAGTGTTTTAAAAAAATGCCAGAAGAGAAATCAATAATGCAACCGATCAAAATTGAATAGCGCATTAAATCTTTCATCGTTTAAGGTAATAGTATGTAATAAAAAAAGATATTTGCATATCTACCCCACCTGCTTGCTCTCTTTACTATTTAAAGTTTCAATAATATTGTCCTTGTGGACTGAAATTTTAAAAATTAACTTGTACATTCCATAGTTAAATAAATTTAACACGATATATTCGATACTTGGTACGTAGAAACTTCCTTTTGGAATACAATCCAAATCTGATACTTTTAAGAAATCTATATATCGATATCACTACAAATAATATTCACGTAACAGCTGATATGCATATCTGATTACTCTAACTGTACATTATCGAATATGAATGAAAAACAACATCGCTTTAAACTGTTTTGTATTATATATATGTAACAATAACAGTAAAAAATAGAGAACAGACACCCAAATCTATTATATCGTAATCGTTTTCTTCTCCTATAGTATGTTGAACGGGTAAAAAAAGATTTGAAATAACTTTCATCGGAAAGGGATTGTTCTCTGCTCGCTGCATCTTTCGACATCTCAAATGACATTTCTAGGGGTCGATTAATATACTATATGGTGTCACTCTTATAATATTCTTCTCCTCATGATTGTAGAGAGCTTGAAGAAATGAATTTTACCTCATTTAAAGACACATAAATTATCTCTGACAGACCAGTCAAACACGACTCCATAAATCGAATCATTCTGTAGAAATGAGCGTTAGTCGGGCCCTTTTTAGCATGAAAGCGGTAATATCAGACACGTATGAAACCATATCGACTATAATTTTGCGGTAATGTATACTTTTCGTGCTAACATTAGCGCGATACGTTGACGCCTTTCGTGGTTCGATAGTTTGACATCTTACTTGATCCTGGCTCAATAATTTCGCTAAAAACTGTATAATTTTAATCAGAAACATACCTGGGCGTGTATTACGAACCTTCTCTACCTTTCAATTAACGTTAAATTGTCCTCAAATCGCTATTATGATCACCCAAATAAGCGGTCAGGTTATGACAAATCGGCGCCCTCAGAAATGACATTTCATTTAGCATATTCCACATTTTTCCATATGCTAAGGAATCATTCAGGCTCTTAACATCTCTCTGATCACGTTTCGACTCATTACGTGTCCCTTGTACCCCCTTTTACGTTCCAAAATCGTCTCCCGAAGTTCGCGACATTTCACCGCGTGACAGCGGCATCTGACATCCCACGAAACCCGCCATAATTCCAAACTCATCGCCGGCAAAACACACCTATATAAATCGGGTCTTTTTGAGAAAAATTTCGCGTCTCGACCCCATTTTAGGGTTCAATCAGTAAGAGGAAACATGTGAGAAACTTTTTCGACATTAACCGCACTCTCAAATATCATCTCATCCTCGCAGGGGCGTAATCTCGATACGCCTATGCAGTAGATACCCCCGCTACCCCTTCGCCCCTCTATTATTTCCCTTTTAATCCGTTTCCCCCTCGGCGTCTATTCCGGCGGACTTTTTCACTCCCGATTTACACGCACGGAATAGGGCGACGCCTATGGTGTGCGACAGAGAGTAGAAAAGGCCACACCTATTGCCTTTTATTATTATTAACAACAGGATATCACAAAAACTACGCATCGGATCACAAAACATTGTGGATGTCTTGAGGGCGAATGCCAATTTCGATCTTTCACCCCCACTCCTAGTGGGTGGAGCTGTGGTCAACTTTCAAATCAGGGATATCGAAGATTACAGCGAATGTAGTACTTATGTTTCTCACTAATAATATTAATGACATGCAGCAAGTGCATTACTAAGACTTGTGCGTCCTTGTTTCTAGTTGGTTGAATTGAATGATTCACTAAATATAAATCGATTCAAATTAAATTGTTGCGAATAAACTTGGTGCACGATTCATGAATGTTTGATTGAATCAATACTTGTTTTCCAACTTACTTATTCGACTAACTACACCGATTCATGCAAATCTTTAATTCCAAGACGTTGACTGACTATAATTATAAGGTATCAGGATGGCATAGATTAAATTGGATTAGGATTGGGGGTGGCCTATGGACCTGTATCATCGCGACCTTTTAGATCTATTGTGATCTGCTTTTTCCTAGAAGGCACTTCCTAATTTTGCACTTTTGATTGGACCTATCTCTACTCTTACTAGAGTGCTTTTCTCCCAGGGCTTCTTATCTGATTATTATAAGCTGTTATTTTCTATCTAGGGGAATTTCTGATAGGAGGTGCCTCTTTAAGTTCATCTAACAGTTTTTGATAGTCAGCAAGGTGGGATTTACTTATCTGTGATTGAATGTGCATAAGTCGATATGCTGTAGATCCAGCAGTTCCTTGTACGTAAACATGTAGGTGTGGCAGAATGTAAGTCGATGTTTGTCCTGTTTCCATCGTCTGTTGGATGGATGTTAGATCTGACGTTTTGACAGTGTTTCTACTGGCGTCATAAAGGTAGAAAATAAACACACTGCAAAAATGTAGCATCTAAACAATTAAATAGACGATGGAAACAGCCCGTATACCAACTCATATTCTAGTAATCCATCGTCAAAAATTTCACTTCATGAGTTTGAGCGGTGGCAGGTTTAGAATTATTTCCATTGCAGTGGTATGGGTCGATTTCACTGCACCCGTGGCGCATAGCCTGTCCTCTCTTTTTCTCTTCAATAGTACATAGTATTATCTATTTTTTCTGTCATGTGTCTGGTTTTTAGTTTATGTCCGCACGCGCTACAAAGTCGGTTTACGCAGACTCTTGACTTCCATTCGCAACCACGTAGCGGGGACAATCCGAATCCTATAAAAGTCGTCACGTACAGCGGACCAAGAGAGATTGCGCCCTCCACTTACTGCACTACAGCGTCGGCCCACGGCTGTTCTCGTGTGGCTTCCCTTTCTTACGTTCGAGCGTCGGCCTACGGCTGTATCTCGCGTAATTTCCACTTCCCGTCTTATTTCACTCAAGCGTCGGCCTACGCCTAATCTTGTGTAACTTCCGTTTGTTACGTTAGAGCGTCGACCTACAGCTGCACCTCGCGTGATTCCGCTTCCCGTTTCGTTACATTAGAGCATCGACCGACGGCTGATCTCTTGTGATGTCCGTTCGTTTCCGTTTATTACGTTAGAGCGTCGGCCCACGGCTGTTCTCGTGTGGCTTTCCTTTCTTACGTTAGAGCGTCGGCCTACGGCGGTATCTCGCGTAATTTCCACTTCCCATTTTATTGCACTCCAGCGTCGGCCTACGCCTAATCTTGTGTAACTTCCGTTTGTTACGTTGGACCGTCAACCTACAGCTGCACCTCGCCTGATTCCGCTTCCCGTTTCGTTACATTAGAGCATCGACCGACGGCTGATCTCATGTGATGTCCGTTCGTTTCCTTTTATTACGTTAGAGCGTCGGCCCACGGCTGTTCTCGTGTGGCTTTTCTTTCTTACGTTCGAGCGTCGGCCTACGGCTGTATCTCGCGTAATTTCCACTTCCCGTTTTATTGCACTCGAGCGTCGGCCTACGCCTAATCTTGTGTAACTTCCGTTTGTTACGTTAGAGCGTCGACCTACAGCTGCACCTCGCGTGATTCCGCTTCCCGTTTCGTTACATTAGAGCATCGACCGACGGCTGATCTCTTGTGATGTCCGTTCGTTTCCGTTTATTACGTTAGAGCGTCGGCCCACGGCTGTTCTCGTGTGACTTTTCTTTCTTACGTTAGAGCGTCGGCCTACGGCGGTATCTCGCGTAATTTCCACTTCCCGTCTTATTTCACTCGAGCGTCGGCCTACGCCTAATCTTGTGTAACTTCCGTTTGTTACGTTAGAGCGTCGACCTACAGCTGCACCTCGCGTGATTCCGCTTCCCGTTTCGTTACATTAGAGCATCGACCGACGGCTGATCTCTGGATGTCCGTCGTTTCCGTTTATACGTTAGAGCGCGGCCCACGGCTGTTCTCGTGTGGCTTTCCTTCTTACGTTAGAGCGTCGGCCTACGGCGGTATCTCGCGTAATTTCCACTTCACTTTTATTGCACTCCAGCGTCGGCCTACGCCTAATCTTGTGTAACTTCTCCGTTTGTTACGTTGGACCGTCAACCTACAGCTGCACCTCGCCTGATTCCGCTTCCCGTTTCGTTACATTAGAGCATCGACCGACGGCTGATCTCATGTGATGTCGTTCGTTTCCTTTCATTACGTTAGAGCGTCGGCCCACGGCTGTTCTCGTGTGGCTTTTCTTTCTTACGTTCGAGCGTCGGCCTACGGCTGTATCTTCCGTAATTTCCACTTCCGTTTTTATTGCACTCGAGCGTCGGCCTACGCCTAATCTTGTGTAACTTTCCGTTTGTTACGTTTAGAGCGTCGACCTAACAGCTGCACCTCGCGTGATTCGCTTCCCGTTTCGGTACATTAGAGCATCGACCGACGGCTGATCTCTTGTGATGTCCGTTTGTTTCCGTTTATTACGTTAGAGCGTCGGCCCACGGCTGTTCTCGTGTGACTTTCCTTTCTTACGTTAGAGCGTCGGCCTACGGCGGTATCTCGCGTAATTTCCACTTCCCGTCTTATTTCACTCGAGCGTCGGCCTACGCCTAATCTTGTGTAACTTCCGTTTGTTACGTTAGAGCGTCGACCTACAGCTGCACCTCGCGTGATTCCGCTTCCCGTTTCGTTACATTAGAGCATCGACCGACGGCTGATCTCTTGTGATGTCCGTTCGTTTCCTTTTATTACGTTAGAGCGTCGGCCCACGGCTGTTCTCGTGTGGCTTTTCTTTCTTACGTTCGAGCGTCGGCCTACGGCTGTATCTCGCGTAATTTCCACTTCCCGTTTTATTGCACTCGAGCGTCGGCCTACGGCTAATCTTGTGTAACTTCCGTTTATTACGTTAGAGCGTCGGCCCACGGCTGATCTCACGTAATTTCCATTCTTTTCTCGACATACAAATTTATACGTCAATTTGTATCACTAGTTTCACAAATTAGAATCACCGACGTCAAACCATTTATTTCATGTTATCATTTTCTCTATTTGGAATATTATTATGTAGCTTAATATTCACTTAACAATACATATGAATTTTTATTTATATATTTGTCTCTAAATATAGCACACAGCTGGTTACATCTGTGTATCTTTTTTCCTGTCCAACCTTTGTTTTGCCAAAGAAACATTTAAAGTGTTTATTATTTCACAGAAATATCACAGAAGGTTGCGTATACCCTGGACAAGAAGCCTGATTTCACTTCAACATTAACGATACCTCATTAGGGTTAATTTCAAATAACCAGCCCTGTCTTTTGCGATTTGTTCAATGCAAATCGTCATTGACCGTTCCTAGTTCCCAAGTATTTCTTTGTATTTGACAATAGGCGCTATAGTGACTTTTCCTACCAGTTTGTTCAAGGCGCAAAATATTTAAGATTAAATTTAAAATTGCCATAGTACTGTGCTTGTTTACACCATTTGCCAACCGTATTTAGAGCGGTTTTCATGTGTTCCACCGGAACCTTTAGAAATCACAAAAAAATGGCTTGCAGATTAAATACAAAAAGTCAAGAGGCTTTTGTGTTTCCGAAGACTCCATGTCAGACAGTTCCAACAGTAACAAAAAAAAAAACGGCTTTCATCAGTTACACATATCTCTCCCTTGTATTTTAAAATAAATTTTTACTTTACATTACGAAGAGGTACTAAGCCAATCAGCATCCCTAAGTTTCAAGGATCATCCGTAAATAAGCTTAACGACCTGTTTTTTTTTTTACTTCCTCTTTTCAGAAGATAAAAAAACAAAATAAAACCGTTTCCATCCTCCATCCCTTTCCGGGTGGCACAATCGCTGTCTTCGGCTCCTTTCACATAATCCTCCACTTACGCAGAATATTAAAGCTCCGAGGGTGGGTAGGGTGGGGAGATCTGTCCCCCCCCTACGATCGACCCAAACAAATATCGGGAAAAAAACGGAAAGAAGCACAAACAGGATGTCACGAAAAGCGTATTAGTCGAAATAATTATGCCGTTCGCCCTCTTCTCGGCTGCTCTATGCGAATATCGCGTCGACTTATGGAAAGGACTGCAGAACTCAGACGGTAGGGGGATGGGTGCAGACGGGACGGTGACCCCACCACCGCCACCGTCCTTGCCAAGTCCCCCACTTCAGCGCGGGAGCATCAGCCCTTCGCGAGCGCCTGTGAAGTACCCGCAGTCCCGGTGTTGCGTATGTTGGGTACGAAGTGCTGCGCTGGCATGGAAGGGAGATGCATACAGAATAGGTGAAAGTAAAGTGGGAAAGTATAGACGCCTGGGCTTTAGATTGGTCGACGGCAGTTGGGGGGGTATTGAGTGAAGCACACGTGCTGGGAACTACTACAAAGATTATCTAACTAGCTGTGAAAGGGAGCAAATGATGAGTTGCTTTATTTTTTTTTTCTTTCTTCTTGGTTATGTTTTCAACGTTTAATGACTGCATTTTTTAACAATTTTGAGGCGTCCTGTTCTTTCGTGTGATCACAGAATCATAAATTAACAATCTAAGGCAGTGTTGGGCAAAAAGTAATTGATTACTCCCTAGTTACAATTACAATGTAATTGATTACTGACAATTAGGATTTAATTATGATATATTTTTCTGTTTAACTGTTCGGTGTAAATTGGTTTCGTTGGTAAGTTAATATATTTTTAAATCTAGAGAAAGATCTTCCTACGTCACATGAACTAACTGGTGCGAAACGGAAGTATCCAATTGAATCCTTATATTTTAAATATGGACTTTCATTTTGGGTAGCAAAAGTATTATTGGAAATTTCTTTTAATAGCATATAATCTGGATTTCTTTGTAAAGCAGCATTAATTTCGTTCCATACCTATAAAATGGAATACTAACGGAATATCTACAGATATTTTAAGCTATACAAGATACGATGCTCTCCATTCAATTACTAACTACATACTGGCCAGTATTGCCGTAGCTCTCTGCCTATTTCCTACGTGGTGAGTCACACACATGCAAAATTTACGTACAGCGTTTCCACTCTACCTATATTCTTTTAATATCCGTTAAATTGTAGAATATAACAATTCTATCAATTAACAAAAATACTCCAAACTGTGGTACTGGTAATGCTTTAGGAGAAGTTTACAATTCTATCAATTGCTTATCACTAGAGACCGGATTATATGCAAAGAAAAACTGGAATATATGCGCATATATATGCATCGATTTTTGAGAAAATATGCATAAACCTGGGGCATATATGCAAAAAAATTGCGACAATATGCAAAATTTTTACATAAAATAAATAAGGGCAGAAATTTAAACATTAACTTTATTGCACAATTTTTTTTCACAACATATTTCTAAAACAATTTATAATTAAATGTTTTTCAAAATTGTGTAAAAGACAGTTTTGTCTTCTATCAGAATATATATGTTTCGAAATAGAAAAGCTTCTTTCAACATCCAGATGTAATTGGTGCATTTTTAACTTTTGCAATACATTCTAAACTAAAATTAAAGTCGAAATCGTTTTGCTGTTTCACCTTCCAAAATTTTCTTAACTTTTTCAATTTCAAATACCCCGCATTTTTTATTTATCACTTTTTTTCAATTATCGTATGTAAGAATTACCTACTGTACCCTTAACCTTCTTACATAGCATATCAAATTCGGCTACTATTTCGACTGATTCCGAGAGCGACATCCCTTTGCGTTTCTAGTTTACGAATGGAACTTGAAACAAAGCTATAATTTGACTTAATATACAAAGGTTTTGTAGACATTCTGTTGATATTACTATCTTTTACAGTTTTCTTAGAGCAATGCAGTCAGCAGTGATTTCAAGAATTACATTTTTTTTCCTTCAAAATTATCGCGAAAAAATTGCACCTCTAACCATGTTACCCCATCTCGTAATAATCGGTTCAGGAGGCAACTTAACACCGGGAAGTCGCTCCTTATAAAATTGGATTCGTAAAGGTGCTTTTAAAAATACTTTTTTGACATTGCTAATTAAATCATTAATCAAAGGGAATTGATTCCTAATGTCTTCGGCTACACGATTAAACCCATGAGCTAAACAAGTGGTACGAATAATGTTACTATAATTTTTTTTTACATTTTGCGCCGCTTTTATCGTGTATGGTGCAGCATCGGACAATATTAGTACATTTTTTCAACAAGGTATACTTCCAGGTAAAAAGAAATTTGATAAAGCTCCTTGAACGAATTGGGCAATTGTCACATTATTTGTTTCTTAAAGTTATTTACAATACATTAAATATGATTTACCTACAATATCTTCAAGAAGAATTCCTATTAACAAATGAGCAATATAACGGCCACACTTATCCGTACTTTCATCTACCATGATATAAATAAAAAATTATTCCCACCAATTGTTGAATTCTGCTATTGTTTGCTGGTAAAAGATGTGACAATAATTTTTTCGTAAGGTACTTTCGTCAGGTATATTATGTTTGCAATATTTTTGCAGAAATGAGTTTTCAAATTAACATTGTTTAATCTTGCTAATGGTATGTTAGACCGAAATTAATGCGTTACACAGATCCGTTTAATATTCTTCTTGTTCTGAGTTTCGGTGAAGTTGATGCTACACATTGACGTATAGATGCTGCAACATATGCGGATCGCTTTAGTTTTTCAATTTTTCAATAATGTGATGGAGTTTAAGCGTGTGAACAATCAGGTATTTTCTCTCAGAAGACACCTACAAACAACAATTGTCATTTTATATCGAAAGTTAAAGAATTTAAAAACAGGTTTGTAAGCTTTTAGTAAAATTAAACCTTATCAGTTTACTGCAGGCTCGACAAAATATTTTGTCGCCATCGTTTACCAGTTCAGGATATGGCTTAATCATAAAAGAAATTTTGTTCGCTATACTCATTGTATGTACGCACAGTATTTAAAACGTAACACAATTACATGCTGTTTGTGCTCAAAGATATTCAATGAATGAATAGTTTATTTGGGAATTAATAATAAACGTATTTACCACATCCTTCTGCTATAGGCGAAGTTAAACGTGCAGTTCTTGGAAAAAAGTATTAGAGAAACCAATGTAAGAGATTTATCGTTCTGAGAATTGTCGGTTTGTTGATCTAAATTAAAGATTACTAGGAATTTTTACTAATAAAAAGGATAAAGAAAAGCTTAAATATGCAATATATGCAACTTTTGTAAAATAATGCTACGACATGGCGAAATATCAATATATGCAATCCTAATTAGAGCTAATTACTTAAAGTAGTGTATACGTTACATATAGATTATAATTAAAGATATGTAAAAAAAAAATATATGCACTTTGCATATAATCCGGTCTGTACTTATCACATTCCGAATCCTTAAATGGGGAATTGCAGTAAGGTAGAACAAGACATTTACATATAACATATATAATTTAATCAACGATCGCTAATATAAAAAAACTTTCTTGATTGATGATGTCCTTTAGGGCATCTATTTAACTATTGATTTCATATTCTCTTTCGGCGTTTACGACATTTCGCAAACTTTCGAAATATACGACTAAAATATCAGAAACTTCTTCGTATTGTAACTAACATTCTTTTTAATAGAAATTTTATTCCTTAAACCTATAAATTGCGATCAACCGTGACACATGAAAGGTGTTCACAAAAATGAGTAAATAATTAAGCAATTCAGTACAGGGCGGAGAAAACTTAAACAATTACCCTGTGTCCTCAGTGGACGCGATTGCGACAAAACACAATTTAAATCAAATGGCGTTTTCTTGCTGTCGCATCCTTACGCTTAAAAACGCGCCCACTGAGGGCACAAGGCACAAGCACTCGCCAAAAAGTTAATAACAATTGGGTTTCTATATAACACCTTGGAAGGGTATATAATCTTATACCTATCAGAAGGTTAGTCCAAGCTACAACTCTCTTAGATAGATATCTTAGAACTTTGAGGATAGCGACAAATATCTAACCACCCTCCTGAGATAGCGGTTCAGTTGTAATTGGAGCTGGAGGCTATACGGCACCACAACTTAGCGGAACGCTACATTTAACCGGTTGATGCCATCCTAAGTGAACTGAAATTGTGTATTATACAGAAGGCTGATCATTCCCGGGATATATGCAGGAAAGGCTGTGGAACGTATATTACCCGTTCCTGAGGGCAAAAATATGCATTTTCAGTGAAGTGTATACAGGGTGATTCTAAATATATGCGACAAATTTTATAGGTTGATTCATACACACGAAAAAAATTATATTTGTTGGTAAAAATCGTTATTTTTTTTTGGATAATTTTTCGCACTGAATGGGGATAAATGTACAGAAATTTAAGGAACATGTTGAAATGTTAGAAATTTTCCCATAATAGCAGTATTTTACGTCAATATTACTAGGAAAATTTTGTTTCTTAGGAAAAAAAATCTCTAACATTGTAATATTACCAAAAAAAGTATTAATATCTCTCAGGAAAAACTTAAAATTTCTTACAATTTCGAAAATTACAATCAGAAATACATATTATACTTAGAACGTTCTGGTTCAAGTCAGACGTAAGCAGAAATGGCATGGTGTTCGACCACACGTGGTTCTGTTTTCTTGTTATTTTACTAACTAACTATTTTACTGATTATTAGGTGCTATTAAACCATACTGGAAAATCTGTTGTTTACTCTTTTAAATGTTCTAAAGTCTGTAACGCACTCTGCTACGATTTGAACATGGAATACCTGAAACAACTTACATCCACGTTGGAATTAATTCATCCTTATCTGTTAAAAACTAATGTAGACGTTGCAACAGCAACCTCCTGGATTTTAGCATCAAGAAAAGACTTATTACATACATGAGTCATTTGCGTACATTAATTTATAATTTTCAATGATCTTTAATAGGGGCGGGCCGCCCCTGGCTTCTACAGAGGATTACTAAGATAAGTAGTAAGAAATTAAATATAAAACAAAGGGTTATGAAATGCGGAGACGTTCAAAAGTACTTTAAAACGATATATATTATTGTGATTTTCCCGGCTAATGTTTTTTTTTTACGGAAAAGCAAAATAAATAAATAACTTTCTAATTAGATCTGCCTTGTTTGCAGATACCTTCCTACAATGATAGACACAATAACAATTCATTAATAAACAGTGCAATTCATTAATTAACATGTATAATTTATTAATAGTTTATATCAGAAACATATAAATAGAATGAGAACTCTTACTCAAGGTGAGTATAGTTATTTGGAATATTCGAACAAGTATTATCAATTATCCAGTATAATTTAGATTGTTTAATTCATAAAGGAACTTTTAAAATATCCGCGCTATCATAGAGAATAGAAAACACCACCACGTTCGCCAACTTATAAAGCTCAGAATTTTAATCTCATACGAATAATAACCTCAAAATATCTTAGAAGTTGTACATCATTTATATAATAATTTAAACAATGTTTTGACCAGATACCTCGTTTATGGTTCATACAGACGCAAGAGTACCTCGATGTGATTTCCTTGTAGTGACAATCCAGATTCGCTCGTATATTCACCTCCTTCGTTACATTCAGGATGTATGATTAGATTCGGAACAGCAAACACATGCATACTCCCATATAGAACAAGAACCTAGATATAGTAAACATCAAATTTGTGAATTTATCCCCTTCGATACCAGATATACCCCAGCAATATGGTTTAATTCATTTATATTTGATGAGAAAATGACACAGCTTTTTCTAAGACTTTTTATCAACAACCGCCACACGTAACCAAGGATTTTCATACATTTTCTTTCAACGAATTACATTGAGTCACTACCCCATTCAATTAAAATAGATACCTAGATACCAGGCTATCGTACAGTTGTCAGACGATAAATTATATTCAACTTCCATGACTATAATAGATTTAATCCAAATTATACTGGACTTACAAACAGGTGCGTACATAAAATAATAATTACATTTCAATATGGTTGATGGTTGCCCTCTTATGAAACACAGCAATATATATTATGGAAATAGGTGTATTGAATGTAATTTAGAGCCATTTAAAACGGGTTTCAAAGCCTAATAAAGGAGTGATTTTAAGTTAAAGTGTATACTCGGTTGCCTACTCTACAGGTAAATTTTGAATTTGTTAAAAATGACTATAAAAACAGACCATATTAGCTGGAGGTGCTAATTATAGCCTTATATATGTATAATGGGAACTTTATTTATTTGTTAATTCAAGCTTACCTGGTATTTCTTAATTTTTGTTATATTTTGTTCCGGGAGATTTATCATTCTTGTTGGGATGTTTATTCGATAACAATTGCTATATTCCCCTCCATCTAGAGTAAATAACGGCATCTGAATGTCAGTTACTGGTTGTCTATTTGAATTTTATATTGGTTTACCTGACAGCGATACAAATCGAAGACTAGATAACTGTTACTTTTAGTTTAAATTTTATTCTTCCTGTGGCCACGAGAGACCACGGTTATTCGTGAGCTCCTATAACAATTTTTACGCCACACACTCAGAAATATCAAAGTTTCACAAAGTGTTTACCTAAAAAGTATCGATCCATCACATGAATAATATATATCCATAATGTTTATCTGAATAATCTTCGAGAATTTCCTATTAAATTTCCTGAGAAGAATCCTGGCTAGAATACCATTCCTAGATTTGACCGTTACTGAAGCCCCGCGAATCGAACGTTCAACTCGAAGGGAATTACCTGCCCACATCTGTATTTCTAAGTCTGTCCATATTTGCATCCAAACTATTTTCAACCAGTATACCCACCTAAAGAGAAAAAATTATTAGTTTACAATTCAAATTCAATCAGTAAATTAGATTTATGTCACGATACGTCAATTTTGGGGTTACAGTTTGTAAGAAACCGCCATATTTTAGTAAAATTTGAAAATAAATTAGTCTATTATAAAAATCAACATTAATATCGACAATTATGGATAGTTGAATATTATAGTTTTCTTACAAATTTAGTTTGGCCATCTACGGATAGATGACTCTGATTTTCAAATTTTACCGAATATTTTTGAAGTTTCTTTTTAACCTCCTTTATTAAAGTGTCAGACAAGTTTAGATATGTATTTTGTATAAAATAATTTGTTCTATATAGTATATATGTTTCCAATATACGTACCTGTGATTTGAGAGTCTCTAAATTGACATTAAACAGCATTATTTGGTATTTATTGTATATTATACGAAATTGTGGTATTTATTTATTACTAAAAAAAGGTAAAAGAATTATACAAATAAAGAAATTATAAAGTTAATTGAAATTTTGAATATTACATTGATGCGTTATATTATTGTATTTTACTGAAGTTAAAAATTAAAAACTTTAAATTCCAGGCATTTGCTCTGAAAAACAGAACAATATTGCAATCATTACATATGAGCATATACGCCCCTTTTTTTTAAAAGGATGTATGTTATTAATAATCTGACGTTTTATAAAACATGTGAAAGTATGGTCTCATCTCAATCTCAATCTCCTGACGGTGATCAAACTTGGAATATGCCGCCATGATATGTTAAAAAAATTAGCTTTGTGAAGGAATCACCATAAAGCTACATAACAGAGCGAGTGGGATCATAACACCATCTTGAACTTGAATAGAAATGCCATCAAATGGTATACTGATGGCTCCAAAACGGCAGCAGGAACTGGAATAGGAATCTATGGGCCAAGAACTACATATTCCGAAAGCTTGGGAAAATACCCAAGTATATTTCAGGCGGAAATACACGCTATTGAAAAGTGTGTTCAGTTCAATATGGATAGAACTATCGGAAGCAGGAGATTATCATCATGTCTGGTAGTCAAGCAGCCATCAAGGCGCTGAGCTCATATGAAATAAGCTCAAGATGGTCTGGAATGCTCTAGGGAAACTAAATGAGCTAGGCAAAAGAATATAAAGTAAACCTCCTCTGGTTCCGGTCACACAGGAGTGGAAGAAAGAAATAACGGAAACCTCGCAAAAAAGGGGCTGGAAATGCCTTTTGTAGGCCTGAACCCTTTTGCGGTTAGTAGCAGTACAAAACTGAAGAAACTAAAAATAGAAATGGAGCAGAGAAAATCCAGTTACTGGGAAAATCTCCAGAAATGAGGCAAAGGAAAATTCTTCTGGGAATTATAACCAGAAGAGGTTTAAAGAATGCATCAACCTGATAAGTAAAACAATGTTGCACATTAACAGGAATACTTTCACGCCATTGTAGACTGAAAGGACACTGAGTAGCTTGGATTGGAAAAGATCCTGAATGCAGATTTTGTGGGAACAGGATGAAACACCATCCACCTCTCTTCAAACTGCGCAGCACTATGCAACGCGAATGCATTGCACCTGGGAGATGTGAAATCGAAGAGGGAGACTTACCTAGACTGGGGCCTCTGAACATCTACACTTTCTAAAAGGAATAGGATTGGAAGTTCAGCTTAAAGCAGCAAGAATAGGGGAACACAATAGATCTTTTAGGCGCAGTGGTAACACACCCCTTCTATTTACATAATACATGGTCTCATCTCTACTGAATCGCCCAAACATATTTATAAGAATCTGGAACAACTTGCTGAGCATTTCACTAAATGAAGAAAAACGTACCGATTACCCGTCGTTGTCAAATGGCCCAAAGTTACACGACAGAGCAGAAGCGCGCAGATATCTCTCTTGATCAAAAAATCCAGTGAGCGACTTTCAGTTATTATAGCAGTAACAGACGGATATTTAATTAAATTGCATTATTAGACGCCCGGACCAGTCGTCAAGCTGGTGTCGCGTAGTGGCTGTACCAGAAACGAAGTTTCCTAACCTATTAATAACTCGACGAAGGGCAAACACTGCCGCTTCGGAGTTAAGCGAACTGTTTCGACCAATTAACAGTTGCATTAATTCGGCAGATCGGACTAATGAAGATTTATCATCACATGCAGTGTCTGATGAAGGAACAAGACGAGTATTTTTTTTCTCCTTTTGTTTTAATGTTTAATTGAACAGTATGGCGCAATGTAATGATGTGGTAAAAGGATTTGGTAGGACTATTTTCGGGCTTGATTAAATTGCAAGTTAAATTGAATCGAGAAAAGCTAAAAGAAATATCTTGAAATTACACCTTGATGTTTATACTAAAATTAAATCCAGCTAATTCTTAAGTGAAAGCGTCTTCCTACAAAAACATAATCAAGGATTTATTAAACATGCGACGTAGGTTTATAATTTTTTTATTATATGGTTATTATAGCTGCCTTTTTTGTAAGAAACCTACTTATAATTTACACCATTTGCACCTACATTGCTAATTACGTATACAGCACCTATCAATTAGATCCCGTGTGCAATGCCTCAGGTCAGTTTTCTATTTTTTTACCATATTAGCGTTGTTAAATAAACCGTAATTCGAATCCAGAGTGCGAGAGGTAATGGTGGCAGATGTGAAATCGCAAGGTTACTTATTGTTAGATATATCAGCAGTCCAATGATCAGATGCGATCTTTTGTACTATGGCGAGGATTAATAGTGATTCAAATATTAATCGATGTATATGAATCATTACCATAACTATCAGGAGATATAAATATAGCATGCAGTATTCAATGTTTTAAAGATCAAATGATATAGAAGTCGGACGTTTTTTCTAGAATGCGTTTCTTGAAGATGATAGATTAGATACCACTTGCAGAATGTGCAATGCACCACTTTTGTTTTTGCCCTGTTGAATAGGTTTTTCATTTTTTTATTTTATTTATTTTTTAATTAAGACATTTTAATCTTAATTCCTTCAAGAACGTTTTCTTTTTTCAAATTTTTCGACTTCTTTTTTATATTTATTTATTTTTCAATTTTTATGACATTATTCTTTCAGTTTTTCAATTTTTTTTGCATTTGTATATTTATTAAAATTTTTGTAGTGGTTTTTGTATCATCTTTTTAATTTCTTTAAGAATTTTTTCAAATACTTTTTTTGTTTTCTTTCTATATATTAAATATATACAATATATACATATAAATTAAAAGTGAACAAATATCTTTTTTTCTATTTTTTTCGATTTCCTTTTTTACATTTTCTCATTTTTTATTGTTTTTTTAATGTTTCCTTCCTCTATTTTTTATATCTTTTTTACGTTTTACGTATTTTCTAGATTTTTTTAACAATTACTGCCAAACTTTGTACCTCTCTAAAAATAGACAAATATTTTTTATTTTCATTTTTTCTTATTATTACCCCTTTTTCACATTTTCTCGTCTTTTATTTTTTCCAATTTTTTTATTTTTTACAATTGATCGTATTTCAGTTTTTTTACATATTTTTTGCATTAGATTTAGTAGCAATTATATTCAAACTTTATACCTCTTTTTAACATATTTCCTTTTTAATGTTTTTGCATTTTCTTTTTCATATTTCTAACATTGCACAATGGTCTAAATTTTGTTGAAAACGGAACTAATTATTATTTTTTTTTTTCACTAATCGACTCTTGATTAGCTGTAGATCTTGGAAAAAATGTAAAAAAAAATTAGGTTCTTTAGAGTTACTCTTTAGAGAGGAAAAATAGAAGAACTCCTCTGCGGTTTAAAAGCTTGCAAATTATCAGTTATTTATACAGTACACTAGACACACTAGACGTATGTCAATATATACAGGCTGAATTTTTTACCTAGAGACTTCGGAATATTTCTAAAATACTGCATCAAATCAAAAAAAGATCTTAATAAGATTTGTTATAATTTCTTTCCTATGCCTACGTCTGACTTGAACCAGAACGTTCTAAGTTTGCGCATGCGCGTCTTACTCAATTCTTTTTACCATTTAAAAACTACTTTATTTGTAACTGTAATTTTCCAAATTTTAAGAATTTTTCTGAGTAATATTACAATTTCAAAGATTTCTTTATGGGAAACAGAAGTTTTCCCATTAATATTCACGTAAAATATTTATATTATGGAAAAATTTCTAACATTTTGAATAATATGTGTGAAGAATTATCAAAAATTTTTACCAAGAAATTCTTTTAGTGTGTAGAAATCAGCTCGTAAAATTTGTCGCACATATTTATAATCACTTGTGTATATTTTCAAATAATTCAAATCAACAAAAACTATAAACCGACACAAATTTGTTCCAATGATGTCGCTTTCTTCCACAACACGAACGTCAATAAACCTTTAGAGAACCCTAAATATCTATAAGGTTTGCCGTTTGGCGAGCTCATTTTTTTTGTAGTAGAGCGCGCCATCTGCTATCGCAATTTGAAACTCGGATTGACAGGATCGAGGATCATTCCGCTCTCCTTCCTTCGCTGTAATTAGGACGTCCCGGAGACCTCTAAATGGGGGCGATTTCCATTTTAAATATATTCTAATTTTCGACCGAGATATCCGTCTTGGGTCGGGCAAAAAGCGCCCGAGAAAGACTGGGAGAAAATTAAAAAAAAAAAAGTGAAGCCGTGACCGGAATTGATATCGGCTCTTTATAGGGCGAGATGAAAAAGAAATTGAACGAATCTTTATCCCCTCATTCAATCGTTTCGGAATAGGGATATACAGTATCTTGTATGGCTGCACTGCGAAAAATGGTGTATCATTGGTGTAGATTGCTATAATACTTAATACCTAATAAATATAAATAATAATAAACTAAAGATAAATAATAAATAGGTGTACATAAAAAGAAAAAAAGTGAAACAGAAATATTTACTGCTATAAGAATGAAATAAAAAAAATCAAAAATTCTTTTGGGAAATCCAGCAATTATCTCAGAAGATCTTGTTTTTAAATTCTCTCAAAATTCTATAATTAATTATCATATTATAAAAATAATTCCAAAATTTGAACTAGAACCTATTCTGATGCGTCAGTTTTGATAATTTTTCTAGTTAGAAGTTCAAATTTTGACTTCGAGGAGGTATACAATGATATGCGAAATTTGGTTTTTGGAAAAAATAAAGAACTTCGAATAGTTTTGTGATTTAGTTGCTAGATTCCCTGAAGGTGATAAAATAAATATACAATCATAATTGACTCTGTGTGAGTAGGGTGATTCTCAATATATGCGACAACTTTAAGAGCTGATTCCTGAGTTATTTTGATCATAAAGTCATATGAGTATATGTCCAAAACGATTTGGTTTTAAAGTTATTGAATGTTTAATAATAAATTATGAAGTATGACTAACACGATATAATATCACAGTTGGCTCTTCAAAAACTATTGTGTTGAGAGGGAATTGTTTATTTGTCATTTCAATATTTGTCAATAGTTGTCCAGAGTATTATTCAGTTTATTGCCCAGTTTCTGTTTTCTTAAATGAATTACACGAATGCTGAGATGTGTGATATGCATTTCGTTTACGGTCTTGCAATGGAAATTCTCGTGCTGCTAGAGTCTTTATGAAGAACGATACCTGAACCGTATTATCCGCATCATTCAATATTTGCCGTCTTCACCAAACGTCTTAGTGAAACGGGAAATTTTAAAACACGGATGACTGATACAGGCACCATCTACAGAGAACTTCACAAGTTGAAGAATGGTACTAAATGAAATTGAGGAACATCCTACTACAAGCACAGAAAAATTGCGTTTGCTTTAAACATTAGTCAGGCCACAGTTTGGAGAATATTGAAAGATCAACTGTTTGTATCCATATCACATTCAAAGGGTGCAGCACTTTTGCCGGAGATTTTCCGAAAGAGTGGCTTTTTGTCATGAATGCAACACAAAATCGCACAAAATCCTGAATATTTGGCTCAATATTTTTCACTCGACGAGACTACTTTCTCTAGAAACACGATTATTAATTTTCATAATAATCACATATGGACCGAAGACAATCCGCACGAACTAGTGAATGCCCATCATCAACATCAATTCTTCTGTCAATCTGTGGGCCGGAATTGTTGGAGATCATTGGATAGGTCACATTTTTTACCGATGGGCGATTAAATGACGAGGTATACCGCAATTTTCTTGAAGAGGAGCTACCCTACTGCTGGAAGAAGTTCCGTTGCAATTAAGATTACAAATGTATTTTATGCATGACCGAGCTCCAGCGCATTTTAGTTTAGTTGCTCGCGAGTTTTTGGACAATACGTTCAGATCGGTGGATAGGACGGGAGGTCCACAACCGTGGCTCTTCGGTTCAAACTTAAATTCTTTGGACTTTTTTTCTCTGGGGTCACCTTAATCATTAGTTTATACGACTCCATTGAAAATGTCGAGGAACTAAGAAATTGTATTATCGAGCTTTTACAACAAATCGAAATACCCTGGTATTTTAGAACGGACTCGCCAGTCAATAAGACAGGAGATGAAGCTTGTATTGCAGTTGGGACGGTCATTTTCAACAGTTAGTATAAGTTAATTTTGTTTTACTAGTTATTTTGTTAATTATAATAAAACATTAATTATGTTAATTACTATAAAAATTGTACAACTTTAGAACTAAGCGATTTTGGGCATATGAACTTTTATGATAAAATACCAGGATCAGCGCTTAAAGTTTGTCGCATATGCTTGAGAATCACCTCTGAATATCGGAAATAAAAACAACGAAAAATTTCTTTAAGTATATCACACGGTTTCGCTCTAACCGAGCATCTTCAGGTCAGCTACAGAAGCATCAATAAATGAGTATAAATTAATAATTAGTATTGCATAGATTTAACATAGTTTATATATAAATGAGAGACAGTAAATCAAAAAATTAAAAATTATTTAAAAAATACACTTATAATCTATAATCAGTTTAAAATTAGTCAAGATTTAAAAACATAAGTAAAATTGGAAAGTGCAATGTAAATAATAGCAAATATTATACCAGTATACATATGGTCAAAAAAATGTTCCACTGGCGCACTATAGATGGCACCACAAGTATTCTCTTATGGGAATTTATTACCACCACAAATGCACTACAATAGAAAATGCTATTGTGCACCAGTGGAATATTTCTTTGACCATATGTATACTGGTATAATATTTGATAACAGTAATAAGTAAAATGTGTAAATAACAGACATTAAAATGGACAATAAAACACCGAATTAAAACAAACGACACTTTAAAGTATTTAGAAGATGTTAACACTTTGCATACAGAATATAAAATGATTCTCGTTTTCTCGAACTGAATTCAATTTCATTCTAGCAAGAAATTTTAATTATATGCAGTACGAAAAAAATTACCTTAATTTCTATTGATGCTTGGAAGTAATCTCTTCTGGTGAATAGTTTGGCATAATATTAGATTACACACTAATGTAAGATATCGGTTTCATTAGACGTTAATCCAATGAAAACAAGAGTGAGAGAGAAAAAAAAAACATTAAAATTGCACTTTTTACTGAGATAAGAATCAACTTGATAATCTGAGCCTTTATTGAGAAAAGAAAACCAAAACTTTCCAACTTTACTATGTACTGCTTTTAATGTGATTTTTGTGCATATTACATGGAATTTCAATAAATTATTATTGTAATGTCATTATTATTTGGAATATTTTCATTTCCACAAACCTATTTTACGTGAAAACACAAATTTATCGCATCTTCCTGTGGCACGAATTGCTAAACTATTACTATCACAATCCAATTAAGAGTTAATTGAACCATCGCGGTATCAGGCGGTTGGAAGCAAGGTTTCGCGCTCAAAATCATCCAAAAAATTACCATATTCGTGTAGGTATTTCAAGACTGGGAAGAAGTATGTGTAGTTATTCGCGTCGTATAGTCGTTAAGTTGAATATTGGTTGGCCAAGGGTTCTTACCCAGTTGGAAGTAGCTGTGTTTAATGGGATATGAGAGTATAATTATATCCCGGATGGTTCTAAATGTGTAATTCCTTTTAGGAATTGAGTGTTTCAGATTGGGGAACAGTGGAATGCATTTGTTTGTGGTAGTAATTAAAGTTTTTTTTTTTTTGTAAAGCAATAGTAATTGAGAATTTTCAGTCGAACATTTAAATAATGTTTGACGTTTTTAGATCCTTGAGTTTCACCTCCTAAACTATGCAGTTAACAAGTTTTCTCTCTCAGCTACACAGAGAGTACACAATCCAAAGAGAGAAACTTCAGAACATAGAAAATACAAAAATTTAAACTTTACTACACACATTTCCTGTTTTCTATCTTTAGTTTACGACCAGCAAATTCTCTCCCAAACTATTCGACGTTAAAAATCGCAGTTTAATCCAATATATCTTCCTTTATTTCTATTTCCTGTTCATTCGTTATTCTTTTTTTTTCTGTTTTCATTCGAAATAATGAGTGACGAAGTGGGGTGGAGTGAAGGGGGGGGGTGCAGCAGCAATAGCTCGAAACGGGATAAGAATGACAAAAACAAGCGAGGGCATCGACCCAAGTACAACCGACCAATCTACGCCAAACCCGAGTTAGGGATGTTCTGATTAAAACTTTACTTGATTTATGTCGAACTGCGAGTGGAGACTAGTTATGGAAGGGGGAGATGAAATTTGCGCGTTGTAGACTGGAAGAAGTGTCTCGGTATCATCCAGCATCTAAAAGTGCAGCGAGAAGTGTTATCTAATTGAGAAATGTTATCTAGTTAGGAATCCAAATTTATGTGTTAAACAAAAATTTGATAGCTGATTCATCAATTTTTGAATTATTCATTATATTTCAGGTGGTTCTACAAACTGTTTCAAATGATAAAGCTAGTAGTATGAGTACTAGTTAACCTATTTAATCGATACCCCCTTTTCAAGAAACGAATAATTTATAGGAGAAATTTTTGAACCCCTTAGATGTAATTGATTTTTAAACAGTCGGCATTTTCAAAACAAATCTATTTAAAGCAAAATATGCAGCGATGGCAAATGGAGGATCACTTCCATTGCGTCCGGTATCCCCACAGGGTCTATTCTTTGGGGCACGTTGCTCGTAATATGTAACTTGTTCGGTTTTTTTTTTTTTTGCTCGCTTTACCTCGAATTAGTTCCCCGCTAGTCTTTTGAAAGTTTTTGTAAGCCCTATTTTTCTTCTATTCCTTCTTTTATCTTCAGAAATGCTCCTACGTCTTGTAATTCTCAACGTAAACATTATCGTTATATTTAGCTTTTCAATTGTATTCTTCTCCTGTTAGTGCGGCCTTGCTAGAATTGCAATATCTTTAATTCTCATCAATCAGATAGTTTCTTACACTTATAAGGTCTTAGATTTTGTTTAACTTCTGAAATTTCTGTGTTTGACAAAAGTTGAGTTTCTTTTTAAGGCTAGGACTGTTTGTTTGGAAATGTGGTTTATCGAATTCCACGCATCGATAAATTCTTGATGATCGTCGTCTCATTTAGATTGTTTAATCTGTGTTTACATCTTTTCGACTTCTGATTGGTTGCGGACGTAATTCTTCTTCGCTTCCGCTTCTTGTTGGGTGTTGTTTAGAAGCGCTCTGACGAGTAAATCTTCTATCTTGGGAATTTGGATATTTTCACACAAGTGAATTTTATGGAAAGGTTGTTAAATAATCATTGGCTGATCTCGCATGTGTTTGAATGGATTTTCGTGAATATTAGCGGATGAGTCCGGTATTTTGGGATATAATTTGAGAGCCCCGGTCTGCAACTCCTAATCTCTATTTCTTCTCTTCGGTGTAAACCTCGTTATTAACGGTAGCAGATCTTGTCATTTCTTTTAATTCACTAATTTTGAGGTTTTGTTTTTTAGAGGTCTTTATAACCCCTTTATTTTGAATTTTGGATCTCGTTTTAATGTGAGATTTTGAACACACGTGCGGCGGAGAACTTCGCACTTTTAAGTCTTGGAGACTAAAATTCTTTGAATTTACCGGATAGCTGTTTCGTAGTGCGAGTCACCCCAGAGCACATTGTTCGATAGGAGAAGATCTCCATGCCCGTAACAACTGATCAGGCGAAAAAGCTAAGTTGCACGTAACCTTTTCTGTTTTATTGTGAGTTCTTGCTCGCGATTTTTCAGGTATCTACGTACCTTCGTGCAGAATTCAGGTAACACCTTATCAAACGATGTTACGATAAAAATGAAGGGGGCTGAAAATGATATCGTAGTAACACTAGCAGAGGCAACATCTAAGTTTTCACTAAATACAGAACTGTCACAGCAGTATTAAGTATGGGAATGTATATGATAGCAAAATAATTGGTCGATTCAAAACATCGCAAATCAATTACCTGAAAGCTAAGTCAAGGGGCTATAGCATAGAGCATGCATAAGGTAGTGCGTGTATATGATTCTACTGAGTTTAAGTAATTGGAATGAATCCTTTTGTCTATTATCGTTAATCATAAGACATCTTTAATGTAACGATGATGTCGCGTAATATAGAAAGCCAATTCAACATTCATAAGCTCATCCTCTCCCTTATAAAAACATAAACAAAACAATAAAGATAACTTATGGGTATAATAAAACTTCACAGATATATTCTTTTCTACTATACCGAGGATAATGATCATTAAAGCTGGAACACCTACCATTATAGACCGATCTATTAATTTACGTGCGAAGAAAGAAAGCAACAAAGAGGCAGACACGAGTGAAATAATTACCGGGCAAACCGAGACACTCGTACGACAAACAGATAGAAAACAACGAGTTCGCTAACTAACCGAGATAAAACAGATTGAAGAAGTTCATCCGACAGTGGGAAGAACAGCGGTTATCCTTACATGATAATGACATATTTAGGATATTTTCGTTCTTTCTTCGTGGAGATCGGCGAGAAACATTAAGAGTGGAAGGGAATTCTTTTTAATTGGTCGTCTCCGAGGAATGGATATCGAAACTGAGGAATAAATTGGTGTCGCCGGAGAGAATTGCGATGGGGATATACCGAGCGTTACAGCTTAGTCTGAGAAGTAGTTGTTGGGGCGATATCTCTATCCTAGTCACAAACCTGTAAAATTGCTTTTGAATGTTCTGACGAAAAAGAGGCGAGTTGCAGTTATTTAAGAATTGTTTATTTATCGTTTGCTAATTTTTAAAACCAGATAGTATAGGCTTTTTTAAGAGTAATAATAATAATAATAATCTTTATTGCCCAAAGAAATACCATTATAGGACATATAAACAGAGAGTGAGGAAAACTGATTATTAAAGGTTAACACTAAGCAAAATACATACCACTTGGAGTATGAAATAATAAAAAATAACAAACACTAGGAAAAAGCTAATTAGAAATTTAATGGACTAAAAAAAGGACGGTGGAAGGGATCGTATACATATTTTGTGCTTTCCTGGCATGTGAGTCAAGGAGCCTCTTAGACAATTGTTTCTGGCGTGGGTGTAAAGAAAGTGTCCGTTGAACGAGTATAATGCGTAGGAACTATGAATTGCTTCGGCTAAATACTGGGGCATCTATATTATTATTTTTAGTTTCAGCCGATTAGCGCTGCTGACTGCGTCGGCGGAAAGACTTGAAAAACATGCTCCTCAAGAGTTCTTGATATTCTGTACTACGAACAGGATATAAACCGCGTTTTTTTTAAATGATAAATATTCTAGAAAACGTCCTTGTATTTTTTCTATTGCATTGGATAGGTGTGCCGGGTACAATATACGAGAATATTCGAGCTTTGTTCGAACTAATGAATAAAAAAGTTCTTCAGTGTTACAAATTGTTAAAGTTTTGCAAAAGTTCTAATATAAAACTCAGTGAACGTGACGCAGATGTACAAACGTTAAAATATCATCAGCAAACTAAGTCGTTGGTCGAATATAACCTAGACTTTTACCTGGTAAGTTTGGGTATAGGACGAGACTGCTCATAGAAGTAATCAAAATCAGCTGGTTTCTTAAGCGTCGTATAGTTACT